>JAQOWZ010000565.1:0-30994 GCA_035578165.1 Stenolophus ochropezus
ATAAGCCGCGAGTAAAGGTGCTCTCATCATTAGCTCCGATCAATCCGACAAGCTCAAAGACATCATAAGTGACAACCTAAAAAGCAAGTATGAAGTCAAACAATTACCTGCCCTACATCCTAGGATACGTATTTCTGGTATGTCTGAGTCCTTCACCAAAGAGACCTTCGCGGACCATCTTCTCCACCAAAATAAGTCCTTATTTCTGTCTGGTTATACATGTGATGTACTTGATGTTAGTCCTACTAAGCGCAACTCTCGTATCTACCAAGCTCTCATCCAAACCGACGTGACAACATACAACTTATTACTTAAGGCTCAGAAAATATTTATTGGCTTTGACATGTGTGCTATCTATGATGCTATCGAGCTACGCAGATGTTTCAAATGTTGTGGTTTTCATCACACAGCTAAACAATGTGTCAAATCTGACCAAGTTTGTGGTAAATGCACTGGCAACCATGAGGCCAAAGACTGTCCTTCCAAGGAATCCAAGTGTATCAACTGTATAAAATTTAATGAAATCCACAAAACCAAACTCGATATATCTCATGATGTATGGGATAAAAATTGCCACACATACATTGATATTCAGAAACGTTTTAAAGCCAATATTGTTGGATCACAATAGAAATCACCCATCACTTCAAGTTCCCCAAACCCCCAGCGCCGACTTACCATTTTCTACCAGAATATCCAAGGTCTCAACTCCAAACTGGGTCATCTGCAGTCCACTCATTCATCAATCGACTACGATGTCATCGCACTCACTGAAACATGGCTCACCGGCAGTGTTTACAACGCCGAACTTGGTTCAGACTCGTTCAGTGTGTACAGGTGCGACCGAGATTTCACTGCATGCCGTCTTACTAGGGGAGGAGGTGTTCTCTTACTGATCAAAAATCATCTTTCATCCTCTGCAGTTGATCTCACTGATTATACTGACATTTTACCCGTTAACGTTGACATTGTCTGTGCAAAAATACCGACTGTTAATTCTAATCTTTATATATTTACTGTATATATGCCACTAGCTTCACCTGTGAGTTCATATATTGCGGTTAACGATTTTTTTGAACATTTCCCATTCTTAAATAACAACAATTTCTTGATTTGTGGTGATTTTAATATCCCTGAATTAACATTAAATTCATATTCTCCCAAAGTTAATGAACTAAATTTGTTACTTGAATTTTTTAATGCAAGTCAGATGAACAATGTAAGAAACGCTAATAATAGATTATTAGATTTAGTTATTTGTAACAGTCAGTGTAATGTCTCACGGGCTACTGATCTGGTGTTTGATGTAGACTATCCCCTTCATCACCCTGCACTTACTATCACTCTAGATCTCAACTTTGCAAATTACCCGAATACTAAGACTTTACCATCTGTTAAATATGATTTTAAAAAAGCAAATTTTGTGAAACTGTATGAACTTATTGGTAATTATAACTGGAATTGTCTTGAGGAATTTTCTGACGTTAATCTTGCCTGTGAGTTTTTGTATTCTAAATTATATTCTTTTATAGACTTATATGTTCCCACTAAAATTACCAATGGTAGCAACTACCCACCCTGGTTTAATAAGACTATCATTCGGAAACTCAAGGCTAAGATTCGCGCCAGAAAGTTATTGAATCGGTTTCCACATAATCAGTCGTATATTACTAAATTTAAATTATTAAGATCTGAAGTAAAATCTCTCATAAAAAAATCGTACGCTGACTATGTGAAATCTAGTGAAAATGCAATTAAGTCAGATCCTAAAAAATTTTGGAATTATGTCAACTCTAAGAAAAAAATATCTAGCTACTCTAACTCTTTCGTCTATAACAACACCATTTCATCTAAACCTAATGATATATCTAATGCTTTCGCTTCCTTTTTTCAATCTACTTATCTCCCTTCCTCTTCCCCTACTACTACTTCTTCAACTTCATTTTCATTCTCAACTCTATCATACCCTCCCATCTGTCTTGATCATATAAGCATTCGTGAAATTGAATCATCCATTAAGTCTCTTAAATCTTCTCTCTCTTGTGGTTCTGACCTCATTCCCAGCCTGTTGATCAAAGACTGTGCTCATCCTCTATCCAAAGCTCTTTACTTCATCTTCAACCTATCCCTCAAAACGAATACTTTCCCCAATATCTGGAAAATAACTCGTATAACTCCCATCCTTAAATCTGGTGACGCTTCGGCAGTATGTAATTACCGTCCTATAGCCATACTGTCCAGTTTTAGCAAAGTTTTTGAGAAGGTGATATATAACAATATTTATCCTGCAGTAAGACATCTCATCTCGCCTTGTCAACATGGGTTCATTGGTAAGCGTTCCACGATTACTAATCTTATGTTTTTCACGCAGAAAGTTTCCTCCATTCTTGATTCCTGTGGTCAAGTAGATTGTATATACACCGACTTCTCTAAAGCCTTTGACAGACTTGATCACAACATCTTAACCAGTAAACTTGAATCTTTTTCTTTTTCCTTCTCCTTAATTAAACTAATATCTTCCTATCTTCATGGACGAGAGTTATTTGTTAACTTTCATGGTTCCAACTCTCTCAGTTATTTTGCCACCTCTGGCGTTCCCCAAGGCTCACATCTCGGTCCTTTACTTTTCCTTCTTTTCATAAATGACATCTCAAATTCCCTACATTGTCTTAAATTACTCTTTGCGGATGATCTCAAAATTTTCCATTCCATCTCGACGATTAGAGATTGCCTTCTTCTACAACAAGACTTGGACAATTTATCATCTTGGTGCACTAAAAATAAACTTCATCTTAACCTAAGTAAATGTTCAGTTATGTCCTTTTGTAGGAAAATGTCGCCAATTAAATTCGAATACACAATTACTGATGTTACCCTGTCCCGCCCTAAAACTATCATGGATCTTGGTGTGAAATTTGATCCTAAACTTACCTTCACGGACCACATTCGTGATATCCGTAACTCTGCAGCTCGTATGTTGGGTTTCGTGATCAGAAACACAAAGGATTTTCATAATATTTCAGCAATTTTAGTTCTCTATTATGCCTATGTCCGCTCTAAACTAGAGTATTGCAACATTATCTGGAACCCAATCTATGAAGTTCACCAAAATCTTCTGGAATCTCTTCAAAAAAAATTTCTCAAATATTTATATTTCAAACTTCATCTTATCTACCCCAACCGAAATCTTCCTTATCCTGATCTATGCCATATGTTTAATATTAAAAGCCTCTTCCAACGCCGTGAGAACTTCGCCATTATTCACCTCTATAACCTTATTAACAATCGCATTGATGACCCCAATTGCCTGTCTTTCCTTAATTTTCATGTCCGTGCTATCTCCACTAGATCATCATTCGTTTTCTATATTCCACTCTGTCGCACCAATCTTCTCATCTCATCTCCTTTATATCGCATGTGTGCCTTATATAATACAAAATTTTCTAGCATAGATATTTTCTTTCGAATAAAATGTTTGCTGGTGTCTGCCCGGTTGTCTCATGCACGGATGACCGGTAAGCCAACAAGAACAGATGAAGATGTCGGTCCCAGTCTCGTTGATGGTTAGAGACTACCTTTGACAAATACCGATTTATAGATCTATTCATCCGTTCAACCATGCCAGACTACGGGTGTAATGCAGTAGTTCTGGTTTTCTTTATTCCTAATATCTTACAGATATTTTGGAACAGAGCAGACTCGAAATTCCTTTGGTCGGAATGTATCTCTCGCGGTACTCCAAATCGGCAAATCTTTTACCAAAACTTCAGCGACCGTTACGGCATCCTGGTTGGGTATGTAACTGCCTAAACCATCTCTGTTACCAAATGTAATATTTTATTCCATTTAAAACCACAAATTTACCTACCTTGGTAGCAGGGGTTAGACTTTATTTCCAATTCTGACCGAGCGGTGTCAAAATGATAAGGAAACTAAATAAGAATTTGAATTTAAAAATAAATGTAATTTAAAAAATAGTAAAAATGAATATATAGACAGTTAAATTAGATAATAATATACAATAATAATAATATAAATACAAATGTTACGCTGTTACGCAATATTACATTAACAATAAAAATGGTAAAAATATACAAAATATGAAAACCTACCTTCAGTAGATTCTAGCAGTGAAAAAAGTCTACCTGGGACGATTCTTGATCACAGGGATTCGGTTTCACTTGAAAGTAATTTCTTTTTTTTCTTACAAAATTTTGACCCAACTCTTTCGAAAGAACTCTGAAGACTAGCCACTAGCGATAGGGGAGATTATTGTCTGGGAAACAATTATTCACATTATAGTAACAATACACATCACTGACAGTTTTTATTAATTATTATGACGGGTGAGAATCCTCCAGGTGGTGAATGGATTTTAACTTCATCGATGATAATGGGGTGACTGATTTCTTGAGTTAGGGGCTGCTTTTATCCATTTCATTAGAGTTGATCAGTGTACAAACGGCGGCCGTCCATTTATGCGTTGCTCAATTTTGTTGATGGCGGTGACAAGTTGGTGACTTCACGCCATGATCATACTGCAGCAAGTTGATGGAATGGAAATGTACCACCCTTGACTTTGGAGGTCGTCTCAATCTTTTAGTTTCCTCTCTTTCCCCACACACTCAATGGTCCAGTAATTACATGAAACAAAATTACACACATATTATTATACAAATTTTATTAAAAACTATATATATTTATTTGGGTTAACTAATTGTTAGCACCATGTGATTGTATTTTCTCAACAATAACTCTAAGTCTTTTCAGGCTCGCATGTTGCCAACAAGAAGTTAGGTTTTTCTTAATCTAATTTAAATGTGCTTTGCACAAGTTTAACAGGAAATTTTTCCATGTGAAATGGGGGTAATTAAGTTCCTCGGGTAAAATAAGGCACATCAAATTTAGAAACAGGGGACAAAACTAAGTCAAATGGGCATAGGATGTATTCTTATTCACCTCCTCAAGTAGCTTTAAAGGAACTATCGCTTTATCTTTATCTTTATTTATTCAGCCAAGCTTGATTTACTTCTGTTTGCTCTACTACAGGGTATATTCGCGTAGTTGTCGGTTCTACTAGTTTCACTTCTACTTCTTGATTTTTCGCTTCTGTATGGTTTTGTTCATTCTTCATTTTCTCAATATTTTGTTTACGATATACACAATACATTGTGATACTATCGAATAAGGCTCCCAATAAACGAATATTCCAACCAAATATGTCATATAATAAAAATCCATGAATTAATGTATCAATTACAAATTATAGTCCTTTTCCAAGCATATATAATCCAATTAATGCTGATAAAACATTACCAAAAATAGTTATCTATGAAAATAATGTTTGCCAAGCGTTTGCAATCAAGGTTTTTATGGCATTTTCATCAATAAGTCTCTCAAAACTTGTACCTTGCATATCTAGTATCAATTCCATCATTCCACGCGTAAGTATACCTTCAACTGCTTGTCTTTCTTCTGGTAAAATTAGATGTTCATACAATTTATTCATATCTTCTTGAGTATATAATCCACCAGCAAATAAATTCTTGGGGTTCTTATATTGCCAGTTATTTTCATTGGTAGGGTTTAGTGTATCTGGTGAGGGCATCAAATGAATTCCTTTTGAAATTTTGTACCATGCGCCATCTAACTCATAAGCCGAAAATAAAAAGGGATTACAACCAATTTCTGTGGCATACTTCAACAAAATATGATTTCTTGGACTCATAAATAATGATTTATTGTCATACATAACTGGTAATTCATGATAACATGTTTCTGTTTTTCTGATTGACACCTCTACTGGAGCGCATTGGATAATATGTACAATTTCACCATGATTAATAGCTGTGTATCCTGGTACTTTCATTTTTGCATAAGCAAATTCAGCCGGTGCAGTTATAGCTAGAGTTTGTAAATTTCGCAGTACCTGTTGTTCTACGGTGCATTTTTGATGAATTACATCCTTATATAAAGAATATATTTGTCCTCTTAAATGTCTTTCCAGAAATACAACTTTGGTATTTATATACGTAGTAGGATCCATGTTAAATATAGAAAGAGATTTTTTAGTAAAATAAAACATTCCACTCTCTGATGGTTTAATAATAAAAAAATTTGGATGATCAGTTTCATAGGCACTTTGACCACATATCATTGTAGGTCGTGATATTGGCATGGCAAAGACAGTATTATGACTGTCCACTGAGTATACTGTAACATCATAATTTTGGATCGAAACATTTGCAGGTGATAATTTTGTAGCCGTACCTTCATAAAGGACTATATATTTATTGTTTGAACATTGATCGTTACTTACATGATCCCAGAAAGAGTAACCATATACCGAGTCTATACAGAATCTTTCTTTATATGGACAAGTTATTCCGCCCAAATTTATTTGAGTTTGATCAATTTTTGCTGGTACTAATTTATTATGTTGAGTAATTTCAACTGTACCCTGTACAATCACATTACTCCAACTTCCTTTATGATCTTCATAAAATTCGCCAATACAATTATTTTCACTTGTCATGTGCCCTACCATAAGTATATTAGCTGAAGTAGTGCCATTTCCTATCAATTGATCAATGACCTTTCCATAAAATTTTATTACTTTATATCTATGCATTTCCATGCACATATCTCTACTTACAGGGTGTATGTAAGATGCTAATCCGTGCATTCCACAATGTGTTATTAACCGTGTCATATGAATTTTACATTGATAAACAGGAATAAGTTCAATGTCTTTAATTTGCAGTAACTGAATTATTTCTTTAGTGACTATTACTTGGTCTGTCGGTAATTTACATGTTCCAATTCTATTTAAATCAAATGATGTGATATTCATTTGCGTACCTTGATAATCATATGCTATGATTCCTTCTGTTGGTGAATTCATTAATATCAAATAAAATATAATAATATTTCGTTGAGTCATTTCTGATTATTTTCCTTTTTTTTCACTCTGGAACAAATACATAATGTAATTATTGTTGTTTTTTTTTTAAATTATTTTTGGAAGTTGACATGGCTCATCTTTGACAGGACCTCGACTTCTTAAATTATATCGATGACCGTTTGATAAATTACTTGCTTGTGAATTGAAATTTTCAGAATTGGTGTCAATATGATGGTAATTTTCTTGATTTTCAACTTCTAGTTCTTCTGACATATTTCTTTCTAGATTATATTCAGAGACTTCTTCAAGCTGGTCTTCTGCTCTTTCTTGAATCTCAATTTTATGTTCTTCTGATATTCTTTGTTCTAGATTTTCTTCTACAAAATTATGTACCGGTGAATAAAACGGAATTAATGGTTCTTGATATGAATATTCTTCTTCTTCATTGTCTTCATTTTCTTGACTTTCATCCTCACTGTCTTCATTTTCGTTACTTTTATTAACTTCATAATAATGTTTTAATCTATTAACGTGAATTACTTGTTCTTTCTTTCCTTCAATTTCTTTGATTCTATATGTAACTGGTCCTAATTTTTCTAGTATTCGATGTGGGCCTTCCCATGGTTTTGATAATTTTTTAGATAAGCCTATTTTTGAAGCTGGATTATGTAAGTACACCAAATCTCCAATGTTAAAGTCTACAGGTTTACTTCGTTTATTATATTGTCTTTCTCTTATGTCAGCAGCTTTTTCTAAATTTTGTTTGACAACTTTAAAGGCTGAATTTAATCTGGCTAATAGCTCCGATGCATAATTTGTATCATAATCATATTTTAATTTTAATGGTTTTAAAATTTCTTCATATGGTAGTTCCATATCTCTGCCATGTATCAAAAAGAATGGTGTATCTTTAGTTGATGAATGTACTGATGCACGATATGCCATTAAAATGTAGGGGATCCATTCATCCCAATCTTGTTGTGTTGGTGATATATAATGTGACATAATGTCTTTAAATACTCGATGTGTTCTTTCAATCATTCCATTACTCATAGGATGATATGGAGTTGTCTGAATTTTAGTAATGCCTAATAGTTTACAAATATTTTTCATTAATTGTGAAACAAAATTTTTTCCTTGATCTGTTAACAATTTTTGTGGCACGCAATGTTTACAAATAATTTGAGTGACAAGTGCTTTGGCAACTGTATCAGCTGTTTGATCCGGTAAAGGAATAGCTTCTGGGTATTTAGTAAAATAATCTTGGAAGGTCAATATGTAGCGATTACCATTATTACTTGTGACAAATGGCCCAACAATATCCATTGATGTTATTTGGAATGGCTTTGTTACTGTTTCAAATTTCTGCAATGGGGCAGGTTTTTTGTTTGGTGGCGTGCATTACATGATTTACAAACTTTCATATATTCTTCAATATCTTATTTCATATTTAACCAGTACATCCGTGATTTTATGAAATTTAAAGTTTTACTAATGCCTTGATGTCCAGCAAATGGAAGATCATGATAATCGTGAATAATTTTCTTTATTAAATTTTTTGGTATTACTAACTTATCATGTCGTTCTGTTGTTAATTTTTCTTTAAATAATAGACCATCGTCGTCCACAAAATAATCAATTTTTGCATTATGTTCATTTATTTTATTCATAATAACTTTACAGAATTCGTCATTTTCTTGTTCCTTTTTTATTAATTCTTTATCCCAAATTGGTAAATATAATTCTGATGTTTCCACAGCATTGATAGTAATTCTACTTAATGCATTAGCATTATTATGCTTTTTTCCATATAGATAACAATTAAAATGTTTTACACCCCATACAACAGCTAGGCATTCCTTTTCAGTTGTTGTATAGTTCTTTTCTGTAGAATTTAGTTGACGACTTGCATAAGCAATAGGTTTTTCTGAGTCTCCATACTTTTGACTTAAAATCGCACTTATCGCATAACCAGATGCGTCAGTAGATAGAATGAATGGTTTTGAGAAGTCTGGATACATTAATATTGGAGAATTATACAATTTTTCTTTTAAATAATCGAAAGCTTTTTGTTGATTTTCGCCCCAAACAAATTTTACATTTTTCTTTGTCAATTTTGTTAATTGTACGAGCTTCATAGGAAAATTCAGGAATAAATTTCCTGTAAAATCCTACAAGACCAATAAATGCTCTGATTTCTTTAATATTTGTAGGAACTGGATATGATTTTACAACACTGATTTTTTTTGGATCAGGTTTAACGCCTTCGGAAGATATAATATGGCCCAAATAATTAGTTTTTTTGGTTATAAATTTACATTTTGACGGTTTGAGTTTTAAATTTGCGTTTTTTAATCTTTCAAATACCTCTTCCAATCGTTCTAAATGCTCTTCAAAATTTTGACTAAAAACAATGATGGCGTCTAAATATACAAGGCACTTTTCTCCAGTTATTCCTGACATAATAGAATACATAAATCTTTGAAACGTACTCGGGGCATTCGCTAAGCCGAAGGGCATTCTTACACATTCATAGTGTCCATCAGGTGTTGAAAATGCTGTTTTTTCTCTATCATCCGGATTAACTTCTACTTGCCAATACCCACTTGGTAAGTCAAGAGTCGTGAATAATTTAGCATTACCTATTTGATCTAGGGTTTCCTGCAAATTTGGCAAAGGAAAGTAATCTCTTTTTGTTATAGAATTTAGAGCTCGATAATCTATATATATATATATATATATATATATATATATATATATATATATATATATATATATATATATATATAGTGGTTTAACACTCCGTTGTGGAGTTGCACCGCTTTTACTTAAGCTTTCTAGATCTTTTTTTGGAGGGGATCGGACTCCGTTTCAGTTATTTATTAAATATTCTTCGCTATGATGTTCCATTTCTTCCTATCTCTTGTTTTATTTTTCCAGTTGTTAATTCCCGCTCTTCTTAAATATTCTTCTACTTCTGCTAGCCATGTTGATCTGGGTCTTCCTCTTCTTTTCTTACTTCCAGGGCTCCATTGCATGATTACTTTTATTGGTTCTTTTTCGTCAGCTCTGCTTACGTGTCCTAGCCATTTTACTCTTTGTTTCTTGATTATTTTTATTATATCTTCTCCTCTTAATTCTTTGTCAATCTCATGGTTCATTCTTACTCTGTATTCATTATCAGATATCTTCTTAGGTCCCAGTATCGTTCTTATTATTTTCCTTTCTATTATTCTTAATTTTTCTTCGTCCTTCTTTGTAAATGTCATTGTTTCGGCTGCGTATGATGCTATTAGTCTTATTATTGTTCTATATACTCTCATTTTTGTTGTCTTGCTTAGAATTCCGTTTCGTAGTAATTTTTTATTGGCTTGGAAAGCTCTATTTGTAGCAGCTATTTTTTTTTTATTTCTTCATCTCTTTCGCCTCTATTTGTTAACATTACACCTAAGTATTTGAATTTGTTTACTTGTTCAAACTCTGCTTCTCCTATTTTAATAGTCTTGTCTTGCACTTCTTTTCCCATTACCATTATTTTAGTCTTTTTTTGGTTGATTTCTAGTCCTATTTTCTTTCCTTCTTTTACTATCTCCTCTAGCATTTTTCTCATTATATTTCTGTTTTTCGTTATTATTACTATGTCGTCTGCATATGCTATTATTTGACTTCCCCCTGTTCTGAGGGTTCCTTTCTTTACTTTTCTCATGGTATATTCCAGTGCTACATTAAATAATGTGGCAGATAGGGCATCACCTTGTTTTACACCTTTATTTGTTAATATATCTTCCGTTTCTCCTTTTTGTGTTTTAATTCGTATTTTTGATGTTTTCATAGTCATTGCTATCAATCTTCTTAATTTGTTTGGTATTTGTAGTTCTTTTAAAGATTTCATTAGTTGCTGTCTTTTAATTGAGTCAAAGGCTTGTCTGAAGTCAATGAACAGAAGGTAGATTTTCCTTTCATAAAACCACATTGATAATTTCCGATAATTCTTGCTGATTCATTTGTTATTCTTCTTTGTATTATCATTGACATTATTTTATAGGTAGTGTTCAGTAACGTGATTCCTCTGTAGGTTACGCATGTTTGTTGGCTTCCTTTCTTATGTATTGTTACAACTTGTCCTGTTTCCCATTCTTTCGGCATTTCTTCGTCCCTCCATATTTTTACTATAAGTTCATGGATGTGATTCTGTATTGCTTCGCCTCCTTACTTTAATAATTCCATATTAATATTGTCGCTTCCAGGTGTTTTACCGTTGCGACTATTTTTTATAATTTCTTTTACTTCCTCTAGAGTTGGTTCTGCTATGTGTTTTTCGTTTTCTTCTGGTAATTCACTTTTTATTTCCTGTTCCTCTTCTGTAAGTAGTTCCTTACCTTTTTGTATTGTTCTTCAGATTCTGCTAGTTGCCCATTTTTATCCTTTATCCCATTTGTCTTGGTCTTATATATTTTAGTTTGTTCTTTTATTTCCTTGTAAAATCATTTTGTGTTTCTGTTTGCTCTTTCATTCTCAATATTTTTTATTGTATTTTCTATTGATATTCTTTTGTTTTTCCTAATAATTTTATTACATTCCTTTCTTTTTTTCTCGTACTTCTCGTTGTCCTCTTTTTTATTTGTTCTTAAATATGTTAATCTTGCGTTTCTCTTTTCATCTAGTATTATTTTAATTTCTTTATTAAACCAGGCTATTTTATTTTTTGCATTCTTATTTTCATGTCCTATCCATTTTTGAGCAGCGTCGTTAATACATCTTTTTATCCAGCACCATTTTTTTTCTATATCTTCCATTTTATGTTCTTCCTTTTTTATGTTTTTTTCTACCTCCTCTTCGTATTTCTCTCTCGAGCTTTCATTGTTTATATTTTCTATATTCCATTTAATTCTCCTTATATCTTTTCTATCACTTGTTTTAACTTTGTTTCGTATCTTTGTTGTTACCATGTAGTGATCCGAGTCGGCACATGCTTCTCTGTATGTCCTTACGTTTAGTATCGAAGATTGCCTCCTTTTCGTTACTAGTACGTGGTCTATTTGTGTTTGAGTCTTATTGTCTGGTGCTGTCCATGTTACTTTATGTTTTTTGGGGTGTTTATACTTCGTGCTACTTATTATCATGTTAGTCTTTATTGCTAATTCGCATAACCTTTGCCCATTATCATTTGTTCTTTCATGTATTGTGTGTGTACCTGCGACTTGTTGTATGTAGTTCTCTCTTCCTATCTGTGCGTTAAAGTCGCCCATTATAATGCTTAGGTCTTCCTTCGGTATTTTTTCAATTTCCTCTTCCAAATTTTCATAAAAATCTTCCTTCCTTTCATTTGTTGCATTCTCCGTAGGTGCATACACATTTAATATCGATATGTTGACAGGTGATCCTTCTATTCTAATGTATGCCAACCTTTCATTAATTGCTTTAAATTCTATTATTTTTTCTTTTAATTTTTTTAAAACTATGAATGCTACCCCATATTTCCCCTGTTTATCTCCCGAATATAATGTTGTATAGTAATTCTTCTTGATTATACCTTCACCGCCCCATCTTGTTTCCTGAATCGCTGCCAGATTAATATCATATCTTTTCAATTCTTGCGCTACTTCTTCCATCTTTCCTGGTTGGAGCATCGTTCTTATATTCCATGTACTAAATTTTAACATTTTGTTCTTTTTCCTATTTACTTTTTTTGTTTTAATTGTATTTATTGCCTCTCCCTTCTCTTTATATCCTTTTTCTCGCTTTCCGTATTCCATATTGCCATCCTCGTTCTCCATTGTTAGTTGTTTAAGTTTTTTGGAGCTTTATCTTCCTGTTTTTCTATATTCATCTTCTCTTCATCCCATATATACCAAGTCTCATTTATTTTCAGTTTTTTATACCCTATTCTTATTCTATTTCCTTTATTTTTCCCATCTTTCGCCAATTTTAAGATTTCTTTTTGTATTTGCATCTCTTTATTAGTCATTTCACTTTCTATGTAAGTTTTTGCCCCTGTAAGTTTGTTTTTATTTTTTAATATTTTTATTTTATCTTCCCAATTCTCTATTTTGGCAATGGTAACTTTTTTATTCTCTTTTCCTTTCTTATGGGTTTCTTTAACTCTGATGTCTATTCCTAATTTGTTTTTTATAAGTTTTTCAACATCCTGATTGTTGTTTATATTCTGTTCTCCCTTAATTACAATATTGTTACGTTTTTCAATTTTTTCCTTCTTCTCTTCCATTGGTTCTAAAGCTATTATTTTCCCTTTTAAAACCTTTATTTCCTCTGTCATCAATTTTTCTTTTGTTTTTAAATCTTTGACTTCTTGTTTTAATGTATTTATTACTTCATGGAAACCTTTATGTAATTCCTGCATTTCCTCTCGTATTTCTGTCCGTAATTCTTGAGTTTCTTCTCTGTGTTGTTTGTTTTCCTTCTTCATCGATTTTATCTCCTCGTTTATTGTTATTAGCATCCTTACTATTTCATTTTCTTCTGATTCTATGACTTTGCGTTTAGCAACTGGTGATCTCGATGTCTTCCTACTTTTACTGAAGACCATATTATCACTTATGTTGCTGACACTGGAACTTCTAATAAATTTACGTTCGTCATCTTCCATCTTTGTACGCCTAGTTGGAAACTTCTGCGGTCCTTAGGTGTTTTCGTGGTTGCAGTTTAACTCGATGTAAAATTTGTTAAGGTTTGCTTGTTATTATTTTTAGGTTATGTTATGCGTAAAATTTTCAAAGAGTACTTTTAAAAAGGATACGGCTTCTTCTGCACAGATAACACTTCCTGCTCTTTATCTGACCTTTAACTACCACTTCCTTAGCAGATTCTTCTTTTCAGATTTAGATATTAATACAAATTTGTTTTTATATTGCGGCTATTCAAACTATCAACTGTCAATCAGCGGTCACCTTGATCATTCGATAATCTATACATACACGAATATTATTTTCATTTTCTGCTGCTTTCTTTGCTACCATTATAACAGGGGCTGACCACGGGGACAATGATTCTTGTATAACTCCTTGTTCCAACATTTCATTAATCTGATTTTTTAATTCTTCCCGTTGACTGTATGGTATTCGGTATGGGGGTTTTGTTATAGGAGGAACATTTTTAGCAGTAATTTGATGTTTAACTTTATGTGTGCATCCCAATTTACTTCCTTTTTCCATAAAAATTCCTTTATATTTTTCTAACAACTTTTCCAGTTCTAATTGTTCACTTTCTTGAAGATGGTCTAGATTTATATGAGAAATTACATTTTTACTTTCTTCAATATTAAGGACGTTTATTTGTTGATTGGTGTTAATATTTTCTGATATAACAATGACTTCACTATATGCAACTATTGTATTTTTGGGAATTCTTACTGTTTGATTAGATACGTTTAGTACACAAATATTAATTTCATTTGTTGCTTTACTCACAGATCTTGCAACTAGCACACCATAAGTCAATATTTCAACAGGTTCTATTAAAATGTCATTATCAGGATTTTCAAATTCCTGAATTGCTGTACAGATAAACTGACATCTTAGAGGGATATCAACATACTCTTTCATTTTTTGATCTGCGCAGATTTCTTATTAGTGTTATTTTCGTTGTTTTCATTTAATTTATATACTACAATTTCTATCTCAGTATCTTTAAATATTCTTTGTATTAAGTTCTTTACTTGTGGCCATCTTAGTCTATCTAACCCTGAACCAATCCGAGGCATTGCTAGCTTTGAAATATTGTTTCGTAAACAGTGTTTTCGTAGTTCGTGCAATGACCCTTCAAGATCACTCAATTTGGGTTTATGATAATGTAACTCCTTAGTTACTAAATAATATATAAATCTGGTTTGGTTATCATTTTGTTCTTTCAAATATACTAAATTTCCAACTCTTGGATTTTTAGATTTCAATAGGTTTACATTATTAAACTTTTTCTTAAACATAACCGCTATTCCTTGGCTCATTTTTAAGTTTTGTGAAACACAATGAACGAGAGAATAATCAAGTGGCGCAGAAAACAAATCTCCATGTATTTCTTTTATCTTACATGACTGGCTTTTATTTTCATCTTGATTTTTCAAGAGATTTATTTCATATTTTTCTGTTTCGTTATTGTTTCTGCATGTTTTTTTACAATTGTTCTTTTCTAGTTGGGTTAATATGTTATCTTCATTCCTTTTCTTTCTTGGCTCTTTTCCTTTAATAATTTTGCGGTTTACATAACAAGTTTCATCTTGATCATTTTCAAAATCTGAGTCTTCTTCTGAGCCTTCTGAGTCTTCAAATTCATTTTGAATTTTTATTTTTAAACCATGTAGGTTGATATACGCTTCAGAGAAATTTATAGTGGCTCCAAATGATTGTAGAAAATCGCGACCAAATAATCCATCAGTTTGAAGTGGTAATGTGTTGTCACAAACCATACATTCAAATGGAAATTTTTTAAACTGTAGTTCAAACGGTATTGTCGCTTTTCCTTCTATTTCGTGTCCACTAATTCCTCTTACTGTAATATCTTTGTCTACATTTACTTTGATTCCCCTTAATTTTTGAATAATTTTTTGTTTTACTATCGTTACTGCTTCACCCGTATCAATTAACATTTTAAAATTTTGATTATTTATTCTTACGTTTAAAAAAAATAATATATTACCGCTACAATTAATATTTGGCAAAGTGAAATTTCTTATTTCGATTTGTTTGGCGTTATTTGCCCGCCGCTTCGGGGAACAAACGACGGAGCTTTTGAGTTTAAATTTGGCCTTGAATAATTATTTTGAGAGGTACCAGTTCTTCTAGGGTCTGTAAGCTGTTGATCATTGGATATAGCTGAACAATTTCTACTAATATGTCCCGGTTTGTTGCATTTATAACAAATTATTGGTTTCTTATTATATTTTTTTTCAAAATTTGAGTAATGTTTATTTCTTATCGGAGGTTCTCTACTATTTTGCAAAGTATATGTGTCGTTAGATCTGGCATTCCGTAATATACTAAGATTAATTTCTGCTTTCATAGCCAATTCTACAATTTCATCAAATTTAGAACTAGGATTTTTTGATATGTCCATGATAATTAATTTTGAAATATCTTCTGATATACCTTTTTGAAATTGATGAATAAGATCTCGATCATGTCTTTTTTCAATTATTTCTTTTTCTTTTTCGTCTTTATCTTCATTATAACTTAAATTTTCTTCCAATAATTGTCTTCCTACTACTTTTAATCTTGTTGCATACTAAACCACGCTTTCTTTTGGTCTTTGGTAACATTTACTTAAATTTACTTGACCCTGACCTGGGATAATTTTGCGAGTATATTTTTTTATTAAAGTATTTTTGAAAATTGTAAAAGGAACATCATCGCTACTTAATTGTGCATCTGTTTCCAAATAGCGGAATGCATCGCCAGTTAAATGATATTTGGCAATAGCTACTGTCTGGTCTTCAGTCCATAAATCAATTTTCGCTCTGTGTGAAATTTTTGAAAAGAATTCTTTTATATTTTCATGAGGTTTCCCAGAAAAATTCGGAATTCCTACTAAGAATTGTCCAATTGTTCTTGTTGGAATAAATGTAGCCGTCGATGTAGGCCTCGTTGGGCTCATTGTCGTAGTAGTAGTCGTGGTTGTCTGAACGTCTGTCGTCGTCTGAGTATCGTTCGGCATTTTCTTTTTGTTTAATTTAATTTAATTTAGCACAATAATGAAAGTATAAATATTTTGAATAGAAATTTTAAAATATAATATTAAATTACGCGCAATAATTCTAGTCACTGTGTGAACACCCGGTATGAATAACCTCAGCAATTCTTTAATTTTATTATCTCCAAAGACAACAAACAACTCTTCTCAACGCTTCACTGTAGCCGATGAGTCATGCTTAATATGCGTATTAATGTAATATTGCGCAACAATTATAATTAATTAATTTTTCTTATATCAATTTTTCTTTTGTTCTACGGAAACGTGCAATTCAAATTTCAAAATGTGAAATTAATATCCCAAATAGCTGGCACCAAATGTAACTGCCTAAACCATCTCTGTTACCAAATGTAATATTTTATTCCATTTAAAACCACAAATTTACCTACTTTGGTAGCAGGGGTTAGACTTTATTTCCAATTCTGACCGAGCGGTGTCAAAATGATAAGGAAACTAAATAAGAATTTGAATTTAAAAATAAGTGTAATTTAAAAAATAGTAAAAATGAATATATAGACAGATAAATTAGATAATAATATACAATAATAATAATATAAATACAAATGTTACGCTGTTACGCAATATTACATTAACAATAAAAATGGTAAAAATATACAAAATATGAAAACCTACCTTCAGTAGATTCTAGCAGTGAAAGAAGTCTACCTGAGACGATTCTTGATCACAGGGATTCGGTTTCACTTGAAAGTAATTTCTTTTTTTTCTTACAAAATTTTGACCCAACTCCTTCGAAAGAACTCTGAAGACTAGCCGCGCCCGAATTCTTCATAAGATGCGTCGCGCTTTGTTTAGATAAAGTATAGTCGTACGATCAAATATTAAATATAAAATGATAACACATTTACGGTCGTTACAGGTAATGGGTAGGCCTTAACCCACTTAGTGAAGTAGTTCAATACTACCACTATGTATTTATTTCCCTCCTCAGTTTCTGGGAATGGTCGGACCACGTCAATCGCAATGCGTTCAAAGGGACTTCCAACGTTATATTGGCGCATTGGAGCACTTCTTTTCCTATGTGACCCGTTACTTCCTGCGCAGACCACATATTTCTTGCACCATTCTTTAACATCTTCTTTGCAATTTACCCAGTAAAATCGTTGGCGCATTTTCTCAAGGGTTTTATTCACTCCAAAATGTCCAGATCCGTCGTGGATCTCCTCCAATACTTCCGGTACTCTATTCCTAGAAATTATCAGCTGGGTCCTACTCACAGTACCTTCAGTATTCTCTATGACACGTTTCAGGAGGCCTTCCAACGTTATATTGGCGCATTGGAGCTGTTATTTTCCTATGTGGCCTTGTTGTAACCTGGAGGGTTATTCTAATTCAGATAGCGGTAGCGAAGCTTCGCTATGCGACTTGAAGCCATCTATTGGTCTTGAAAGGAACATCGCATATGACGCCATAGATTAGCGGGATGTCGCTAGGCATAGCGAAAGCCACAGAGGTCCCGCTATGAGCATAACGCTTCGCTATCGGCCATTTTTGTGATTTTATGATATATTTTATGTCTAGCATATTAACAAAAATCAAAGGCGAAGCTGCGGTTAATATCGCCAGTTGCACAATCTCTGATTGGAACAGTCTAAAGACAGCGTTATTGAACACATATCAAGATAAACGCGATTGTTTTACATTGAATATCGAAATGACAGAATTGAGACAAGCAAATGAAAATGCTTTTGATTTTTTCAATAAAGTTCATGATCTACTTAATTTGCAAGTTTCTTACTTAACAAATAAGATAGAACAAGCCAGTGCTAAAGTATTAATTTCCTATTTTCAAAAATATGCAACAAGAATTCTCTTGCGTGGTTTAAAGGATCCCCTAGAATATTTGTTAAGAACTAAAAATCCTGAAGATCTAAATTCTGCTCTCAATATGTTATAATATTAATATATATTATATTATAATTATAAAAATTACAATACATACATAGAATTACATGCTGCATCGAATAGTAAACTAACATATTACACATTTTAGTTAAAACATCATGTTTCAGCTTAATGAATGGTATTGGTGAAGGCTGGCGTGCAAAAATAACGAAAATGTCTTAACGTTTAGCTTTTGTTATCTGGAACGATTTGGCGGAAGTATATCGTGAATGGCTCTAAGGAAAGATCTAGTTGAGGAATGGCGTGCAGAAATGACAAAAATGTGCTTTGTTGTTCGGCTTTTGTTTTTTGCAAAAAGTTGTCAGAATTATATCGTGTTTGGGATCAAATAACTGATATCGGTTAACGCTGGTGTGCAGTAATGACAAAAATGGTATTTGCTGAAATGGTTTGTTAATTTTCTTAATTATTTAATAAATTTTGGCAATTTTTGTTTATATAAATATATAATATTGCGTATATTACCATAAACGTAGCATTTAGCAATTGAATATATGAATATTACTATGCACATATAGGCCCATAATTATATCACAAACCGAATAGTAACATAAAAATTATAGTTTTTTTTTTAAAAACCAATATTCATAACCATTTCTGGAAAAAGTGTAAGTCGAATTTTCTGATAAAATGTCCCATTAAAAAGGGCACTTTATTTAACACCTAAATATGCATTTATGCAATTTTTGCTTCATTTTTGTTTTACGTCGCCATTAATACACTACGTATTTACCTGCATTTTTCCAATAACTGATAAATTTACATCAAAATCGTTGTAAGTCCAATTTTGTACTAATTTTGTCGAATATTTTCATAACGGTTTATATTAAAATTATAAAAATTACAATACATACATAGAATTACATGCTGTATCGAATAGTAAACTAACATTTTACACATTTTAGTTAAAACATCATGTTTGGGCTTAAACGAATGGTATCGGTGAAGGCTGGCGTGCAAAAATAACGAAAATGTCTTAACATTTAGCTTTTGTTATCTGGAACAATTTGGCGGAAGTATATCATGAATGGCTCTAAGGAAAGAACTAGTTAAAGAATGGCGTGCAGAAATGACAAAAATGTGCTTTGTTGTTCGGCTTTTGTTTTTTGCAAAAAGTTGTCAGAATTATATCGTGTTTGGGATCAAATAACTGATATCGGTTAACGCTGGTGTGCAGTAATGACAAAAATGGTATTTGCTGAAATGGTTTGTTAATTTTCTTAATTATTTAATAAATTTTGGCAATTTTTGTTTATATAAATATATAATATTGCGTATATTACCATAAACGTAGCATTTAGCAATTGAATATATGAATATTACTATGCACATATAGGCCCATAATTATATCACAAACCGAATAGTAACATAAAAATTATAGTTTTTTTTTTAAAAACCAATATTCATAACCATTTCTGGAAAAAGTGTAAGTCGAATTTTCTGATAAAATGTCCCATTAAAAAGGGCACTTTATTTAACACCTAAATATGCATTTATGCAATTTTTGCTTCATTTTTGTTTTACGTCGCCATTAATACACTACGTATTTACCTGCATTTTTCCAATAACTGATAAATTTACATCAAAATCGTTGTAAGTCCAATTTTGTACTAATTTTGTCGAATATTTTCATAACGGTTTATATTAAAATTATAAAAATTACAATACATACATAGAATTACATGCTGTATTGAATAGTAAACTAACATTTTACACATTTTAGTTAAAACATCATGTTTGGGCTTAAACGAATGGTATCGGTGAAGGCTGGCGTGCAAAAATAACGAAAATGTCTTAACATTTAGCTTTTGTTATCTGGAACAATTTGGCGGAAGTATATCATGAATGGCTCTAAGGAAAGAACTAGTTAAAGAATGGCGTGCAGAAATGACAAAAATGTGCTTTGTTGTTCGGCTTTTGTTTTTTGCAAAAAGTTGTCAGAATTATATCGTGTTTGGGATCAAATAACTGATATCGGTTAACGCTGGTGTGCAGTAATGACAAAAATGGTATTTGCTGAAATGGTTTGTTAATTTTCTTAATTATTTAATAAATTTTGGCAATTTTTGTTTATATAAATATATAATATTGCGTATATTACCATAAACGTAGCATTTAGCAATTGAATATATGAATATTACTATGCACATATAGGCCCATAATTATATCACAAACCGAATAGTAACATAAAAATTATAGTTTTTTTTTTAAAAACCAATATTCATAACCATTTCTGGAAAAAGTGTAAGTCGAATTTTCTGATAAAATGTCCCATTAAAAAGGGCACTTTATTTAACACCTAAATATGCATTTATGCAATTTTTGCTTCATTTTTGTTTTACGTCGCCATTAATACACTACGTATTTACCTACATTTTTCCAATAACTGATAAATTTACATCAAAATCGTTGTAAGTCCAATTTTGTACTAATTTTGTCGAATATTTTCATAACGGTTTATATTAAAATTATAAAAATTACAATACATACATAGAATTACATGCTGTATCGAATAGTAAACTAACATTTTACACATTTTAGTTAAAACATCATGTTTGGGCTTAAACGAATGGTATCGGTGAAGGCTGGCGTGCAAAAATAACGAAAATGTCTTAACATTTAGCTTTTGTTATCTGGAACAATTTGGCGGAAGTATATCATGAATGGCTCTAAGGAAAGAACTAGTTAAAGAATGGCGTGCAGAAATGACAAAAATGTGCTTTGTTGTTCGGCTTTTGTTTTTTGCAAAAAGTTGTCAGAATTATATCGTGTTTGGGATCAAATAACTGATATCGGTTAACGCTGGTGTGCAGTAATGACAAAAATGGTATTTGCTGAAATGGTTTGTTAATTTTCTTAATTATTTAATAAATTTTGGCAATTTTTGTTTATATAAATATATAATATTGCGTATATTACCATAAACGTAGCATTTAGCAATTGAATATATGAATATTACTATGCACATATAGGCCCATAATTATATCACAAACCGAATAGTAACATAAAAATTATAGTTTTTTTTTTAAAAACCAATATTCATAACCATTTCTGGAAAAAGTGTAAGTCGAATTTTCTGATAAAATGTCCCATTAAAAAGGGCACTTTATTTAACACCTAAATATGCATTTATGCAATTTTTGCTTCATTTTTGTTTTACGTCGCCATTAATACACTACGTATTTACCTACATTTTTCCAATAACTGATAAATTTACATCAAAATCGTTGTAAGTCCAATTTTGTACTAATTTTGTCGAATATTTTCATAACGGTTTATATTAAAATTATAAAAATTACAATACATACATAGAATTACATGCTGTATCGAATAGTAAACTAACATTTTACACATTTTAGTTAAAACATCATGTTTGGGCTTAAACGAATGGTATCGGTGAAGGCTGGCGTGCAAAAATAACGAAAATGTCTTAACATTTAGCTTTTGTTATCTGGAACAATTTGGCGGAAGTATATCATGAATGGCTCTAAGGAAAGAACTAGTTAAAGAATGGCGTGCAGAAATGACAAAAATGTGCTTTGTTGTTCGGCTTTTGTTTTTTGCAAAAAGTTGTCAGAATTATATCGTGTTTGGGATCAAATAACTGATATCGGTTAACGCTGGTGTGCAGTAATGACAAAAATGGTATTTGCTGAAATGGTTTGTTAATTTTCTTAATTATTTAATAAATTTTGGCAATTTTTGTTTATATAAATATATAATATTGCGTATATTACCATAAACGTAGCATTTAGCAATTGAATATATGAATATTACTATGCACATATAGGCCCATAATTATATCACAAACCGAATAGTAACATAAAAATTATAGTTTTTTTTTTAAAAACCAATATTCATAACCATTTCTGGAAAAAGTGTAAGTCGAATTTTCTGATAAAATGTCCCATTAAAAAGGGCACTTTATTTAACACCTAAATATGCATTTATGCAATTTTTGCTTCATTTTTGTTTTACGTCGCCATTAATACACTACGTATTTACCTGCATTTTTCCAATAACTGATAAATTTACATCAAAATCGTTGTAAGTCCAATTTTGTACTAATTTTGTCGAATATTTTCATAACGGTTTATATTAAAATTATAAAAATTACAATACATACATAGAATTACATGCTGTATCGAATAGTAAACTAACATTTTACACATTTTAGTTAAAACATCATGTTTGGGCTTAAACGAATGGTATCGGTGAAGGCTGGCGTGCAAAAATAACGAAAATGTCTTAACATTTAGCTTTTGTTATCTGGAACAATTTGGCGGAAGTATATCATGAATGGCTCTAAGGAAAGAACTAGTTAAAGAATGGCGTGCAGAAATGACAAAAATGTGCTTTGTTGTTCGGCTTTTGTTTTTTGCAAAAAGTTGTCAGAATTATATCGTGTTTGGGATCAAATAACTGATATCGGTTAACGCTGGTGTGCAGTAATGACAAAAATGGTATTTGCTGAAATGGTTTGTTAATTTTCTTAATTATTTAATAAATTTTGGCAATTTTTGTTTATATAAATATATAATATTGCGTATATTACCATAAACGTAGCATTTAGCAATTGAATATATGAATATTACTATGCACATATAGGCCCATAATTATATCACAAACCGAATAGTAACATAAAAATTATAGTTTTTTTTTTAAAAACCAATATTCATAACCATTTCTGGAAAAAGTGTAAGTCGAATTTTCTGATAAAATGTCCCATTAAAAAGGGCACTTTATTTAACACCTAAATATGCATTTATGCAATTTTTGCTTCATTTTTGTTTTACGTCGCCATTAATACACTACGTATTTACCTGCATTTTTCCAATAACTGATAAATTTACATCAAAATCGTTGTAAGTCCAATTTTGTACTAATTTTGTCGAATATTTTCATAACGGTTTATATTAAAATTATAAAAATTACAATACATACATAGAATTACATGCTGTATTGAATAGTAAACTAACATTTTACACATTTTAGTTAAAACATCATGTTTGGGCTTAAACGAATGGTATCGGTGAAGGCTGGCGTGCAAAAATAACGAAAATGTCTTAACATTTAGCTTTTGTTATCTGGAACAATTTGGCGGAAGTATATCATGAATGGCTCTAAGGAAAGAACTAGTTAAAGAATGGCGTGCAGAAATGACAAAAATGTGCTTTGTTGTTCGGCTTTTGTTTTTTGCAAAAAGTTGTCAGAATTATATCGTGTTTGGGATCAAATAACTGATATCGGTTAACGCTGGTGTGCAGTAATGACAAAAATGGTATTTGCTGAAATGGTTTGTTAATTTTCTTAATTATTTAATAAATTTTGGCAATTTTTGTTTATATAAATATATAATATTGCGTATATTACCATAAACGTAGCATTTAGCAATTGAATATATGAATATTACTATGCACATATAGGCCCATAATTATATCACAAACCGAATAGTAACATAAAAATTATAGTTTTTTTTTTAAAAACCAATATTCATAACCATTTCTGGAAAAAGTGTAAGTCGAATTTTCTGATAAAATGTCCCATTAAAAAGGGCACTTTATTTAACACCTAAATATGCATTTATGCAATTTTTGCTTCATTTTGTACTAATTTTGTCGAATATTTTCATAACGGTTTATATTAAAATTATAAAAAGTACAATACATACATAGAATTACATGCTGTATCGAATAGTAAACTAACATTTTACACATTTTAGTTAAAACATCATGTTTGGGCTTAAACGAATGGTATCGGTGAAGGCTGGCGTGCAAAAATAACGAAAATGTCTTAACATTTAGCTTTTGTTATCTGGAACAATTTGGCGGAAGTATATCATGAATGGCTCTAAGGAAAGAACTAGTTAAAGAATGGCGTGCAGAAATGACAAAAATGTGCTTTGTTGTTCGGCTTTTGTTTTTTGCAAAAAGTTGTCAGAATTATATCGTGTTTGGGATCAAATAACTGATATCGGTTAACGCTGGTGTGCAGTAATGACTAAAATGGTATTTGCTGAAATGGTTTGTTAATTTTCTTAATTATTTAATAAATTTTGGCAATTTTTGTTTATATAAATATATAATATTGCGTATATTACCATAAACGTAGCATTTAGCAATTGAATATATGAATATTACTATGCACATATAGGCCCATAATTATATCACAAACCGAATAGTAACATAAAAATTATAGTTTTTTTTTTTAAAAACCAATATTCATAACCATTTCTGGAAAAAGTGTAAGTCGAATTTTCTGATAAAATGTCCCATTAAAAAGGGCACTTTATTTAACACCTAAATATGCATTTATGCAATTTTTGCTTCATTTTTGTTTTACGTCGCCATTAATACACTACGTATTTACCTGCATTTTTCCAATAACTGATAAATTTACATCAAAATCGTTGTAAGTCCAATTTTGTACTAATTTTGTCGAATATTTTCATAACGGTTTATATTAAAATTATAAAAATTACAATACATACATAGAATTACATGCTGTATCGAATAGTAAACTAACATTTTACACATTTTAGTTAAAACATCATGTTTGGGCTTAAACGAATGGTATCGGTGAAGGCTGGCGTGCAAAAATAACGAAAATATCTTAACATTTAGCTTTTGTTATCTGGAACAATTTGGCGGAAGTATATCATGAATGGCTCTAAGGAAAGAACTAGTTAAAGAATGGCGTGCAGAAATGACAAAAATGTGCTTTGTTGTTCGGCTTTTGTTTTTTGCAAAAAGTTGTCAGAATTATATCGTGTTTGGGATCAAATAACTGATATCGGTTAACGCTGGTGTGCAGTAATGACAAAAATGGTATTTGCTGAAATGGTTTGTTAATTTTCTTAATTATTTAATAAATTTTGGCAATTTTTGTTTATATAAATATATAATATTGCGTATATTACCATAAACGTAGCATTTAGCAATTGAATATATGAATATTACTATGCACATATAGGCCCATAATTATATCACAAACCGAATAGTAACATAAAAATTATAGTTTTTTTTTTAAAAACCAATATTCATAACCATTTCTGGAAAAAGTGTAAGTCGAATTTTCTGATAAAATGTCCCATTAAAAAGGGCACTTTATTTAACACCTAAATATGCATTTATGCAATTTTTGCTTCATTTTTGTTTTACGTCGCCATTAATACACTACGTATTTACCTGCATTTTTCCAATAACTGATAAATTTACATCAAAATCGTTGTAAGTCCAATTTTGTACTAATTTTGTCGAATATTTTCATAACGGTTTATATTAAAATTATAAAAATTACAATACATACATAGAATTACATGCTGTATCGAATAGTAAACTAACATTTTACACATTTTAGTTAAAACATCATGTTTGGGCTTAAACGAATGGTATCGGTGAAGGCTGGCGTGCAAAAATAACGAAAATGTCTTAACATTTAGCTTTTGTTATCTGGAACAATTTGGCGGAAGTATATCATGAATGGCTCTAAGGAAAGAACTAGTTAAAGAATGGCGTGCAGAAATGACAAAAATGTGCTTTGTTGTTCGGCTTTTGTTTTTTGCAAAAAGTTGTCAGAATTATATCGTGTTTGGGATCAAATAACTGATATCGGTTAACGCTGGTGTGCAGTAATGACAAAAATGGTATTTGCTGAAATGGTTTGTTAATTTTCTTAATTATTTAATAAATTTTGGCAATTTTTGTTTATATAAATATATAATATTGCGTATATTACCATAAACGTAGCATTTAGCAATTGAATATATGAATATTACTATGCACATATAGGCCCATAATTATATCACAAACCGAATAGTAACATAAAAATTATAGTTTTTTTTTTTAAAAACCAATATTCATAACCATTTCTGGAAAAAGTGTAAGTCGAATTTTCTGATAAAATGTCCCATTAAAAAGGGCACTTTATTTAACACCTAAATATGCATTTATGCAATTTTTGCTTCATTTTTGTTTTACGTCGCCATTAATACACTACGTATTTACCTGCATTTTTCCAATAACTGATAAATTTACATCAAAATCGTTGTAAGTCCAATTTTGTACTAATTTTGTCGAATATTTTCATAACGGTTTATATTAAAATTATAAAAATTACAATACATACATAGAATTACATGCTGTATCGAATAGTAAACTAACATTTTACACATTTTAGTTAAAACATCATGTTTGGGCTTAAACGAATGGTATCGGTGAAGGCTGGCGTGCAAAAATAACGAAAATGTCTTAACATTTAGCTTTTGTTATCTGGAACAATTTGGCGGAAGTATATCATGAATGGCTCTAAGGAAAGAACTAGTTAAAGAATGGCGTGCAGAAATGACAAAAATGTGCTTTGTTGTTCGGCTTTTGTTTTTTGCAAAAAGTTGTCAGAATTATATCGTGTTTGGGATCAAATAACTGATATCGGTTAACGCTGGTGTGCAGTAATGACAAAAATGGTATTTGCTGAAATGGTTTGTTAATTTTCTTAATTATTTAATAAATTTTGGCAATTTTTGTTTATATAAATATATAATATTGCGTATATTACCATAAACGTAGCATTTAGCAATTGAATATATGAATATTACTATGCA
The DNA here is from genome assembly GCA_035578165.1 of Stenolophus ochropezus. Classification (NCBI taxonomy): domain Eukaryota; kingdom Metazoa; phylum Arthropoda; class Insecta; order Coleoptera; family Carabidae; genus Stenolophus; species Stenolophus ochropezus. The sequence continues at coordinate 27,132 of JAQOWZ010000565.1, forward strand.
CATATAGGCCCATAATTATATCACAAACCGAATAGTAACATAAAAATTATAGTTTTTTTTTTTAAAAACCAATATTCATAACCATTTCTGGAAAAAGTGTAAGTCGAATTTTCTGATAAAATGTCCCATTAAAAAGGGCACTTTATTTAACACCTAAATATGCATTTATGCAATTTTTGCTTCATTTTTGTTTTACGTCGCCATTAATACACTACGTATTTACCTGCATTTTTCCAATAACTGATAAATTTACATCAAAATCGTTGTAAGTCCAATTTTGTACTAATTTTGTCGAATATTTTCATAACGGTTTATATTAAAATTATAAAAATTACAATACATACATAGAATTACATGCTGTATCGAATAGTAAACTAACATTTTACACATTTTAGTTAAAACATCATGTTTGGGCTTAAACGAATGGTATCGGTGAAGGCTGGCGTGCAAAAATAACGAAAATGTCTTAACATTTAGCTTTTGTTATCTGGAACAATTTGGCGGAAGTATATCATGAATGGCTCTAAGGAAAGAACTAGTTAAAGAATGGCGTGCAGAAATGACAAAAATGTGCTTTGTTGTTCGGCTTTTGTTTTTTGCAAAAAGTTGTCAGAATTATATCGTGTTTGGGATCAAATAACTGATATCGGTTAACGCTGGTGTGCAGTAATGACAAAAATGGTATTTGCTGAAATGGTTTGTTAATTTTCTTAATTATTTAATAAATTTTGGCAATTTTTGTTTATATAAATATATAATATTGCGTATATTACCATAAACGTAGCATTTAGCAATTGAATATATGAATATTACTATGCACATATAGGCCCATAATTATATCACAAACCGAATAGTAACATAAAAATTATAGTTTTTTTTTTAAAAACCAATATTCATAACCATTTCTGGAAAAAGTGTAAGTCGAATTTTCTGATAAAATGTCCCATTAAAAAGGGCACTTTATTTAACACCTAAATATGCATTTATGCAATTTTTGCTTCATTTTTGTTTTACGTCGCCATTAATACACTACGTATTTACCTGCATTTTTCCAATAACTGATAAATTTACATCAAAATCGTTGTAAGTCCAATTTTGTACTAATTTTGTCGAATATTTTCATAACGGTTTATATTAAAATTATAAAAATTACAATACATACATAGAATTACATGCTGTATCGAATAGTAAACTAACATTTTACACATTTTAGTTAAAACATCATGTTTGGGCTTAAACGAATGGTATCGGTGAAGGCTGGCGTGCAAAAATAACGAAAATGTCTTAACATTTAGCTTTTGTTATCTGGAACAATTTGGCGGAAGTATATCATGAATGGCTCTAAGGAAAGAACTAGTTAAAGAATGGCGTGCAGAAATGACAAAAATGTGCTTTGTTGTTCGGCTTTTGTTTTTTGCAAAAAGTTGTCAGAATTATATCGTGTTTGGGATCAAATAACTGATATCGGTTAACGCTGGTGTGCAGTAATGACAAAAATGGTATTTGCTGAAATGGTTTGTTAATTTTCTTAATTATTTAATAAATTTTGGCAATTTTTGTTTATATAAATATATAATATTGCGTATATTACCATAAACGTAGCATTTAGCAATTGAATATATGAATATTACTATGCACATATAGGCCCATAATTATATCACAAACCGAATAGTAACATAAAAATTATAGTTTTTTTTTTAAAAACCAATATTCATAACCATTTCTGGAAAAAGTGTAAGTCGAATTTTCTGATAAAATGTCCCATTAAAAAGGGCACTTTATTTAACACCTAAATATGCATTTATGCAATTTTTGCTTCATTTTTGTTTTACGTCGCCATTAATACACTACGTATTTACCTGCATTTTTCCAATAACTGATAAATTTACATCAAAATCGTTGTAAGTCCAATTTTGTACTAATTTTGTCGAATATTTTCATAACGGTTTATATTAAAATTATAAAAATTACAATACATACATAGAATTACATGCTGTATCGAATAGTAAACTAACATTTTACACATTTTAGTTAAAACATCATGTTTGGGCTTAAACGAATGGTATCGGTGAAGGCTGGCGTGCAAAAATAACGAAAATGTCTTAACATTTAGCTTTTGTTATCTGGAACAATTTGGCGGAAGTATATCATGAATGGCTCTAAGGAAAGAACTAGTTAAAGAATGGCGTGCAGAAATGACAAAAATGTGCTTTGTTGTTCGGCTTTTGTTTTTTGCAATAAGTTGTCAGAATTATATCGTGTTTGGGATCAAATAACTGATATCGGTTAACGCTGGTGTGCAGTAATGACAAAAATGGTATTTGCTGAAATGGTTTGTTAATTTTCTTAATTATTTAATAAATTTTGGCAATTTTTGTTTATATAAATATATAATATTGCGTATATTACCATAAACGTAGCATTTAGCAATTGAATATATGAATATTACTATGCACATATAGGCCCATAATTATATCACAAACCGAATAGTAACATAAAAATTATAGTTTTTTTTTTTAAAAACCAATATTCATAACCATTTCTGGAAAAAGTGTAAGTCGAATTTTCTGATAAAATGTCCCATTAAAAAGGGCACTTTATTTAACACCTAAATATGCATTTATGCAATTTTTGCTTCATTTTTGTTTTACGTCGCCATTAATACACTACGTATTTACCTGCATTTTTCCAATAACTGATAAATTTACATCAAAATCGTTGTAAGTCCAATTTTGTACTAATTTTGTCGAATATTTTCATAACGGTTTATATTAAAATTATAAAAATTACAATACATACATAGAATTACATGCTGTATCGAATAGTAAACTAACATTTTACACATTTTAGTTAAAACATCATGTTTGGGCTTAAACGAATGGTATCGGTGAAGGCTGGCGTGCAAAAATAACGAAAATGTCTTAACATTTAGCTTTTGTTATCTGGAACAATTTGGCGGAAGTATATCATGAATGGCTCTAAGGAAAGAACTAGTTAAAGAATGGCGTGCAGAAATGACAAAAATGTGCTTTGTTGTTCGGCTTTTGTTTTTTGCAATAAGTTGTCAGAATTATATCGTGTTTGGGATCAAATAACTGATATCGGTTAACGCTGGTGTGCAGTAATGACAAAAATGGTATTTGCTGAAATGGTTTGTTAATTTTCTTAATTATTTAATAAATTTTGGCAATTTTTGTTTATATAAATATATAATATTGCGTATATTACCATAAACGTAGCATTTAGCAATTGAATATATGAATATTACTATGCACATATAGGCCCATAATTATATCACAAACCGAATAGTAACATAAAAATTATAGTTTTTTTTTTTAAAAACCAATATTCATAACCATTTCTGGAAAAAGTGTAAGTCGAATTTTCTGATAAAATGTCCCATTAAAAAGGGCACTTTATTTAACACCTAAATATGCATTTATGCAATTTTTGCTTCATTTTTGTTTTACGTCGCCATTAATACACTACGTATTTACCTGCATTTTTCCAATAACTGATAAATTTACATCAAAATCGTTGTAAGTCCAATTTTGTACTAATTTTGTCGAATATTTTCATAACGGTTTATATTAAAATTATAAAAATTACAATACATACATAGAATTACATGCTGTATCGAATAGTAAACTAACATTTTACACATTTTAGTTAAAACATCATGTTTGGGCTTAAACGAATGGTATCGGTGAAGGCTGGCGTGCAAAAATAACGAAAATGTCTTAACATTTAGCTTTTGTTATCTGGAACAATTTGGCGGAAGTATATCATGAATGGCTCTAAGGAAAGAACTAGTTAAAGAATGGCGTGCAGAAATGACAAAAATGTGCTTTGTTGTTCGGCTT
>JAQOWZ010000566.1:0-30978 GCA_035578165.1 Stenolophus ochropezus
ACGCGCTATCTCAGAGTATACCTAACACACTTGAAATAGCAATTTTTCTAGTTGCAATGTTTTCTTTTAGCTAAAGTATGATGAAAAATCATAAAATTTGGGCTCGGAAGCAAATATTTATATGATTTTTTACAAAAATAAAGTCAGATTTTAAATATTTTTGAAATGGATATTTTTGTTAAAACGTTCATAAACATGAATTTGGACCTATACTATGGGTAAAAATATGATGAAAAAATTATAAAACTCGGGCTCGGAAGCAAATATTTATATGATTTTTTACAAAAATAAAGTAAGATTTTACATATTTTTGAAATGGATATTTTTGTTAAAACGTTCATAAACATGATTTTGGACCTATACTATGGATAAAATATGATGAAAAATTATAAAATTCGAGCGCGGAAGCAAATATTTATATAATTTTTTTACAAAAATAAAGTCAGATTTTACCTATTTTTGATGAATACGTTGTATATTGTAAGCTTCCTTGGCTGGATTCTAGAACACCTACCACACTTGAAATAGCAATTTTCTTGTTGCAATGTTTTTCTTTTACCTAAAATATGATGAAAAATCATTAAAAATCGGGCGCGGAAGCAAATATTTATATGATTTTTTACAAAAATAAAGTCAGATTTTTTCCTATTCTTGAAATGGATATTTTAGTTAAAAACATTTATAAACATGCTTTTGGACCTATATTGCGGATAAAATATGATGAAAAATTATAAAATTCGGGCGCGCAAACAAATATTTATATGATTTTTTTACAAAAAAAAAGTCAGATTTTACCTATTTTTGATGAATACGTTGTATATTGTAAGCTACATGGACTGGATTCTAGAATACCTAACACACTTGAAATAGCAATTTTCTTGTTGCAATGTTTTCTTTTAGCTAAAATATGATGAAAAAATCATAAAATTTGGGCTCGGAAGCAAATATTTATATGATTTTTTTAAAAAATAAAGTCAGATTTTACATATTTTTGAAATGGATATTTTTGTTAAAACGTTCATAAACATGAATTTGGACCTATACTATGGATAAAATATGATGAAAAAATCATAAAATTTGGGCTCGGAAGCAAATATTTATATGATTTTTTACAGAAATAAAGTCAGATTTTACATATTTTTGAAATGGATATTTTTGTTAAAACGTTCATAAACATGAATTTGGACCTATACTATGGATAAAATATGATGAAAAATTATAAAATTCGGGCTCGGAAGCAAATATTTATATGATTTTTTACAAAAATAAAGTCAGATTTTACATATTTTTGAAATGGATATTTTAGTTAAAACATTTATAAACATGCTTTTGGACCTATATTGCGGATAAAATATAATGAAAAATTATAAAATTCGGGCGCGCAAACAAATATTTATATGATTTTTTTACAAAAAAAAAAAGTCAGATTTTACCTATTTTTGATGAATACGTTGTATATTGTAAGCTACATGGACTGGATTCTAGAATACCTAACACACTTGAAATAGCAATTTTCTTGTTGCAATGTTTTCTTTTAGCTAAAATATGATGAAAAATCATAAAATTTGGGCTCGGAAGCAAATATTTTATATGATTTTTTACAAAAATAAAGTCAGATTTTACATATTTTTGAAATGGGTATTTTTGTTAAAAACGTTCATATACATGAATTTGGACCTATACTATGGATAAAATATGATGAAAAATCATAAAATTTGGGCTCGGATGCAAATATTTATATGATTTTTTACAGAAATAAAGTCAGATTTTTACATATTTTTGAAATGCATATTTTTGTTAAAACGTTCATAAACATGAATTTGGACCTATACAATGGATAAAATATGACGAAAAATTATAAAATTCGGGCTCGGAAGCAAATATTTATATGATTTTTTACAAAAAATAAAGTCAGATTTTACATATTTTTGAAATGGATATTTTTGTTAAAACGTTCATAAACATGAATTTGGACCTATACTATGGATAAAATATGATGAAAAATTATAAAATTCGAGCGCGGAAGCAAATATTTATATAATTTTTTTACAAAAATAAAGTCAGATTTTTACCTATTTTTGATGAATACGTTGTATATTGTAAGCTTCCTTGGCTGGATTCTAGAACACCTACCACACTTGAAATAGCAATTTTCTTGTTGCAATGTTTTTCTTTTACCTAAAATATGATGAAAAAATCATTAAAATCGGGCGCGGAAGCAAATATTTATATGATTTTTTACAAAAATAAAGTCAGATTTTTCCTATTCTTGAAATGGATATTTTAGTTAAAACATTTATAAACATGCTTTTGGACCTATATTGCGAATAAAATATGATGAAAAATTATAAAATTCGGGCGCGCAAACAAATATTTATATGATTTTTTTACAAAAAAAAAAAGTCAGATTTTACCTATTTTTGATGAATACGTTGTATATTGTAAGCTACATGGACTGGATTCTAGAATACCTAACACACTTGAAATAGCAATTTTCTTGTTGCAATGTTTTTTTTTAGCTAAAATATGATGAAAAATCATAATATTTGAGCTCGGAAGCAAATATTTATATGATTTTTTAAAAAATAAAGTCAGATTTTACATATTTTTGAAATGGATATTTTTGTTAAAACGTTCATAAACATGAATTTGGACCTATACTATGGATAAAAATATGATGAAAAATCATAAAATTTGGGCTCGGAAGCAAATATTTATATGATTTTTTTACAGAAATAAAGTCAGATTTTACATATTTTTGAAATGGATATTTTTGTTAAAACGTTCATAAACATGAATTTGGACCTATACTATGGATAAAATATGATGAAAAATCATAAAATTTGGGCTCGGAAGCAAATATTTATATGATTTTTTTACAGAAATAAAGTCAGATTTTACATATTTTTTGAAATGGATATTTTTGTTAAAACGTTCATAAACATTAATTTGGACCTATACTATGGATAAAATATGATGAAAAATTATAAAATTCGGGCTCGGAAGCAAATATTTATATGATTTTTTACAAAAAATAAAGTCAGATTTTACATATTTTTTGAAATGGATATTTTTGTTAAAACGTTCATAAACATAAATTTGGACCTATACTATGGATAAAATATGATGAAAAAATTATAAAATTCGAGCGCGGAAGCAAATATTTATATAATTTTTTACAAAAATAAAGTCAGATTTTACCTATTTTTGATGAATACGTTGTATATTGTAAGCTTCATTGGCTGGATTCTAGAATACCAACCACACTTGAAATAGCAATTTTCTTGTTGCAATGTTTTCTTTTATTTAAAATATGATGAAAAATTATAAAAATCGGGCGCGGAAGCAAATATTTATATGATTTTTTAACAAAAATAAAGTCAGATTTTTCTTATTCTTGAAATGGATATTTTTGTTAAAACATTTATAAACATGCTTTTGGACCTATATTGCGGATAAAATATGATGAAAAATTATAAAATTCGGGCGCGCAAACAAATATTTATATGATTTTTTACAAAAAAAAAGTCAGATTTTACCTATTTTTGATGAATACGTTGTATATTGTAAGCTACATGGACTGGATTCTAGAATACCTAACACACTTGAAATAGCAATTTTCTTGTTGCATTGTTTTCTTTTAGCTAAAATATGATGAAAAATCATAAAATTTGGGCTCGGAAGCAAATATTTATATGATTTTTTACAAAAATAAAGTCAGATTTTACATATTTTTGAAATGGATATTTTTGTTAAAACGTTCATAAACATGAATTTGGACCTATACTATGGATAAAATATGATGAAAAATTATAAAACTCGGGCTCGGAAGCAAATATTTATATGATTTTTTACAAAAATAAAGTAAGATTTTACATATTTTTGAAATGGATATTTTTGTTAAAACGTTCATAAACATGAATTTGGACATATACTATGGATAAAATATGATGAAAAATTATAAAATTCGAGCGCGGAAGCAAATATTTATATAATTTTTTACAAAAATAAAGTCAGATTTTACCTATTTTTGATGAATACGTTGTATATTGTAAGCTTCATTGGCTGGATTCTAGAACACCTACCACACTTGAAATAGCAATTTTCTTGTTGCAATGTTTTCTTTTACCTAAAATATGATGAAAAATCATAAAATTTGGGCTCGGAAGCAAATATTTATATGATTTTTTACAAAAATAAAGTCAGAATTTACATATTTTTGAAATGGATATTTTTGTTAAAACGTTCATAAACATGAATTTGGACCTATACTATGGATAAAATATGATAAAAAATCATAAAATTTGGGCTCGGATGCAAATATTTATATGATTTTTTACAGAAATAAAGTCAGATTTTACATATTTTTGAAATGCATATTTTTGTTAAAACGTTCATAAACATGAATTTGGACCTATACAACGGATAAAATATGACGAAAAATTATAAAATTCGGGCTCGGAAGCAAATATTTATATGATTTTTTACAAAAATAAAGTCAGATTTTACATATTTTTGAAATGGATATTTTTGTTAAAACGTTCATAAACATGAATTTGGACCTATACTATGGATAAAATATGATGAAAAATTATAAAATTCGAGCGCGGAAGCAAATATTTATATAATTTTTTACAAAAATAAAGTCAGATTTTACGTATTTTTGATGAATACGTTGTATATTGTAAGCTTCCTTGGCTGGATTCTAGAACACTTACCACACTTGAAATAGCAATTTTCTTGTTGCAATGTTTTCTTTTACCTAAAATATGATGAAAAATCATTAAAATCGGGCGCGGAAGCAAATATTTATATGATTTTTTACAAAAATAAAGTCAGATTTTTCCTATTCTTGAAATGGATATTTTAGTTAAAACATTTATAAACATGCTTTTGGACCTATATTGCGGATAAAATATGATGAAAAATTATAAAATTCGGGCGCGCAAACAAATATTTATATGATTTTTTACAAAAAAAAAGTCAGATTTTACCTATTTTTGATGAATACGTTGTATATTGTAAGCTACATGGACTGGATTCTAGAATACCTAACACACTTGAAAGAGTACGTAGCGTTCCGTATAATCTTACAGTATATAAATACCGTGTGATCTAATTCTTCTGCCATCTAAATGCCGTCACGTATAATTTACCCCCACTACCAGTGACGTCACGCAGAAATCAGGGAATGCCATAACGTATAATATGGATTAAATTCCGTTCAATATAAGCTTACAGCATATAAATACTATGCGATATAATTCTTATGCCATCTAAATGCCGTCACGTATAATTTACCCCCACTACCAGTGACGTCACGCAGAAATCATCGAATGCCATAACGTATAATTTGGGTTGAAATGGGACGGGATGAAACGAATTCGTGGCTTCTATTGCAGATACCTACCTTATCACTATGCTACTAGTGTCATCGTAGTTACACTACTACACTACAGATGGCTACATTATATTTTTTTTTTGTTTAAAATAGAATAATGCCCCGTATTATAAATAATATTGTATTTTATGTAGTATTTAATTGTATTGTAAATTTCTTTAAATAAACAAATTCTAATCAAAATAATTTTAATAATGACAAATACGTTGCTGTCAAAATTTCAGTTGTCAATTGAAAGAGTATATATTATTTACTAGGGAACTGAATTTAACTGACGTTTGTAATACTGGGCATAAGAAAACTCTTTTTTATGTACATAAATTAGATATTAAAAAAAAAACAATGTATAATAATACATAATACAAGCGGAATATGAAAGCACTCACAGTAGCTAAACTGTTATCGTGACAACGGGATTTTTATGAATTATTTGTTATTAAAACCATACATTCATGGAAGTAAAAAAATCAATTTATATATATAAACAAATTCTAATCAAATTAATTTTAATAATGACATAAATACGTTGCTGTCAAAATTTCAGTTGTCAATTGAAGGAGTATATATTATTTACTAGGGAACTGACGTTTGTAATACTGGGCATAAGAAAACTTTTTTTTATGTAAATAAATTAGATATTAAAAAAAAACAATGTATAATAATACATAATACAAGCGGAATATGAAAGCAATCACAGTAACTAAACTGTTATCGTGACAACGGGATTTTTATGAATTATTTGTTATTAAAACCATACATTCATGGAAGTAAAAAAATCAATTTATAATCTAATCATTCTGGTACTTGTATAATATTTATTTTGAGGTAATACGAAGACGGAGTGTATTTTAAATGGTTAACAAGAATACAAAATTTAAGATATGTAACAGAAGAAAAGTATATATTTATTTATGGTCATATTACTTTATATGGTAAAATGACAACTGATATAAAGGAAGAATTTGTAAACATGGGTATTTATACATTTTTGTAAAATAATGGCCTGTCTTAGGAGCTGTCAAATATAAGAAAAATAAAGTATATCTTAACAATACTTTTGCATTTTATTACATATGAAAATTATTTGTGTTGTTTTATAGGTAAATCTATCTAAAACATAACATATCTAATAATACAAATGTCATTGGGAAGTGGTCAAGTATCTAAATAAAATAATAGCATTCCTCGCAGTGTTATGCTAGTTTGCTTTAAATTATTACTTCGTGTATTTTTGTTGTTTTGATTTTATATAATAACTTTTAAAATGGTCGCTTAGGGAATAGAGAAAAACAAAGGTTTCTATAATAATAGTATATTGTAACAAGGGCAGAAAATCATTCATATCCATACGACTATAATTCTTATGGCACGAGACGTAATCGAGAGTTACAATTTTATATTTGCATGAATATGAGCTCTTTTTGACGAGTTGCACACTATATTTTTTAGGAGACTACATAAAAAACTAATGGATTTGACACATATTTTTATAATTTTTACACAAACAATCGGTCTGCTATCAGACAATCAATAGTCGTAACGTGGTAACCATAACAACAATCAAGTAACGAGAAAATATCGGCTCATGGCTTGTTAATCACTGATCTGTATATATGCTTCTGGATAGGGCATAGCGTCCATTTTCCTGAGGTCTAAATCTAGTCCAATTGGCACGAAATATGAATAAAGTCGTTAGTACCTATCTATAATGAAAAATGAAAAATCGTTTTAAATTTGATTTGTTTGAATTATTTTAGATACTTATGTAATTGATAGAACGATGAATCTATCTTGCTTTCATGATAACAAATTCTACCGCAGAATGATCGTTCTCAAATATACTAAAACTAGGTTAAAAAAGACTATGACCAAACAATTCTTAAATCATATAATATTTCTGAGCTTCAGCAATCAACAATGATATTTACAAGCATTTTAATAATAATCATTTACTAAATATGGATTTTCAGTTTTTACTGACAAATGATATTTTGTGAATTTTATTCATAATAGATTTTTAATTATGATTTTGAATATTTCATTACATTTTCCTTTACATCGAATATTAATATTTCTATCCATCATTCTTTCAATTGAATAAATAGGTACCTTAAACTATTCACAGTTAAATAACTAAGACAAATCAAATTTAAAAAGATTTCTTATATTTCGTTTTAGTTAGATACGAACGATTTTATTCATATTTCGCGCCAATTGGATTAGATTCAGACCTCAGGAGAATGGCCGCCACAGGCTTCATTTTTCATACGCTATACCCTATCCAAGTACTATATAGAGATCAGTGTTGTTAATTGGCTTTGAACGAAATGAAAATAAATTTGCTTAAATATGACTGGTTGTGGTCAAGACGAAGAAACATTAATTTCCCTCGCATAATCATAAGTTGTGAGCAGTTGTTCCTTTTGACAGGTGGTGTATTACATGAAAATGAATAATTTTCCTCTTAATTGGCCGCTTAAAATGAATTTTCCGAAATATCTTGAACGGGGGAAGGACTGCTAATAATAATGAAACAAAATATACTTTTGATTTCTTCTTGTAGATGGAGAAATTTTTTATAAAGAAATATAAAAAAAAATTATATTACAGATTTGTTAACATTAGAACTTATGAAGCAGAAAATAATTAGTAGATATATTTATTTTAAAGTAAAAAATTGTAAGAGATCGATAATCTCTAAATTATCTCTAAAGAAATCGGTAGTACATATTCGTATGTGGAAGAGGATTGTCCACTTTAATAACACGAACTGAATTTAAAGAGACATAAAGTTGTTGAAAATACAGTAAGATAAAAAATGCATTTAGTAAAACGTAACCTATAACCCGTTAGAAAAAAAATTGTATATTAGCTCAGAACTTCAAATTCTTTTTACATTATGTAGACTAGCCTTCAAGAAATATATTAAAATTTTACAATATTAATTATCAAATAAAAAGTTTTTTAAAATAAACTCACTAAGCTGTGTTTTTGTCCACGGACGCCTACGACTGGAGACCGCGACTGAGTAGCTGCAACCAATTCGCGATATCTGCAAGGCTGTTTAAATATGTTTGTTTTCCTAACAGCGACTCAGTCGCTACTACTAAAATTCATTCGCCATACGCCCGACGACCAGTCGCTTGACTGCTCCAGATACAGACAAACGACTCTTTCGCTGCGAATTTAGGGTAAGCAAATGAAACACATGCATTTTGTTGGCAAATTATTTATTGAAACATGGATGTTTTTTTCGAAATACAGAAGATGAACAACTTGTTGATTTTTTTTTTATGGAATTATTGGTTCTTTCATCCGATTGTACGGATTTATAGCTACAATAGTATTTTAAATGATTCCGTATTAAAACTGACTGAAATCCCTCCAACTTTTTTCTTTTAAACATCGGTAAAACTTTTCTTCTTTTTCACCTCTTCTTGAAGTACGCGGAGTTCATTACGAATAATGACCTAATTGCTTGTCGTCCAATAATAGCTTTCATATTATTATTTATTTCGTTATGTCGCCAAGCCGAGGAAAATTATTTATTCGCACGGATGTAATCAGCTAGTGCTCTCCAAATGTTGCAACGAATCGGTCGCGGCTACTTCGTCGCAGTCGAAACGCGGCTTTAAGCTTTCTATGGTTCCCGAGTAATATTACGCCAAATAACAATATCTGCTGAAATATTATTTTATAATACAGATTTTACAAAAAACTTATCTTTATAAAGTAATGTCTATTAAATAATTCTGTGATTTTTTATTTCTTTATACTTTTATTAAATATTTTATTATCAGCAAACAGTTAAAATATTGTGTCTTTTTACTTAATTAATGGTTTTAATAACTGAAAGTTAAGTATAATTATATAAATTATGTTTTTTTTTATTCAGTGATTTAAAAAAAATATTAAATTTATATTTAATATCAAAGTTTATTACAAAAACAATTACTAGTCTTTTAATGACAGATGAATACATTCTGAATCAATATTATAAATCAGCCATACTTATATTAAACAACTGTCGATTTTAGATTAATGAACAATAACAAAATTATTAGATATTTTTCCATTTCTTAAAAATAACGACAACCATGGCAGTTGAAAAATAAAATAAAAATATTTAAAGTTTTATATTTACTTATACCTAAGTTTATTATTTCACTAAGTAAGATTTATGTAATAATTTATTGAATTACATTTTTTTCAAACAATTTCTAATCTACTTATTATAAATTATTAAATTTATTATGTATAAAATACTACATAGTCCATATATATGGTGACAGTTGAAACGAGGTGATATAGCCTGCAAAAAATCGATTTCATTTCGTTTTCTTCCGAGATGGAAGATATAGTTTGTTTCTTTAATTTTGGCATAGATTCTCATATGTTCAGTTGTAAAGATTAAAGGTAGGTAAATAAATTCATAACTACTGGTTTAAATTGGAAATATCGTATCGAAACGATATGTCAAATGGTATGTTAAAATTTCGATATGGACTTTTTTTGTAAACCTGTAGTAACTTACAGAAACGTATTTAACTGTAAACTATACAAATGGGCATTAATTCTAAATCAAGGGCCACAACGATAGCGTTACCTTAAATAAAATACAATAAATTTTAGAAACATTTCCTATAATCACACAAAACTTACCTGTTCAAATTCTGATATTAATATTATTTCAGTACTTTAACAACTATATCTACTGACTTTTCAGAACTATCGGTATCATCTTTGATGTAATTTTAGAGGTTCCAAATAAATTAATAGCAACAAATGAAACAAGTCTTGACTAAATAACACTGCGAGGAATGCTATTATTTTATTTAGATTCTTGACCACTTCCCAATGACATTTGTATAATTAGATGTGTTATGTTTTAAATAGATTTACCTATAAAACAACAAAATAATTTTCATATATAATAAAATGCAAAAGTATTGTTAAGATATACTTTATTTTTCTTATATTTGACAGCTCCTAAGATAGGCCATTATTTTACAAAAATGTATAAATACCCATGTTTACAAATTCTTTCTTTATATCAGTTGTCATTTTACCATATAAAGTAATATGACCATAAATAAATATATACTTTTCTTCTGTTACATATCTTAAATTTCGTATTCTTGTTAACCATTTAAAATACACTCCGTCTTCGTATTACCTCAAAATAAATATTATACAAGTACCAGAATGATTAGATTATAAATTGATTTTTTTACTTCCATGAATGTATGGTTTTAATAACAAATAATTCATAAAAATCCCGTTGTCACGATAACAGTTTAGTTACTGTGATTGCTTTCATATTCCGCTTGTATTATGTATTATTATACATTGTTTTTTTTAATATCTAATTTATTTACATAAAAAAAAGTTTTCTTATGCCCAGTATTACAAACGTCAGTTCCCTAGTAAATAATATATACTCCTTCAATTGACAACTGAAATTTTGACAGCAACGTATTTATGTCATTATTAAAATTAATTTGATTAGAATTTGTTTATTTAAAGAGATTTACAGTACAATTAAATACTATATAAAATACAATATTATTTATAATACGGGGCATTATTCTATTTTAAACAAAAAAAAAATATAATGTAGCCATCTGTAGTGTAGTAGTATAACTACGATGACACTAGTAGCATAGTGATAAGGTAGGTATCTGCAATAGAAGCCACGAATTCGTTTCATCCCATCCCATTTCAACCCAAATTATACGTTATGGCATTCGATGATTTCTGCGTGACGTCACTGGTAGTGGGGGTAAATTATACGTGACGGCATTTAGATGGCATAAGAATTATATCGCATAGTATTTATATGCTGTAAGCTTATATTGAACGGAATTTAATCCATATTATACGTTATGGCATTCCCTGATTTCTGCGTGACGTCACTGGTAGTGGGGGTAAATTATACGTGACGGCATTTAGATGGCAGAAGAATTAGATCACACGGTATTTAGATGCTATAAGTTTATACGGAACGGAATGTTTCGACTTGAAATAGCAATTTTCTTGTTGCAATGTTTTCTTTTAGCTAAAATATGATGAAAAATCATAAAATTTGGGCTCGGAAGCAAATATTTATATGATTTTTTAAAAAATAAAGTCAGATTTTACATATTTTTGAAATGGATATTTTTGTTAAAACGTTCATAAACATGAATTTGGACCTATACTATGGATAAAATATGATGAAAAATCATAAAATTTGGGCTCGGAAGCAAATATTTATATGATTTTTTACAGAAATAAAGTCAGATTTTACATATTTTTGAAATGGATATTTTTGTTAAAACGTTCATAAACATGAATTTGGACCTATACTATGGATAAAATATGATGAAAAATTATAAAATTCGGGCTCGGAAGCAAATATTTATATGATTTTTTACAAAAATAAAGTCAGATTTTACATATTTTTGAAATGGATATTTTAGTTAAAACATTTATAAACATGCTTTTGGACCTATATTGCGGATAAAATATGATGAAAAATTATAAAATTCGGGCGCGCAAACAAATATTTATATGATTTTTTACAAAAAAAAAGTCAGATTTTACCTATTTTTGATGAATACGTTGTATATTGTAAGCTACATGGACTGGATTCTAGAATACCTAACACACTTGAAATAGCAATTTTCTTGTTGCAATGTTTTCTTTTAGCTAAAATATGATGAAAAATCATAAAATTTGGGCTCGGAAGCAAATATTTATATGATTTTTTACAAAAATAAAGTCAGATTTTACATATTTTTGAAATGGATATTTTTGTTAAAACGTTCATAAACATGAATTTGGACCTATACTATGGATAAAATATGATGAAAAATCATAAAATTTGGGCTCGGAAGCAAATATTTATATGATTTTTTACAGAAATAAAGTCAGATTTTACATATTTTTGAAATGGATATTTTTGTTAAAACGTTCATAAACATGAATTTGGACCTATACTATGGATAAAATATGATGAAAAATTATAAAATTCGGGCTCGGAAGCAAATATTTATATGATTTTTTACAAAAATAAAGTCAGATTTTACATATTTTTGAAATGGATATTTTTGTTAAAACGTTCATAAACATGAATTTGGACCTATACTATGGATAAAATATGATGAAAAATTATAAAATTCGAGCGCGGAAGCAAATATTTATATAATTTTTTACAAAAATAAAGTCAGATTTTACCTATTTTTGATGAATACGTTGTATATTGTAAGCTTCATTGGCTGGATTCTAGAATACCAACCACACTTGAAATAGCAATTTTCTTGTTGCAATGTTTTCTTTTATTTAAAATATGATGAAAAATTATAAAAATCGGGCGCGGAAGCAAATATTTATATGATTTTTTACAAAAATAAAGTCAGATTTTTCTTATTCTTGAAATGGATATTTTTGTTAAAACAATTATAAACATGCTTTTGGACCTATATTGCGGATAAAATATGATGAAAAATTATAAAATTCGGGCGCGCAAACAAATATTTATATGATTTTTTACAAAAAAAAAGTCAGATTTTACCTATTTTTGATGAATACGTTGTATATTGTAAGCTACATGGACTGGATTCTAGAATACCTAACACACTTGAAATAGCAATTTTCTTGATGCATTGTTTTCTTTTAGCTAAAATATGATGAAAAATCATAAAATTTGGGCTCGGAAGCAAATATTTATATGATTTTTTACAAAAATAAAGTCAGATTTTACATATTTTTGAAATGGATATTTTTGTTAAAACGTTCATAAACATGAATTTGGACTTATACTATGGATAAAATATGATGAAAAATTATAAAACTCGGGCTCGGAAGCAAATATTTATATGATTTTTTACAAAAATAAAGTAAGATTTTACATTTTTTTGAAATGGATATTTTTGTTAAAACGTTCATAAACATGAATTTGGACATATACTATGGATAAAATATGATGAAAAATTATAAAATTCGAGCGCGGAAGCAAATATTTATATAATTTTTTACAAAAATAAAGTCAGATTTCACCTATTTTTGATGAATACGTTGTATATTGTAAGCTTCATTGGCTGGATTCTAGAACACCTACCACACTTGAAATAGCAATTTTCTTGTTGCAATGTTTTCTTTTACCTAAAATATGATGAAAAATCATAAAATTTGGGCTCGGAAGCAAATATTTATATGATTTTTTACAAAAATAAAGTCAGAATTTACATATTTTTGAAATGGATATTTTTGTTAAAACGTTCATAAACATGAATTTGGACCTATACTATGGATAAAATATGATGAAAAATCATAAAATTTGGGCTCGGATGCAAATATTTATATGATTTTTTACAGAAATAAAGTCAGATTTTACATATTTTTGAAATGCATATTTTTGTTAAAACGTTCATAAACATGAATTTGGACCTATACAATGGATAAAATATGACGAAAAATTATAAAATTCGGGCTCGGAAGCAAATATTTATATGATTTTTTACAAAAATAAAGTCAGATTTTACATATTTTTGAAATGGATATTTTTGTTAAAACGTTCATAAACATGAATTTGGACCTATACTATGGATAAAATATGATGAAAAATTATAAAATTCGAGCGCGGAAGCAAATATTTATATAATTTTTTACAAAAATAAAGTCAGATTTTACCTATTTTTGATGAATACGTTGTATATTGTAAGCTTCATTGGCTGGATTCTAGAATACCTACCACACTTGAAATATCAATTTTCTTGTTGCAATGTTTTCTTTTACCTAAAATATGATGAAAAATCATAAAAATCGGGCGCGGAAGCAAATATTTATATGATTTTTTACAAAAATAAAGTCAGATTTTTCTTATTCTTGAAATGGATATTTTTGTTAAAACATTTATAAACATGGTTTTTTACCTATATTGCGGATAAAATATGATGAAAAATTATAAAATTCGGGCCTGCAAATAAATATTTATATGATTTTTTACAAAAAAAAAGTCAGATTTTACCTATTTTTGATGAATACGTTGTATATTGTAAGCTACATGGACTGGATTCTAGAATACCTAACACACTTGAAATAGCAATTTTCTAGTTGCAATGTTTTCTTTTAGCTAAAATATGATGAAAAATCATAAAATTTGGGCTCGGAAGCAAATATTTATATGATTTTTTACAAAAATAAAGTCAGATTTTAAATATTTTTGAAATGGATATTTTTGTTAAAACGTTCATAAACATGAATTTGGACCTATACTATGGATAAAATATGATGAAAAATTATAAAACTCGGTCTCGGAAGCAAATATTTATATGATTTTTTACAAAAATAAAGTAAGATTTTACATATTTTTGAAAGGGATATTTTTGTTAAAACGTTCATAAACATGAATTTGGACCTATACTATGGATAAAATATGATAAAAAATTATAAAATTCGAGCGCGGAAGCAAATATTTATATAATTTTTTACAAAAATAAAGTCAGATTTTACCAATTTTTGATGAATACGTTGTATATTGTAAGCTTCATTGGCTGGATTCTAGAACACCTACCACACTTGAAATAGCAATTTTCTTGTTGCAATGTTTTCTTTTACCTAAAATATGATGAAAAATCATAAAAATCGGGCGCGGAAGCAAATATTTATATGATTTTTTACAAAAATAAAGTCAGATTTTTCCTATTCTTGAAATGGATATTTTTGTTAAAACATTTATAAACATGCTTTTGGACCTATATTGCGGATAAAATATGATGAAAAATTATAAAATTCGGGCGCGCAAACAAATATTTATATGATTTTTTACAAAAAAAAAGTCAGATTTTACCTATTTTTGATGAATACGTTGTATATTGTAAGCTACATGGACTGGATTCTAGAATACCTAACACACTTGAAATAGCAATTTTCTTGTTGCAATGTTTTCTTTTAGCTAAAATATGATGAAAAATCATAAAATTTGGGCTCGGAAGCAAATATTTATATGATTTTTTACAAAAATAAAGTCAGATTTTACATATTTTTGAAATGGATATTTTTGTTAAAACGTTCATAAACATGAATTTGGACCTATACTATGGATAAAATATGATGAAAAATCATAATATTTGGGCTCGGAAGCAAATATTTATATGATTTTTTACAGAAATAAAGTCAGATTTTACATATTTTTGAAATGGATATTTTTGTTAAAACGTTCATAAACATGAATTTGGACCTATACTATGGATAAAATATGATGAAAAATTATAAAATTCGGGCTCGGAAGCAAATATTTATATGATTTCTTACAAAAATAAAGTCAGATTTTACATATTTTTGAAATGGATATTTTTGTTAAAACGTTCATAAACATGAATTTGGACCTATACTATGGATAAAATATGATGAAAAATTATAAAATTCGAGCGCGGAAGCAAATATTTATATCATTTTTTACAAAAATAAAGTCAGATTTTACCTATTTTTGATGAATACGTTGTATATTGTAAGCTTCATTGGCTGGATTCTAGAATACCTACCACACTTGAAATAGCAATTTTCTTGTTGCAATGTTTTCTTTTACCTAAAATATGATGAAAAATCATAAAAATCGGGCGCGGAAGCAAATATTTATATGATTTTTTACAAAAATAAAGTCAGATTTTTCTTATTCTTGAAATGGATATTTTTGTTAAAACATTTATAAACATGCTTTTGGACCTATATTGCGGATAAAATATGATGAAAAATTATAAAATTCGGGCGCGCAAACAAATATTTATATGATTTTTTACAAAAAAAAAGTCAGATTTTACCTATTTTTGATGAATACGTTGTATATTGTAAGCTACATGGACTGGATTCTAGAATACCTAACACACTTGAAATAGCAATTTTCTTGTTGCAATGTTTTCTTTTAGGTAAAATATGATGAAAAATCATAAAATTTGGGCTCGGAAGCAAATATTTATATGATTTTTTACAAAAATAAAGTCAGATTTTACATATTTTTGAAATGGATATTTTTGTTAAAACGTTCATAAACATGAATTTGGACCTATACTATGGATAAAATATGATGAAAAATTATAAAACTCGGGCTCGGAAGCAAATGTTTATATGATTTTTTACAGAAATAAAGTCAGATTTTACATATTTTTGAAATGGATATTTTTGTTAAAACGTTCATAAACATGAATTTGGACCTATACTATGGATAAAATATGATAAAAAATTATAAAATTCGGGCTCGGAAGCAAATATTTATATGATTTTTTACAAAAATAAAGTCAGATTTTACATATTTTTGAAATGGATATTTTTGTTAAAACGTTCATAAACATGAATTTGGACCTATACTATGGATAAAATATGATGAAAAATTATAAAATTCGAGCGCGGAAGCAAATATTTATATCATTTTTTACAAAAATAAAGTCAGATTTTACCTATTTTTGATGAATACGTTGTATATTGTAAGCTTCATTGGCTGGATTCTAGAATACCTACCACACTTGAAATAGCAATTTTCTTGTTGCAATGTTTTCTTTTACCTAAAATATGATGAAAAATCATAAAAATCGGGCGCGGAAGCAAATATTTATATGATTTTTTACAAAAATAAAGTCAGATTTTTCTTATTCTTGAAATGGATATTTTTGTTAAAACATTTATAAACATGCTTTTGGACCTATATTGCGGATAAAATATGATGAAAAATTATAAAATTCGGGCGCGCAAACAAATATTTATATGATTTTTTACAAAAAAAAAGTCAGATTTTACCTATTTTTGATGAATACGTTGTATATTGTAAGCTACATGGACTGGATTCTAGAATACCTAACACACTTGAAATAGCAATTTTCTTGTTGCAATGTTTTCTTTTAGGTAAAATATGATGAAAAATCATAAAATTTGGGCTCGGAAGCAAATATTTATATGATTTTTTACAAAAATAAAGTCAGATTTTACATATTTTTGAAATGGATATTTTTGTTAAAACGTTCATAAACATGAATTTGGACCTATACTATGGATAAAATATGATGAAAAATTATAAAACTCGGGCTCGGAAGCAAATGTTTATATGATTTTTTACAGAAATAAAGTCAGATTTTACATATTTTTGAAATGGATATTTTTGTTAAAACGTTCATAAACATGAATTTGGACCTATACTATGGATAAAATATGATAAAAAATTATAAAATTCGGGCTCGGAAGCAAATATTTATATGATTTTTTACAAAAATAAAGTCAGATTTTACATATTTTTGAAATGGATATTTTTGTTAAAACGTTCATAAACATGAATTTGGACCTATACAATGGATAAAATATGACGAAAAATTATAAAATTCGGGCTCGGAAGCAAATATTTATATGATTTTTTACAAAAATAAAGTCAGATTTTACATATTTTTGAAATGGATATTTTTGTTAAAACGTTCATAAACATGAATTTGGACCTATACTATGGATAAAATATGATGAAAAATTATAAAATTCGAGCGCGGAAGCAAATATTTATATAATTTTTTACAAAAATAAAGTCAGATTTTACCTATTTTTGATGAATACGTTGTATATTGTAAGCTTCATTGGCTGGATTCTAGAATACCTACCACACTTGAAATATCAATTTTCTTGTTGCAATGTTTTCTTTTACCTAAAATATGATGAAAAATCATAAAAATCGGGCGCGGAAGCAAATATTTATATGATTTTTTACAAAAATAAAGTCAGATTTTTCTTATTCTTGAAATGGATATTTTTGTTAAAACATTTATAAACATGCTTTTGGACCTATATTGCGGATAAAATATGATGAAAAATTATAAAATTCGGGCCTGCAAATAAATATTTATATGATTTTTTACAAAAAAAAAGTCAGATTTTACCTATTTTTGATGAATACGTTGTATATTGTAAGCTACATGGACTGGATTCTAGAATACCTAACACACTTGAAATAGCAATTTTCTAGTTGCAATGTTTTCTTTTAGCTAAAATATGATGAAAAATCATAAAATTTGGGCTCGGAAGCAAATATTTATATGATTTTTTACAAAAATAAAGTCAGATTTTAAATATTTTTGAAATGGATATTTTTGTTAAAACGTTCATAAACATGAATTTGGACCTATACTATGGATAAAATATGATGAAAAATTATAAAACTCGGTCTCGGAAGCAAATATTTATATGATTTTTTACAAAAATAAAGTAAGATTTTACATATTTTTGAAAGGGATATTTTTGTTAAAACGTTCATAAACATGAATTTGGACCTATACTATGGATAAAATATGATAAAAAATTATAAAATTCGAGCGCGGAAGCAAATATTTATATAATTTTTTACAAAAATAAAGTCAGATTTTACCAATTTTTGATGAATACGTTGTATATTGTAAGCTTCATTGGCTGGATTCTAGAACACCTACCACACTTGAAATAGCAATTTTCTTGTTGCAATGTTTTCTTTTACCTAAAATATGATGAAAAATCATAAAAATCGGGCGCGGAAGCAAATATTTATATGATTTTTTACAAAAATAAAGTCAGATTTTTCCTATTCTTGAAATGGATATTTTTGTTAAAACATTTATAAACATGCTTTTGGACCTATATTGCGGATAAAATATGATGAAAAATTATAAAATTCGGGCGCGCAAACAAATATTTATATGATTTTTTACAAAAAAAAAGTCAGATTTTACCTATTTTTGATGAATACGTTGTATATTGTAAGCTACATGGACTGGATTCTAGAATACCTAACACACTTGAAATAGCAATTTTCTTGTTGCAATGTTTTCTTTTAGCTAAAATATGATGAAAAATCATAAAATTTGGGCTCGGAAGCAAATATTTATATGATTTTTTACAAAAATAAAGTCAGATTTTACATATTTTTGAAATGGATATTTTTGTTAAAACGTTCATAAACATGAATTTGGACCTATACTATGGATAAAATATGATGAAAAATCATAATATTTGGGCTCGGAAGCAAATATTTATATGATTTTTTACAGAAATAAAGTCAGATTTTACATATTTTTGAAATGGATATTTTTGTTAAAACGTTCATAAACATGAATTTGGACCTATACTATGGATAAAATATGATGAAAAATTATAAAATTCGGGCTCGGAAGCAAATATTTATATGATTTCTTACAAAAATAAAGTCAGATTTTACATATTTTTGAAATGGATATTTTTGTTAAAACGTTCATAAACATGAATTTGGACCTATACTATGGATAAAATATGATGAAAAATTATAAAATTCGAGCGCGGAAGCAAATATTTATATCATTTTTTACAAAAATAAAGTCAGATTTTACCTATTTTTGATGAATACGTTGTATATTGTAAGCTTCATTGGCTGGATTCTAGAATACCTACCACACTTGAAATAGCAATTTTCTTGTTGCAATGTTTTCTTTTACCTAAAATATGATGAAAAATCATAAAAATCGGGCGCGGAAGCAAATATTTATATGATTTTTTACAAAAATAAAGTCAGATTTTTCTTATTCTTGAAATGGATATTTTTGTTAAAACATTTATAAACATGCTTTTGGACCTATATTGCGGATAAAATATGATGAAAAATTATAAAATTCGGGCGCGCAAACAAATATTTATATGATTTTTTACAAAAAAAAAGTCAGATTTTACCTATTTTTGATGAATACGTTGTATATTGTAAGCTACATGGACTGGATTCTAGAATACCTAACACACTTGAAATAGCAATTTTCTTGTTGCAATGTTTTCTTTTAGGTAAAATATGATGAAAAATCATAAAATTTGGGCTCGGAAGCAAATATTTATATGATTTTTTACAAAAATAAAGTCAGATTTTACATATTTTTGAAATGGATATTTTTGTTAAAACGTTCATAAACATGAATTTGGACCTATACTATGGATAAAATATGATGAAAAATTATAAAACTCGGGCTCGGAAGCAAATGTTTATATGATTTTTTACAGAAATAAAGTCAGATTTTACATATTTTTGAAATGGATATTTTTGTTAAAACGTTCATAAACATGAATTTGGACCTATACTATGGATAAAATATGATAAAAAATTATAAAATTCGGGCTCGGAAGCAAATATTTATATGATTTTTTACAAAAATAAAGTCAGATTTTACATATTTTTGAAATGGATATTTTTGTTAAAACGTTCATAAACATGAATTTGGACCTATACTATGGATAAAATATGATGAAAAATTATAAAATTCGAGCGCGGAAGCAAATATTTATATCATTTTTTACAAAAATAAAGTCAGATTTTACCTATTTTTGATGAATACGTTGTATATTGTAAGCTTCATTGGCTGGATTCTAGAATACCTACCACACTTGAAATAGCAATTTTCTTGTTGCAATGTTTTCTTTTACCTAAAATATGATGAAAAATCATAAAAATCGGGCGCGGAAGCAAATATTTATATGATTTTTTACAAAAATAAAGTCAGATTTTTCTTATTCTTTAAATGGATATTTTTGTTAAAACATTTATAAACATGCTTTTGGACCTATATTGCGGATAAAATATGATGAAAAATTATAAAATTCGGGCGCGCAAACAAATATTTATATGATTTTTTACAAAAAAAAAGTCAGATTTTACCTATTTTTGATGAATACGTTGTATATTGTAAGCTACATGGACTGGATTCTAGAATACCTAACACACTTGAAATAGCAATTTTCTTGTTGCAATGTTTTCTTTTAGGTAAAATATGATGAAAAATCATAAAATTTGGGCTCGGAAGCAAATATTTATATGATTTTTTACAAAAATAAAGTCAGATTTTACATATTTTTGAAATGGATATTTTTGTTAAAACGTTCATAAACATGAATTTGGACCTATACTATGGATAAAATATGATGAAAAATTATAAAACTCGGGCTCGGAAGCAAATGTTTATATGATTTTTTACAGAAATAAAGTCAGATTTTACATATTTTTGAAATGGATATTTTTGTTAAAACGTTCATAAACATGAATTTGGACCTATACTATGGATAAAATATGATAAAAAATTATAAAATTCGGGCTCGGAAGCAAATATTTATATGATTTTTTACAAAAATAAAGTCAGATTTTACATATTTTTGAAATGGATATTTTTGTTAAAACGTTCATAAACATGAATTTGGACCTATACTATGGATAAAATATGATGAAAAATTATAAAATTCGAGCGCGGAAGCAAATATTTATATCATTTTTTACAAAAATAAAGTCAGATTTTACCTATTTTTGATGAATACGTTGTATATTGTAAGCTTCATTGGCTGGATTCTAGAATACCTACCACACTTGAAATAGCAATTTTCTTGTTGCAATGTTTTCTTTTACCTAAAATATGATGAAAAATCATAAAAATCGGGCGCGGAAGCAAATATTTATATGATTTTTTACAAAAATAAAGTCAGATTTTTCTTATTCTTGAAATGGATATTTTTGTTAAAACATTTATAAACATGCTTTTGGACCTATATTGCGGATAAAATATGATGAAAAATTATAAAATTCGGGCGGGCAAACAAATATTTATATGATTTTTTACAAAAAAAAGTCAGATTTTACCTATTTCTGATGAATACGTTGTATATTGTAAGCTACATGGACTGGATTCTAGAATACCTAACACACTTGAAATAGCAATTTTCTTGTTGCAATGTTTTCTTTTAGGTAAAATATGATGAAAAATCATAAAATTTGGGCTCGGAAGCAAATATTTATATGATTTTTTACAAAAATAAAGTAAGATTTTACATATTTTTGAAATGGATATTTTTGTTAAAACGTTCATAAACATGAATTTGGACCTATACTATGGATAAAATATGATGAAAAATTATAAAATTCGAGCGCGGAAGCAAATATTTATATAATTTTTTACAAAAATAAAGTCAGATTTTACCTATTTTTGATGAATACGTTGTATATTGTAAGCTTCATTGGCTGGATTCTAGAACACCTACCACACTTGAAATAGCAATTTTCTTGTTGCAATGTTTTCTTTTACCTAAAATATGATGAAAAATAATAAAAATCGGGCGCGGAAGCAAATATTTATATGATTTTTTACAAAAATAAAGTCAGATTTTTCCTATTCTTGAAACGGATATTTTTGTTAAAACATTTATAAACATGCTTTTAGACCTATATTGCGGATAAAATATGATGAAAAATTATAAAATTCGGGCGCGCAAACAAATATTTATATGATTTTTTACAAAAAAAAAGTCAGATTTTACCTATTTTTGATGAATACGTTGTATATTGTAAGCTACATGGACTGGATTCTAGAATACCTACCACACTTGAAATAGCAATTTTCTTATTGCAATGTTTTCTTTTACCTAAAATATGATGAAAAATCATAAAATTTGGGCTCGGAAGCAAATATTTTTATGATTTTTTACAAAAATAAAGTCAGATTTTACATATTTTTGAAATGAATATTTTTGTTAAAACGTTCATAAACATGAATTTGGACCTATACTATGGATAAAATATGATGAAAAATCATAAAATTTGGGCTCGGATGCAAATATTTATATGATTTTTTACAGAAATAAAGTCAGATTTTACATATTTTTGAAATGGATATTTTTGTTAAAACGTTCATAAACATGAATTTGGACCTATACAATGGATAAAATATGATGAAAAATTATAAAATTCGGGCTCGGAAGCAAATATTTATATGATTTTTTACAAAAATAAAGTCAGATTTTACATATTTTTGAAATGGATATTTTTGTTAAAACATTCATAAACATGAATTTGGACCTATACTATGGATAAAATATGATGAAAAATTATAAAATTCGAGCGCGGAAGCAAATATTTATATAATTTTTTACAAAAATAAAGGCAGATTTTACCTAGTTTTGATGAATACGTTGTATATTGTAAGCTTCATTGGCTGGATTCTAGAATACCTACCACACTTGAAATAGCAATTTTCTTCTTGCAATGTTTTCTTTTACCTAAAATATGATGAAAAATCATAAAAATCGGGCGCGGAAGCAAATATTTATATAATTTTTTACAAAAATAAAGTCAGATTTTTCTTATTCTTGAAATGGATATTTTTGTTAAAACATTTATAAACATGCTTTTGGACCTATATTGCGGATAAAATATGATGAAAAATTATAAAATTCGGGCGCGCAAACAAATATTTATATGATATTTTACAAAAAAAAAGTCAGATTTTACCTATTTTTGATGAATACGTTGTATATTGTAAGCTACATGGACTGGATTCTAGAATACCTAACACACTTGAAATAGCAATTTTCTAGTTGCAATGTTTTCTTTTAGCTAAAGTATGATGAAAAATCATAAAATTTAGGCTCGGAAGCAAATATTTATATGATTTTTTACAAAAATAAAGTCAGATTTTAAATATTTTTGAAATGGATATTTTTGTTAAAACGTTCATAAACATGAATTTGGACCTATACTATGGATAAAATATGATGAAAAATTATAAAACTCGGGCTCGGAAGCAAATATTTATATGATTTTTTACAAAAATAAAGTAAGATTTTACATATTTTTGAAATGGATATTTTTGTTAAAACGTTCATAAACATGAATTTGGACCTATACTATGGATAAAATATGATGAAAAATTATAAAATTCGAGCGCGGAAGCAAATATTTATATAATTTTTTACAAAAATAAAGTCAGATTTTACCTATTTTTGATGAATACGTTGTATATTGTAAGCTTCCTTGGCTGGATTCTAGAACACCTACCACACTTGAAATAGCAATTTTCTTGTTGCAATGTTTTCTTTTACCTAAAATATGATGAAAAATCATTAAAATCGGGCGCGGAAGCAAATATTTATATGATTTTTTACAAAAATAAAGTCAGATTTTTCCTATTCTTGAAATGGATATTTTTGTTAAAACATTTATAAACATGCTTTTGGACCTATATTGCGGATAAAATATGATGAAAAATTATAAAATTCGGGCGCGCAAACAAATATTTATATAATTTTTTACAAAACAAAAGTCAGATTTTACCTATTTTTGATGAATACGTTGTATATTGTAAGCTACATGGACTGGATTCTAGAATACCTAACACACTTGAAATAGCAATTTTCTTGTTGCAATGTTTTCTTTTAGCTAAAATATGATGAAAAATCATAAAACTTGGGCTCGGAAGCAAATATTTATATGATTTTTTACAAAAATAAAATCAGATTTTACATATTTTTAAAATGGATATTTTTGTTAAAACGTTCATAAACATGAATTTGGACCTATACTATGGATAAAATATGATGAAAAATTATAAAATTCGAGCGCGGAAGCAAATATTTATATAATTTTTTACAAAAATTAAGTCAGATATTACCTATTTTTGATGAATACGTTGTATATTGTAAGCTTCATTGGCTGGATTCTAGAACACCTACCACACTTGAAATAGCAATTTTCTTGTTGCAATGTTTTCTTTTACCTAAAATATGATGAAAAATCATAAAAATCGGGCGCGGAAGCAAATATTTATATGAATTTTTACAAAAATAAAGTCAGATTTTTCCTATTCTTGAAATGGATATTTTTGTTAAAACATTTATAAACATGCTTTTGGACCTATATTGCGGATAAAATATGATGAAAAATTATAAAATTCGGGCGCGCAAACAAATATTTATATGATTTTTTACAAAAAAAAAAGTCAGATTTTACCTATATTTGATGAAAACGTTGTATATTGTAAGCTACATGGACTGGATTCTAGAATACCTAACACACCTGAAATAGCAATTTTCTGGTTGCAATGTTTTCTTTTAGCTAAAATATGATGAAAAATCATAAAATTTGGGCTCGGAAGCAAATATTTATATGATTTTTTACAAAAATAAAGTCAGATTTTACATATTTTTGAAATGGATATTTTTGTTAAAACGTTCATAAACATGAATTTGGACCTATACTATGGATAAAATATGATGAAAAATCATAAAATTTGGGCTCGGAAGCAAATATTTATATGATTTTTTACAGAAATAAAGTCAGATTTTACATATTTTTGAAATGGATATTTTTGTTAAAACGTTCATAAACATGAATTTGGACCTATACTATGGATAAAATATGATGAAAAATTATGAAATTTGGGCTCGGAAGCAAATATTTATATGATTTTTTACAAAAATAAAGTCAGATTTTACATATTTTTGAAATGGATATTTTTGTTAAAACGTTCATAAACATGAATTTGGACCTATACTATGGATAAAATATGATGAAAAATTATAAAATTCGAGCGCGAAAGCAAATATATATATAATTTTTTACAAAAATAAAGTCAGATTTTACCTATTTTTGATGAATACGTTGTATATTGTAAGCTTCATTGGCTGGATTCTAGAATACCAACAACACTTGAAATAGCAATTTTCTTGTTGCAATGTTTTCTTTTACCTAAAATATGATGAAAAATCATAAAAATCGGGCGCGGAAGCAAATATTTATATGATTTTTTACAAAAATAAAGTCAGATTTTTCTTATTCTTGAAATGGATATTTTTGTTAAGACATTTATAAACATGCTTTTGGACCTATATTGCGGATAAAATATGATGAAAAATTATCAAATTCGAGCGCGGAAGCAAATATTTATATAATTTTTTACAAAAATTAAGTCAAATTTTACCTATTTTTGATGAATACGTTATATATTGTAAGCTTCATTGGCTAGATTCTAGAACACCTACCACACTTGAAATAGCAATTTTCTTGTTGCAATGTTTTCTTTTACCTAAAATATGATGAAAAATCATAAAAATCGGGCGCGGAAGCAAATATTTATATGATTTTTTACAAAAATAAAGTCAGATTTTTCCTATTCTTGAAATGGATATTTTTGTTAAAACATTTATAAACATGCTTTTGGACCTATATTGCGGATAAAATATGATAATAAATTATAAAATTCGGCCGCGCAAACAAATATTTATATGATTTTTTACAAAAAAAAAGTCAGATTTTACCTATTTTTGATGAATACGTTGTATATTGTAAGCTACATGGACTGGATTCTAGAATACCTAACACACTTGAAATAGCAATTTTCTTGTTGCAATGTTTTCTTTTAGCTAAAATATGATGAAAAATCATAAAATTTGGGCTCGGAAGCAAATATTTATATGATTTTTTACAAAAATAAAGTCAGATTTTACATATTTTTGAAATGGATATTTTTGTTAAAACGTTGATAAACATGAATTTGGACCTATACTATGGATAAAATATGATGAAAAATCATAAAATTTGGGCTCGAAAGCAAATATTTATATGATTTTTTACAGAAATAAAGTCAGATTTTACATATTTTTGAAATGGATATTTTTGTTAAAACGTTCATAAACATGAATTTGGACCTATACTATGGATAAAATATGATGAAAAATTATGAAATTCGGGCTCGGAAGCAAATATTTATATGATTTTTTACAAAAATAAAGTCAGATTTTACATATTTTTGAAATGGATATTTTTGTTAAAACGTTCATAAACATGAATTTGGACCTATACTATGGATAAAATATGATGAAAAATTATAAAATTCGAGCGCGGAAGCAAATATTTATATAATTTTTTACAAAAATAAAGTCAGATTTTACCTATTTTTGATGAATACGTTGTATATTGTAAGCTTCATTGGCTGGATTCTAGAATACCAGCAACACTTGAAATAGCAATTTTCTTGTTGCAATGTTTTCTTTTACCTAAAATATGATGAAAAATCATAAAAATCGGGCGCGGAAGCAAATATTTATATAATTTTTTACAAAAATAAAGTCAGATTTTTCTTATTCTTGAAATGGAAATTTTTGTTAAGACATTTATAAACATGCTTTTGGACCTATATTGCGGATAAAATATGATGAAAAATTATCAAATTCGAGCGCGGAAGCAAATATTTATATAATTTTTTACAAAAATTAAGTCAAATTTTACCTATTTTTGATGAATACGTTATATATTGTAAGCTTCATTGGCTAGATTCTAGAACACCTACCACACTTGAAATAGCAATTTTCTTGTTGCAATGTTTTCTTTTACTTAAAATATGATGAAAAATCATAAAAATCGGGCGCGGAAGCAAATATTTATATGATTTTTTACAAAAATAAAGTCAGATTTTTCCTATTCTTGAAATGGATATTTTTGTTAAAACATTTATAAACATGCTTTTGGACCTATATTGCGGATAAAATATGATGAAAAATTATAAAATTCAGGCGCGCAAACAAATATTTATATGATTTTTTACAAAAAAAAAAGTCAGATTTTACCTATTTTTGATGAATACGTTGTATATTGTAAGCTACATGGACTGGATTCTAGAATACCTAACACACTTGAAATAGCAATTTTCTTGTTGCAATGTTTTCTTTTAGCTAAAATATGATGAAAAATCATAAAATTTGGGCTCGGAAGCAAATATTTATATGATTTTTTACAAAAATAAAGTCAGATTTTACATATTTTTGAAATGGATATTTTTGTTAAAACGTTCATAAACATGAATTTGGACCTATACTATGGATAAAATATGATGAAAAATTATAAAACTCGGGCTCGGAAGCAAATATTTATATGATTTTTTACAAAAATAAAGTAAGATTTTACTTATTTTTGAAATGGATATTTTTGTTAAAACGTTCATAAACATGAATTTGGACCTATACTATGGATAAAATATGATGAAAAATTATAAAATTCGAACGCGGAAGCAAATATTTATATAATTTTTTACAAAAATTAAGTCAGATTTTACCTATTTTTGATGAATACGTTGTATATTGTAAGCTTCATTGGCTGGATTCTAGAACACCTACCACACTTGAAATAGCAATTTTCTTGTTGCAATGTTTTCTTTTACCTAAAATATGATGAAAAATCATAAAAATCGGGCGCGGAAGCAAATATTTATATGATTTTTTACAAAAATAAAGTCAGATTTTTCCTATTCTTAAAATGGATATTTTTGTTAAAACATTTATAAACATGCTTTTGGACCTATATTGCGGATAAAATATGATGAAAAATTATAAAATTCGGGCGCGCAAACAAATATTTATATGAATTTTTACAAAAAAAAAGTCAGATTTTACCTATTTTTGATGAATACGTTGTATATTGTAAGCTACATGGACTGGATTCTAGAATACCTAACACAATTGAAATAGCAATTTTCTTGTTGAAATGTTTTCTTTTAGCTAAAATATGATGAAAAATCATAAAATTTGGGCTCGCAAGCAAATATTTATATGATTTTTTACAAAAATAAAGTCAGATTTTACATATTTTTGAAATGGATATTTTTGTTAAAACGTTCATAAACATGAATTTGGACCTATACTATGGATAAAATATGATGAAAAATCATAAAATTTGGGCTCGGAAGCAAATATTTATATGATTTTTTACAGAAATAAAGTCAGATTTTACATATTTTTGAAATGGATATTTTTGTTAAAACGTTCATAAACATGAATTTGGACCTTTACTATTGATAAAATATGATGAAAAATTATGAAATTTGGGCTCGGAAGCAAATATTTATATGATTTTTTACAAAAATAAAGTCAGATTTTACATATTTTTAAAATGGATATTTTTGTTAAAACGTTCATAAACATGAATTTGGACCTATATTATGGATAAAATATGATGAAAAATTATAAAATTCGAGCGCGGAAGCAAATATTTATATAATTTTTTACAAAAATAAAGTCAGATTTTACCTATTTTTGATGAATACGTTGTATATTGTAAGCTTCATTGGCTGGATTCTAGAATACCAACAACACTTAAAATAGCAATTTTCTTGTTGCAATGTTTTCTTTTACCTAAAATATGATGAAAAATCATAAAAATCGGGCTCGGAAGCAAATATTTATATGATTTTTTACAAAAATAAAGTCAGATTTTTCTTATTCTTGAAATGGATATTTTTGTTATAACATTTATAAACATGCTTTTGGACCTATATTGCGGATAAAATATGATGAAAAATTATAAAATTCGGGCGCGCAAACAAATATTTATATGATTTTTTACAAAAAAAAAGTCAGATTTACCTATTTTTGATGAATACGTTGTATATTGTAAGCTACATGGACTGGATTCTAGAATACCTAACACACTTGGAATAGCAATTTTCTTGTTGCAATGTCTTCTTTTAGGTAAAATATGATGAAAAATCATAAAATTTGGTCTCGGAAGCAAATATTTATATGATTTTTTACAAAAATAAAGTCAGATTTTACATATTTTTGAAATGGATATTTTTGTTAAAACGTTCATAAACATGAATTTGGACCTATACTATTTATAAAATATGATGAAAAATTATAAAACTCGGGCTCGGAAGCAAATATTTATATGATTTTTTACAAAAATAAAGTAAGATTTTACTTATTTTTGAAATGGATATTTTTGTTAAAACGTTCATAAACATGAATTTGGACCTATACTATGGATAAAATATGATGAAAAATTATAAAATTCGAGCGCGGAAGCAAATATTTATATAACCTGAGCCTTTCCCATTTTTGGAGCCGTCAGTGGAAATTAGAATGTCGGGATTTGATGATATCTGACAGTCTAGTATAATCCGATAGGGTTTATCAAAGTATAATTTTGGAGCAATGCAGTCAGTGTTCATTTGCAGAAGAGGAGCACTTGGATAAAATATGATGAAAAATTATAAAATTCGAGCGCGGAAGCAAATATTTATATAATTTTTTACAAAAATAAAGTCAGATTTTACCTATTTTTGATGAATACGTTGTATATTGTAAGCTTCATTGGCTGGATTCTAGAATACCTACCACACTTGAAATAGCAATTTTCTTGTTGCAATGTTTTCTTTTAGGTAATATATGATGAAAAATCATAAAATTTGGGCTCGGAAGCAAATATTTATATGATTTTTTACAAAAATAAAGTCAGATTTTACATATTTTTGAAATGGATATTTTTGTTAAAACGTTCATAAACATGAATTTGGACCTATACTATGAATATAATATGATGAAAAATTATGAAACTCGGGCTCGGAAGCAAATATTTATATGATTTTTTACAAAAATAAAGTAAGATTTTACTTATTTTTGAAATGGATATTTTTGTTAAAACGTTCATAAACATGAATTTGGACCTATACTATGGATAAAATATGATGAAAAATTATAAAATTCGAGCGCGGAAGCAAATATTTATATAATTTTTTACAAAAATTAAGTCAGATTTTACCTATTTTTGATGAATACGTTGTATATTGTAAGCTTCATTAGCTGGATTCTAGAACACCTACCACACTTGAAATAGCAATTTTCTTGTTGCAATGTTTTCTTTTACCTAAAATATGATGAAAAATCATAAAAATCGGGCTCGGAAGCAAATATTTATATGATTTTTTACAAAAATAAAGTCAGATTTTACATATTTTTGAAATGGATATTTTTGTTAAAACGTTCATAAACAA
>JAQOWZ010000567.1:0-30957 GCA_035578165.1 Stenolophus ochropezus
ACGCGCTATCTCAGAGTCATCAAAAATAGGTAAAATATGACTTTTTTTTTTGTAAAAAATCATATAAATATTTGTTTGCGCGCCCGAATTTTATAATTTTTTATCATATTTTATCCATAGTATAGGTCCAAAAGCATGTTTATGAACGTTTTAACAAAAATTGTTTGCGCGCCCGAATTTTATAATTTTTCATCATATTTTATCCGCAGTATAGGTCCAAAAGCATGTTTATGAACGTTTTAACAAAAATATCCATTTCAAAAATATGTAAAATCTGACTTTATTTTTGTAAAAAATCATATAAATATATGCTTCCGAGCCAGAATTTTATGATTTTTCATTATATTTTAGCTAAAAGAAAACATTGCAACAAAAAAATTGCTATTTCAAGTGTGTTAGGTATTCTAGAATCCAGCCCATGTAGCTTACAATATACAACGTATTCATCAAAAATAGGTAAAATCTGACTTTTTTTTTGTAAAAAATCATATAAATATTTGTTTGCGCGCCCGAATTTTATAATTTTTCATCATATTTTATCCGCAGTATAGGTCCAAAAGCATGTTTATGAATGTTTTAACATAAATAGCCATTTCAAGAATAGGAAAAATTTGACTTTATTTTTGTAAAAAATCATATAAATATTTGCTTCCGCGCCCGAATTTTATGATTTTTCATCATAATTTAAGTAAAAGAAAACATTGCAACAAAAAAATTGCTATTTCAAGTGTTGTAGGTATTCTAGAATCCAGCCAATGAAGCTTACAATATACAACGTATTCATCAAAAATAGTTAAAATCTGACTTTTTTTTTGTAAAAAATCATATAAATATTTGTTTGCGCGCCCGAATTTTATAATTTTTCATCTTATTTTATCCGCAGTATATGTCCAAAAGCATGTTTATGAATGTTTTAACAAAAATATCCATTTCAAGAATAGGAAAAATCTGACTTTATTTTTGTAAAAAATCATATAAATATTTGCTTCCGCGCCCGAATTTTATGATTTTTCATCATAATTTAAGTAAAAGAAAACATTGCAACAAAAAAATTGCTATTTCAAGTGTTGTAGGTATTCTAGAATCCAGCCAATGAAGCTTACAATATACAACGTATTCATCAAAAATAGTTAAAATCTGACTTTTTTTTTGTAAAAAATCATATAAATATTTGTTCGCGCGCCCGAATTTTATAATTTTTTATCATATTTTATCCGCAATATAGGTCCAAAAGCATGTTTATGAATGTTTTAACAAAAATATCCATTTCAAGAATAGGAAAAATCTGACATTATTTTTGTAAAAAAATCATATAAATATTTGCTTCCGCGCCCGAATTTTATGATTTTTCATCATATTTTAGCTAAAAGAAAACATTGCAACAAGAAAATTGCTATTTCAAGTGTGTTTAGGTATTCTAGAATCCAGCCCAATGTAGCTTACAATATACAACGTATTCATCAAAAATAGGAAAAATCTGACTTTTTTTTTGTAAAAAATCATATAAATATTTGTTTGCGCGCCCGAATTTTATAATTTTTCATCATATTTTATCCGTAGTATAGGTCCAAAAGCATGTTTATGAATGTTTTAACAAAAATATCCATTTTAAGAATAGGAAAAATCTGACTTTATTTTTTGTAAAAAATCATATAAATATTTGCTTCCGCGCCCGAATTTTATGATTTTTTATCATATTTTAGCTAAAAGAAAACATTCCAACAAAAAAATTGCTATTTCAAGTGTGGTAGGTATTCTAGAATCCAGCCCATATTGCTCACAATTACAACGTATTCATCAAAAATAGTTAAAATCTGACTTTTTTTTTGTAAAAAATCATATAAATATTTGTTTGCGCGCCCGAATTTTATAAGTTTTTATCATATTTTATCCGCAGTATAGGTCCAAAAGCATGTATATGAACATTTTAACAAAATTATCCATTTCAAAAATATGTAAAATCTGACTTTATTTTTGTAAAAAATCATATAAATATTAGCTTCCGCGCCCGAATTTTATGATTTTTCATCATATTTTAGCTAAAAGAAAACATTGCAACAAGAAAATTGCTATTTCAAGTGTGGTAGGTATTCTAGAATCCAGCCAATGAAGCTTACAATATACAACGTATTCATCAAAAATAGGTAAAATCTGACTTTATTTTTG
Source organism: Stenolophus ochropezus (assembly GCA_035578165.1). Classification (NCBI taxonomy): domain Eukaryota; kingdom Metazoa; phylum Arthropoda; class Insecta; order Coleoptera; family Carabidae; genus Stenolophus; species Stenolophus ochropezus. The sequence continues at coordinate 2,167 of JAQOWZ010000567.1, forward strand.
TAAAAAAATTATATAAATATTTGTTTCCGCGCTCGAATTTTATAATTTTTTATCATATTTTATCCATAGTATAGGTACAAAATCATGTTTATGAACGTTTTTAACAAAAATATCCATTTCAAAAATATGTAAAATCTGACTTTTTTTTTGTAAAAAATCATATAAATATATGCTTCCGAGCCCGAATTTTATGATTTTTCATCATATTTTAGCTAAATGAAAACATTGCAACAAGAAAATTGCTATTTCAAGTGTGTTAGGTATTCTAGAATCCAGCCCATGTAGCTTACAATATACAACGTATTCATCAAAAATAGGTAAAATCTGACTTTTTTTTGTAAAAAATCATATAAATATTTGTTTTGCCGCGCCCGAATATTATAATTTTTCATAATATTTTATCGGCAGTATAGGTCCAAAAGCATGTTTATGAATGTTTTAACATAAATATCCATTTCAAAAATAGGAAAAATCTGACTTTATTTTTGTAAAAAATCATATAAATATTAGCTTCCGCGCCCGAATTTTATGATTTTTCATCATATTTTAGCTAAAAGAAAACATTGCAACAAAAAAATTGCTATTTCAAGTGTGGTAGGTATTCTAGAATCCAGCCCATGTTGCTTACAATATACAACGTATTCATCAAAAATAGTTAAAATCTGACTTTTTTTTTGTAAAAAATCATATAAATATTTGTTTGCGCGCCCGAATATTATAATTTTTCATCATATTTTATCCGTAGTATAGGTCCAAAAGCATGTATATGAACGTTTTAACAAAAATATCCATTTCAAAAATATGTAAAATCTGACTTTATTTTTGTAAAAAATCATATAAATATTTGCTTCCGAGCCCGAATTTTATGATTTTTCATCATATTTTAGCTAACAGAAAACATTGCAAGAAGAAATTGCTATTTCAAGTGTGTTAGGTATTCTAGAATCCAGCCCATGTAGCTTACAATATACAACGTATTCATCAAAAATAGGTAAAATCTGACTTTTTTTTTGTAAAAAATCATATAAATATTTGTTTGCGCGCCCGGAATTTTATAATTTTTCATCTTATTTTATCCGCAATATAGGTCCAAAAGCATGTTTATGAATGTTTTAACAAACATATTCATTTCAAGAGTAGGAAAAATCTGACTTTATTTTTGTAAAAAATCATATAAATATTTGCTTCCGCGCCCGAATTTTATGATTTTTCATCATAATTTACGTAAAAGAAAACATTGCAACAAAAAAAAAATGCTATTTCAAGTGTGGTAGGTATTCTAGAATCCAGCCAATGAAGCTTACAATATACAACGTATTCATCAAAAATATGTAAAATCTGACTTTTTTTTTGTAAAAAATTATATAAATATATGCTTCCGAGCCCGAATTTTATGATTTTTCATCATATTTTAGCTAAATGAAAACATTGCAACAAGAAAATTGCTATTTCAAGTGTGTTAGGTATTCTAGAATCCAGCCCATGTAGCTTACAATATACAACGTATTCATCAAAAATAGGTAAAATCTGACTTTTTTTTGTAAAAAATCATATAAATATTTGTTTGCGCGCCCGAATATTATAATTTTTCATAATATTTATCGGCAGTATAGGTCCAAAGCATGTTTATGAATGTTTTAACATAAATATCCATTTCAAAAATAGGAAATATCTGACTTTATTTTTGTAAAAAATCATATAAATATTAGCTTCCGCGCCCGAATTTTATGATTTTTCATCATATTTTAGCTAAAAGAAAACATTGCAACAAAAAAATTGCTATTTCAAGTGTGGTAGGTATTCTAGAATCCAGCCCATGTTGCTTACAATATACAACGTATTCATCAAAAATAGTTAAAATCTGACTTTTTTTTTGTAAAAAATCATATAAATATTTGTTTGCGCGCCCGAATATTATAATTTTTCATCATATTTTATCCGTAGTATAGGTCCAAAAGCATGTATATGAACGTTTTAACAAAAATATCCATTTCAAAAATATGTAAAATCTGACTTTATTTTTGTAAAAAATCATATAAATATTTGCTTCCGAGCCCGAATTTTATGATTTTTCATCATATTTTAGCTAACAGAAAACATTTGCAACAAGAAAATTGCTATTTCAAGTGTGTTAGGTATTCTAGAATCCAGCCCATGTAGCTTACAATATACAACGTATTCATCAAAAATAGGTAAAATCTGACTTTTTTTTTTGTAAAAAATCATATAAATATTTGTTTGCGCGCCCGAATTTTATAATTTTTCATCTTATTTTATCCGCAATATAGGTCCAAAAGCATGTTTATGAATGTTTTAACAAAAATATCATTTCAAGAGTAGGAAAAATCTGACTTTATTTTTGTAAAAAATCATATAAATATTTGCTTCCGCGCCCGAATTTTATGATTTTTCAATCATAATTTACGTAAAGAAAAACATTGCAACAAAAAAAAATGCTATTTCAAGTGTGGTAGGTATTCTAGAATCCAGCCAATGAAGCTTACAATATACAACGTATTCATCAAAAATAGGTAAAATCTGACTTTTTTTTTGTAAAAAATCATATAAATATTTGTTTGCGCGCCCGAATTTTATAATTTTTCATCATATTTTACCCGCAATATAGGTCCAAAAGCATGTTTATAAATGTTTTAACAAAAATATCCATTTCAATAGTAGGAAAAATCTGACTTTATTTTTGTAAAAAATCATATAAATATTTGCTTCCGCGCCCGAATTTTATGATTTTTCATCATATTTTAGCTAAAAGAAAACATTGCAACAAGAAAATTGCTATTTCAAGTGTGGTAGGTATTCTAGAATCCAGCCAATAAAGCTTACAATATACAACGTATTCATCAAAAATAGGTAAAATCTGACTTTTTTTTTTGTAAAAAATCATATAAATATTTGTTTGCGCGCCCGAATTTTATAATTTTTCATCATAATTTATCCGCAATATAGGTCCAAAAGCATGTTTATAATGTTTTAACAAAAATATCCATTTCAAGAGTAGGAAAAATCTGACATTATTTTTGTAAAAATCATATAAATATTTGCTTCCGCGCCCGAATTTTATGATTTTTCATCATATTTTAGCTAAAAGAAAACATTGCAACAAGAAAATTGCTATTTCAAGTGTGGTAGGTATTCTAGAATCCAGCCAATGAAGCTTACAATATAACGCGCTATCTCAGATTTAGGTAAAACCTGACTTTATTTTTGTAAAAAATTATATAAATATTTGTTTCCGCGCTCGAATTTATTATTTTTTTTATCATATTTTATCCATAGTATAGGTCCAAAATCATGTTTATGAACGTTTTAACAAAAATATCCATTTCAAAAATATGTAAAATCTGACTTTATTTTTGTAAAAAATCATATAAATATTTGCTTCCGAGCCCGAATTTTATGATTTTTCATCATATTTTAGCTAAAAGAAAACAGTGCAACAAAGAAAATTGCTATTTCAAGTGTGTTAGGTATTCTTGATTCCAGCCCATGTAGCTTACAATATACAACGTATTCGTCAAAAATAGGTAAAATCTGACTTTTTTTTTGTAAAAAATTATATAAATATTTGTTTGCGCGCCCGAATATTATAATTTTTCATCATATTTTATCCGTAGTATAGGTCCAAAAGCATGTATATGAACGTTTTAACAAAAATATCCATTTCAAAAATATGTAAAATCTGACTTTATTTTTGTAAAAAATCATATAAATATTTGCTTCCGAGCCCGAATTTTATGATTTTTTCATCATATTTTAGCTAACAGAAAACATTGCAACAAGAAAATTGCTATTTCAAGTGTGTTAGGTATTCTAGAATCCAGCCCATGTAGCTTACAATATACAACGTATTCATCAAAAATAGGTAAAATCTGACTTTTTTTTTGTAAAAAATCATATAAATATTTGTTTGTGCGCCCGAATTTTATAATTTTTCATTCTTATTTTATCCGCAATATAGGTCCAAAGCATGTTTATGAATGTTTTAACAAAAATATCCATTTCAAGAGTAGGAAAAATCTTACTTTATTTTTTGTAAAAAATCATATAAATATTAGCTTCCGCGCCCGAATTTTATGATTTTTTTATCATATTTTAGCTAAAAGAAAACATTGCAACAAGAAAATTGCTATTTCAAGTGTGTTAGGTATTCTAGAATCCAGCCAATGAAGCTTACAATATACAATGTATTCATCAAAAATGGGTAAAATTTGACTTTATTTTTGTAAAAAATTATATAAATATTTGTTTCCGCGCTCGAATTTTATAATTTTTCATCATATTTTATACATAGTATAGGTCCAAAATCATGTTTATGAACGTTTTAACGAAAAATATCCATTTCAAAAATATGTAAAATCTGACTTTATTTTTGTAAAAAATCATATAAATATATGCTTCCGAGCACGAATTTTATGATTTTTCATCATATATTATCTAAAAGAAAACATTGCAACAAGAAAATTGCTATTTCAAGTGTGTTAGGTATTCTAGAATCCAGCCCATGTAGCTTACAATGTACAACGTATTCATCAAAATAGGTAAAATCTGACTTTTTTTTTGTAAAAAATCATATAAATAATTGTTTGCGCGCCCGAATATTATAATTTTTCATCATATTTTATCCGCAGTATAGGTCCAAAAGCATGTTTATGAATGTTTTAACATAAATATCCATTTCAAGAATAGGAAAAATCTGACTTTATTTTTGTAAAAAATCATATAAATATTTGCTTCCGCGCCGAATTTTATGATTTTTCATCCATATTTTTAGCTAAAAGAAAACATTGCAACAAAAAAATTGCTATTTCAAGTGTGTTAGGTATTCTAGAATCCAGCCCATGTAGCTTACAATATACAACGTATTCATCAAAAATAGGTAAAAATCTGACTTTTTTTTGTAAAAAATCATATAGATATTTGTTTGCGCGCCCGAATTTTATAAGTTTTCATCATATTTTATCCGCAGTATAGGTCCAAAAGCATGTCTATGAACGTTTTAACAAAAATATCCATTTCAAAAATATGTAAAATCTGACTTTATTTTTGTAAAAAATCATATAAATATTTGCTTCCGAAGCCCGAATTTTATGATTTTTCATCATATTTTAGCTAAAAGAAAACATTGCAACAAGAAAATTGCTATTTCAAGTGTGTTAGGTATTCTAGAATCCAGCCCATGTAGATTACAATATACAACGTATTCATCAAAAATAGGTAAAATCTGACTTATTTTTTTGTAAAAAATCATATAAAAATTTCTTTGCGCGCCCGAATTTAATAATTTTTCATTATATTTAATCCGCAATATAGGTCCAAATGCATGTTTATAAATGTTTTAACAAAAATATCCATTTCAAGAGAGGAAAAATCTGACTTTATTTTTGTAAAAAATCATATAAATATTTGCTTCCGCGCCCGAATTTTATGATTTTTCATCATATATTTAGCTAAAAGAAAACATTGCAACAAGAAAATTGCTATTTCAAGTGTGGTAGGTATTCTAGAAACCAGCCAATGAAGCTTACAATACACAACGTATTCATCAAAAATAGGTAAAATATGACTTTATTTTTGTAAAAATTATATAAATATTTGTTTCCGCGCTCGAATTTTATAATTTTTTATTATATTTTATCCATAGTATAGGTCCAAAATCATGTTTATTGAACGTTTTAACAAAAATATCCATTTCAAAAAATATGTAAAATCTGACTTTATTTTTGTAAAAAATCATATAAATATTTGCTTCCGAGCCCGAATTTTATGATTTTTCATCATATTTTTAGCTAAAAGAAAACATTGCAACAAGAAAATTGCTATTTCAAGTGTGTTAGGTATTCTAGAATCCAGCCCATGTAGCTTACAATATACAACGTATTCATCAAAATAGGTAAAATCTGACTTTTTTTTGTAAAAAATCATATAAATATTTGTTTGCGCACCCGAATTTTTATAATTTTTCATCATATTTTATCCGCAGTATAGGACCAAAAGCAAGTTTATGAATGTTTTAACATAAATATCCATTTCAAGAATAGGAAAAATCTGACTTTATTTTTGTAAAAAATCATATAAATATTTGCTTCCGCGCCCGAATTTTATGATTTTTCATCATATTTTAGCTAAAAGAAAACATTGCAACAAAAAAATTGCTATTTCAAGTGTGGTAGGTATTCTAGAATCCAGCCCATGTAGCTTACAATATACAACGTATTCACCAAAAATAGTTAAAATCTGACTTTTTTTTTGTAAAAAATCATATAAATATTTGTTTGCGCGCCCGAATTTTATACTTTTTCATCATATTTTATCCGCAGTATAGGTCCAAAAGCATGTTTATGAACGTTTTAACAAAAATATCCATTACAAATATATGAAAAATCTGACTTTATTTTTTGTAAAAAATCATATAATATTTGCTTCCGAGCCCGAATTTTAAGATTTTTCATCATATTTTAGCTAAAAGAAAACATTGCAACAAGAAAATTGCTATTTCAAGTGTGTTAGGTATTCTAGAATCCAGCCCTTGTAGCTTACAATATACAACGTATTCATCAAAAATAGGTAAAATCTGACTTTTTTTTTGTAAAAAATCATATAAATATTTGTTTGCGCGCCAAATTTTATAATTTTTCATCATATTTTATCCGCAATATAAGCATGTTTATAAATGTTTTAACAAAATATCCATTTCAAGAGTAGGAAAATCTGACTTAATTTTGTAAAAAATCATATAAATATTTGCTTCCGCGCCGAATTTTATGATTTTTCATCATATTTTAGCTAAAAGAAAACATTGCAACAAGAAAATTGCTATTTCAAGTGTGGGTAGGTATTCTAGAATCCAGCCCATGTAGCTTACAATATACAACGTATTCATCAAAAATAGGTAAAATCTGACTTTTTTTTTGTAAAAAATCATATAAATATTTGTTTACCCGCCCAAATTTTATAATTTTTCATCATATTTTATCCGCAATATAGGTCCAAAAGCATGTTTATGAATGTTTTAACATAAATATCCATTTCAAGAATAGGAAAAATCTGACTTTATTTTTGTAAAAAATCATATAAATATTTGCTCCGCGCCCGAATTTTATGATTTTTCATCATATTTTAGCTAAAAGAAAACATTGCAACAAAAAAATTGCTATTTCAAGTGTGGTAGGTATTCTAGAATCCAGCCAATGAAGCTTACAATATACAACGTATTCATCAAAAATAGTAAAATCTGACTTTTTTTTTGTAAAAAATCATATAAATATTTGTTTGCGCGCCCGAATTTTATAATTTTACATCATATTTTATCCGCAGTATAGGTCCAAAAGCATGTTTATGAACGTTTTAACAAAAATATCCATTTCAATAATATGTAAAATCTGACTTTATTTTTGTAAAAAATCATATAAATATTTGCTTCCGCGCCCGAATTTTATGATTTTTCATCATATTTTAGCTAAAAGAAAACATTGCAACAAGAAAATTGCTATTTCAAGTGTGTTAGGTATTCTAGAATCCAGCCCATGTAGCTTACAATATACAACGTTATTCATCAAAAATAGGAAAAATCTGACATTTTTTTTTAAAAAAAATTATATAAATATTTGTTTGCCCGCCCGAATTTTATAATTTTTCATCATATTTTATCCGCAGTATAGGTCCCAAAAGCATGTTTATGAATGTTTTACCATAAATATCCATTTGAAGAATAGGAAAAATCTGACTTTATTTTGTAAAAAATCATATAAATATTTGCTTCCGCGCCCGAATTTGATTTTTCATCATAATTTACGTAAAAGAAAACATTGCAACAAAAAAATTGCTATTTCAAGTGTGGTAGGTATTCTAGAATCCAGCCAATGAAGCTTACAATATACAAAGTATTCATCAAAAATAGTTAAAATCTGACTTTTTTTGTAAAAAATCATATAAGTATTTGTTTGTGCGCCCAAATTTTATTTTTTCATCATATTTTATCCGCAGTATAGGTCCAAAAGCATGTTTCTGAACGTTTTAACAAAATTATCCATTTCAAAAATATGTAAAATCTGACTTTATTTTTGTAAAAAATCATATAAATATTTGCTTCCGCGCCCGAAATTTATGATTTTTCATCATATTTTAGCTAAAAGAAAACATTGCAACAAGAATATTGCTATTTCAAGTGTGTTAGGTATTCCAGAATCCAGCCCATTTAGCTTACAATATACAACGTATTCATCAAAAATAGTTAAAATCTGACTTCTTTTTGTAAAAAAACATAAATATTTGTTTGCGCGCCCGAAAGCAGACATCTCCCAGTAACTCCGACGACACCCTGCTGCCCGAAATTGGGAGACGCAAAAAAAGTAAAAAAAACTATCAATTTAGCTTGTTTTTAGCATAAAAAATAAAAAAAAAAGTGCAAAATTTGAGCAAAAAAGATTGATTTTATCAATTCCAATTGTTATATTTCCATCTCCCACCCGCAATTGGGGGTAAAACATTTAATTTTGTGAGATTCGGGAGATGCAAATTTAGCTTGTTTTTAGCACTTTCTTTGCTTAAAATACATAAAAACTTACAAATTTTTTATTTAATAAATGTATTGTTGTGATTTGAAATGTTTTGTTGTCCCAGACGATCAAGTAGATGGTATGGCTTGCAGAAAATGTAAATCATATGGTTTTTGCAAATGTAAGTGTAAATCACATAATACTATTTTTATAAAAATATTTAGTTACGCTACTGGTTTATCTACGCCACTGTTTTATTTTAATCAAATAACACTTTCGTCAGCACTTTAAGTAGTTAAAAACTTTTCAAACAGTACGAATGGATTCATCTTTTGTAATAAGTAACTAGATTATCTATGAGTGAGTATAAATTATTATATTACAAAATAATAATGATTAAAAACTATTGTGTCAAGAATCAAGAATTCTGTGGGCAACGATGGATTAATATACTTGATCGAATTGGAGCGGTGAAATGGGAATGAAGAATTTATTAGATAAATATATTAACATAATTTTATTGTACTAAATGGAGAACAAAACTAACTATGCAGGTATGTTGAACAGTGCATCATCTCAATTTAAAAAATTATCTGAATTAGAATTAGACACTCTTTATAAAGTTATATCATTTGAAACTAGCACAGGTAATTACGGCCAACAAGTTATAGCAAATTTGGAAAACTGCAAAGTATCTTTACCAGCGAGATATAATAAATTTATTCCACAAATTAAAGACATGAACAAAAATCCACCAAGTTTAGTTTATAAAGGTAAAGTAGAAAGAAACAATAAACAAATACATGACATTGAATTTTTTTAAAAATACAGAATAGAGCAAAATCACTTGAACAGAAAATCGTAGCACGCTGCGATGACGTCTCATATTCTTGGGCTGATAAACTCCAACATGTTTGTTGAAAATCGTAGCACGCTGCGATGACGTCACATATTCTTGGGCTGATAAACTCCAACATGTTTGTTGAAAATCGTAGCACGCTGCGATGACGTCACATATTCTTGGGCTGATAAACTCCAACATGTTTGTTGAAAATCGTAGCACGCTGCGATGACGTCACAAAACTGTGTCATCAACATCCATATTTTCTTGTTCACTAAAAAGAAAAAAATAAATTATTACTTTATGTAATTTATTAATAATTATGAGTATTTAATAATACCTGTTTACGTTATTCCAAAAATTAAAGTATTGTGGGTTCTTCATTAACTCTTTAAATTCTTCTCCACTACGTAGAAATTCTCTTATAGAAATTGATAAATATTGAATTCGTGGATATTTATTTGCTATTACTCCTATTTTTCTTAAAGACTTTGCTTGACTGTCTTTTATTCCAAAACGTTGCACGTAGTCTTTCCATGTTATATTTAAATGTGTTTTTTTACTTTCATTTTTGTATGCTTTGTAAAATTCGTCAAGAAGATATCCAAAATAACACCTTGCTTGAAAATGTTGAGATGCACGTGTATTTAATGTCATCATTAATTTTCTAAGTTTAGAGTATAAATTCTCAAAACCATTACAATTATCCCAGGTTATTTTTTCACTATATGCATTATAATTTAAAAGTGATTTTAAATAATCATGCAATTCTTTACCACTTTTTCTTTGTATACTTGCACTTTTTTCCAAATTTAATAGTTGTTGAATTGTAAATTTTGGCCGGTTCGGTAAAACTGTTTCACCATTTTTAACTTTTCTTCTTACTTCATAGTACCCATTTTTAATATCAGTCACAAACAATATTTCATTGTATAAAACTTCCATGTGCTTATCACACAACTGTGAAATATACTCAGGTGTACTTTCTTTTTGACTTTCATCAGCCATAATCATAAGACTGTTGCATCACCCAATCACCCGTTCTTTTATAAAGATGATGTGTGGGGTGGGGGTAGAATGTTCTAGTAAAATAATTTCAATTATGAATTATTAAATGTTAATAATATTAAAAATTTAAATACATACCATTTTAAAGCTGTGAATGACAATTTGTACAATGTATTTTTTTTTTGTTGATTTGTATATTTTATAGATTATAAGAATCTTCTAGAAGAACTTAGTTTGCTAATTACTCACAAGATGTCATAATCATAAAATCCAGAATATTCTTTTTTGAAAATTACATTTTACCAAAATTGAAGGTGAACGAATCGTTCACCATGCATCCACACACATAATATAACAGCGCTATTTACTAATTAATACTATTTGAAGAGATGACACTACTTATGCTAACAATGCATATTTCATTGTTTATCATGTGCAGGAATTCCGCAAGTGTTACGACCGGATTACTTAAGTTGCATAACCATTTAATTTTTTCTTTTTTAAATATTTTTCAACAGGAAAATAAGTAATGCTTTCTAAAAAGTCAAGTTCCTTGTAGTATATTTCATCTTCACTAATTTTACCAGATTTTAACAATAACAACATATCTCTATAAAATTTATAACACTTTTTAAAGTCAATCATTTTTTCTTTAATGTTTAATACTTCATTAAGACCCATTAAAACCGGACTACCAAGAGATAAAGCAGCTAAAGGCACAAACGCAAGAGCAGATAAACTACTTCCCGCAAAAATTACCTCACCAATATGAAGTGCAATATTAATATTACTATTTAATTTATAACTTTTACGGTAAACGTATTTTCTGTTCTCCAAATATTCTTCCATTTATAAATGAGAAAGAAAGGATCAGGTATTGTGAATAATTTAATAAATAATTTGCCATTTGAAGCGCATGTACCGGGTTACAATTATTGTGGGCCGGGAACTAAATTAAATTAACGATTAGCTCGAGGAGATAGAAGTGTAAATCCTTTAGATGAAGCATGCAGGGAACACGATATTGCATATTCTCAGTATAAAGATGTGCCCAATAGAAATAAAGCAGATCAAATATTAGAATACAAGGCTTGGGACAGAGTTAACAGTAAAGATTCTTCCCTGGGTGAAAAAACCGCGGCATGGTCAGTTACAAATATTATGAAAGCTAAACGTAAAATGGGTATGGGTTTAAATAATAATTTTTCTAGTAATAAATCAGTTAAAATGTCATATATACAATATGGTGTGAGTTTGTCTGAAAATCAACAAAAGAAAATTGCCAACGCAACAGACACTGTTTCAGTTCGTTTAAAGAATGAAGATTTGAAAGGTTCTGTTAAACTATCACTCACACAAGCTCAAATTAATAAAATTGAAAAAGCAAAAAAAGACGGTAAAGGAGTAACTTTAAAATTATCACAAAGTCAAATTAAAAGAGGTGGCATTATACCTTTATTGCCAATTATAGCAGCATTAGGAGCCGCTGCTGGTGGAGCAGCAGGTATAACTCAAGCAGTACATAAAAAACAATATCAAAATAAAATGCTTGAAGAGGCTAAACGTCACAATAAAGCAATTGAAGGAAAAAAAGGTTCAGGTGTTAATAAAACTGGTAAAGGAATGTTTTCAATAGGTGATGTTGAATGGAACAAGTCTAAAAAAAAATAAAAATTTCAAATAAAGCATTATCCGATATTGAACTAATAAATTACGCTAAACAGTTAAAAATTCCATATTTTAGAGGTGTATTTATGGATGACACATTACCTAAGAAAATAAATAAAAACGAAACTGGTATTGTAAATCTAGACTCAAACTCAGGACCTGGTACTCATTGGATTGCTTATAAGAAGATAAATAATAATATATATTATTTTGATTCGTTCGGCAACGTTAACCCAGAAAAGAAATTAATAAAATACTTTAATAGTTCAGGTAAAGCAAATATATATTATAATTATGACAGTTACCAGAAATATGATCAAACAATATGTGGTAAATTATGCTTAAGATTTTTAGATAAATAAATGGAGAGCGGAATATTTAAACTGAATAATTCTGCAAACTTAGATTCATCTGTGTTAGAAGCAAAATTTTATCCACCGCTAGATATCAGTGATGGTGAATATGAAATATGTATTAGAAAATTTAAATCAAATTTTAAAATACCCAATGTTTCGAAAAAGTTAAAAAATAACACACTTACAATTATTAAAAACAGTAAATTTGTAACATTTATTATTGAAGATGGTACGTATTCTGTTTATCATATAAAAGATATTTTTGAAGAAAAAATTGGCGATGGTTTCGTTTTAACACCCAATACTAATACCTTTAAATGTGAAATAGAATCACCGTATTCAATTTTTATAGATGATACTTCTATATTAAATTTATTAGGATTCAACAAACAAACAACTGAAGCAAACAAGAAATATATTTCAGATAACGAAATTGATATTTTCAAAATTAAATCTATTAACATTCACTGTCCCCTAGCTATAGGTCAATACGTAAACTCAAAACAAACTGACATTATTAGTGATTTTTATATTACAGTTAATCCAGGTTATGATATTGTATTTATATCTAAAAATTTGGATCGTTACCTGTTAAAAGGTAGAAATTTTATAGATTACATTAAATTAGAATTAAAAGATCAGCATGGTGAATACATTGATTTTAGAGGCGAATATGTAGAAGTACAATTTGAGATTCGAAAAATTAAATAAGCACTATTTTTTACTAAATAAATGAGTACATCACTAGTGTTCACTGGTGCTCCGAAAAGTGAGAAACAAATAATAGAAAAATATGACTATCATAAATATTACCCACAACTGAAAGATTATATAAATGATACAAATAGACGTACAACTATTAATATTAATAGTCAAGATGCTCAGTTTGATACAGCTAACAGTAATATTATTTTGAATGGTCAAATTACTTGTACAGATGTTGACTTAAAAGATGATTACAAAAATATAAAATTTGTGAAAAATGGTTATATGCACATGTTTAGTGATATAGTGTACAAAATTAATAATAAAGTAGTACAAGAAGTAAACAGTCCAGGCTATAATATTTTATTGAAAGGATTATGTGTTGCACTAAATAATTATATTCTTGAAGGTTGGGATGGTTCCAATTTAATTACTGATGATGGCTATTTTTCAATAAGTGTACCAGTTAAACAAATATTTTCACTATTTGAAAATTATAATAAACCTGTGTTGAGAGTATCACAATCAATAGAGTTTTTAAGAAATACCAGTGATGCAAATTGTTTAATTGTTACCACAGAGGCATCGAGAAATAAAGTAAAAGATAAAGATTTGAAAATTCATTTAACCGATATAATTTGGGAAATGCCTCATATTACACCAATCATAGATGAGAAAATCAAAATCAATAAATTAATTGAATCAAATAAATATTTAACAATACCATACTTGGACTGGTCCTATACAAATCACCCAACATTCTTGGCACAATCCAAAAATTATTCTTGGTCCATTACCACTTTATCTAAAAGACCTTAATATGTTATTGTTGCTTTACAAACCAATAGACAATTTGACTTTACGAAAAATAATTCAGAATTTGGTTTTTTGTGATGTAGAAAACATAAGATTATTGTTTAGTGAAGTTGAATATTATCCTGTAGAAGATATGGATTTGAATATAAAATTAAACATGTATAGCAGATTGTATTCAATGTATTGCGATCTTAAGAAAACGTACTATCCCAATAAAGATGCAGATCTACTGAATAACATTATTAAGAAACAAGATTTTATTAAAAAGTATCCCTTGTTTGTGTTTGATTTAACGTATAAGAGTGGAATTATTAAAGAAGGACCTACAAATCTTACAATTAAATTCACATTTGAAAAACAAGCACCAACAAACACGATGATTCACTGTCTTATTGCGAATGACTCATTTGTAGCATATAGTCCTGGTGATAACATGGTAAGGAAAGAATAATTTTTATAAATAAATGGTCTGCAACAATTTTAAAATAAAAAAACTTGGTAACGGGTTGCAAAAATGTGTTATAGAACAAGAAAATATACAGTATTATAAATATTATCCTAATATAATTAGAGCTGGAATAGTAGGTTCATCAAATTGTGGTAAAACAAATATTTTAATTCGAATATTGACTGATAATAAAAACAGTTTAATCTATAGTAATATCTACATTTACTCAAAATCTTTAAATCAACCACTATACAAGTATCTTGAAAATTATGTAAGTGAAATAAATAAACATATTAAGAAACAGTATAAAATTGGTTTCTTCACATATAATAATTCAGATGATGTATTACGAGTTGAAGAAATCCCACCATTATCAGTAATTATATTTGACGACGTTGCTAGCGACAAACAGAAAGTAATAGAGGAATATTTCCATAGAGGTAGACATAAAAGAATAAGTTGCTTTTACCTTTGTCAAACATATAGTCGTATACCTAAACAAATGATACGTGATAATTTAAATTTGCTTATTGTTTTTAAACATAACGACAATACTAATTTGAAACATATCTATGATGATCATGTTGGAACAGATATGTCTTTTGTTTTAACAAAAATATCCATTTCAAAAATATGTAAAATCTGACTTTATTTTTGTAAAAAATCATATAAATATTTGCTTCCGAGCCTTAATTTTATGATTTTTCATCATATTTTAGCTAAAAGAACACATTGCAACAAGAAAATTGCTATTTCAAGTGTGTTAGGTATTCTAGAATCCAGCCCATGTAGCTTACAATATACAACGTATTCATCAAAAATAGGTAAAATCTGACTTTTTTTTTGTAAAAAATCATATAAATATTTGTTTGCGCGCCCGAATTTTATAATTTTTCATCATATTTTATCCGCAGTATAGGTCCAAAAGCATGTTTATGAACGTTTTAACAAAAATATCCATTTCAAAAATATGTTAAATCTGACTTTATTTTTGTAAAAAATCATATAAATATTTGCTTCCGCGCCCGAATTTTATGATTTTTCATCATATTTTAGCTAAAAGAAAACATTGCAACAAGAAAATTGCTATTTCAAGTGTGTTAGGTATTATAGAATCCAGCCCATGTAGCTTACAATATACAACGTATTCATCAAAAATAGGAAAAATCTGACTTTTTTTTTGTAAAAAATCATATAAATATTTGTTTGCACGCCCGAATTTCATAATTTTTCATCATATTTTATCTGCAGTATAGGTCCAAAAGCATGTTTATGAATGTTTTAACATAAATATCCATTTCAAGAATAGGAAAAATCTGACTTTATTTTTGTAAAAAATCATATAAATATTTGCTTCCGCGCCCGAATTTTATGATTTTTCATCATATTTTAGCTAAAAGAAAACATTGCAACAAAAAAATTGCTTTTTCAAGTGTGGTAGGTATTCTAGAATCCAGCCCATGTAGCTTACAATATACAAAGTATTCATCAAAAATAGTTAAAATCTGACTTTTTTTTTGTAAAAAATCATATAAATATTTGTTTGCGCGCCCGAATTTTATAATTTTTCATCATATATTATCCGCAGTATAGGTCCAAAAGCATGTTTATGAACGTTTTAACAAAAATATCCATTTCAAAAATATGTAAAATCTGACTTTATTTTTGTAAAAAATCATATAAATATTTGCTTCCGAGCCCGAATTTTATGATTTTTCATCATATTTTAGCTAAAAGAAAACATTGCAACAAGAAAATTGCTTTTTCAAGTGTGGTAGGTATTCTAGAATCCAGCCCATGTAGCTTACAATATACAACGTATTCATCAAAAATAGTTAAAATCTGACTTTTTTTTTGTAAAAAATCATATAAATATTTGTTTGCGCGCCCGAATTTTATAATTTTTCAACATATTTTATCCGCAGTATAGGTCCAAAAGCATGTTTATGAACGTTTTAACAAAAATATCCATTTCAATAATATGTAAAATCTGACTTGATTTTTGTAAAAAATCATATAAATATTTGCTTCCGCGCCCGAATTTTATGATTTCTTATCATATTTTAGCTAAAAGAAAACATTGCAACAAGAAAATTGCTATTTCAAGTGTGTTAGGTATTCTGGAATCCAGCCCAAGTAGATTACAATATACAACGTATTCATCAAAAATAGGTAAAATCTGACTTTTTTTTTGTAAAAAATCATATAGATATTTGTTTGCGCGCCCGAATTTTATAATTTTTCATCATATTTTATCCGCAATATAGGTCCAAAAGCATGTTTATGAATGTTTTAACAAAAATATCCATTTCAAGAATTGGAAAAATCTGACTTTATTTTTGTAAAAAATCATATAAATATTTGTTTGCGCGCCCGAATTTTATAATTTTTCATCATTTTTTATCCGCAGTATAGGTCCAAAATCATGTTTATGAATGTTTTAACAAAAATATCCATTTCAAGAATAGGAAAATTCTGACTTAATTTTTGTAAAAAATCATAAATATTTGCTTCCGCGCCCAATTTTATGATTTTTCATCATAATTTACGTAAAAGAAAACATTGCAACAAAATAATTGCTATTTCAAGTGTGGTAGGTATTCTAGAATCCAGCCAATGAAGCTTACAATATACAACGTATTCATCAAAAATAGTTAAAATCTGACTTTTTTTTTGTAAAAAAGCATATAAATATTTGTTCGCGCGCCCGAATTTTATAATATTTTATCATATTTTATCCGCAGTATAGGTCCAAAAGCATGTTTATGAACGTTTTAACAAAATTATCCATTTCAAAAATATGTCAAATCTGACTTTATTTTTGTAAAAAATCATATAAATATTTGCTTCCGCGCCCGAATTTTATGATTTTTCATCATATTTTAGCTAAAAGAAAACATTGCAACAAGAAAATTGCTTTTTCAAGTGTGGTAGGTATTCTAGAATCCAGCCCATGTAGCTTACAATATACAACGTATTCATCAAAAATAGGAAAAATCTGACTTTTTTTTTGTAAAAAATCATATAAATATTTGTTTGCGCGCCCGAATTTTATAATTTTTCAACATATTTTATCCGCAGTATAGGTCCAAAAGCATGTTTATAAATGTTTTAACAAAAATATCCATTTCAAGAGTAGGAAAAATCTGACTTTATTTTTGTAAAAAATCATATAAATATTTGCTTCCGCGCCCGAATTTTATGATTTTTCATCATAATTTACGTAAAAGAAAATATTGCAACAAAAAAAATGCTATTTCAAGTGTGGTAGGTATTCTAGAATCCAGCCAATGAAGCTTACAATATACAACCTATTCATCAAAAATAGTTAAAATCAGACTTTTTTTTGTAAAAAACATAAATATTTGTTTGCGCGCCCGAATTTTATAATTTTTCATCATATTTTATCCGCAGTATAGGTCCAAAAACATGTTTATGAACGTTTTAACAAAAATATCCATTTCAAAAATATGTAAAATCTGACTTTATTTTTGTAAAAAATCATATAAATATTTGCTTCCGAGCCCGAATTTTATGATTTTTCATCATATTTTAGCTAAAAGAAAACATTGCAACAAGAAAATTGCTATTTCAAGTGTGTTAGGTATTCTAGAATCCAGCCCATGTAGCTTACAATATACAACGTATTCATCAAAAATAGGTAAAATCTGACTTTTTTTTTTGTAAAAAATCATATAAATATTTGTTTGCGCGCCCGAATTTTATAATTTTTCATCATATTTTATCCGCAATATATATCCAAAAGCATGTTTATAAATGTTTTAACAAAAATATCCATTTCAAGAGTAGGAAAAATCTGACTTTATTTTTGTAAAAAATCATATAAATATTTGCTTCTGCGCCCGAATTTTATGATTTTTCATCATATTTTAGCTAAAAGAAAACATTGCAACAAGAAAATTGCTATTTCAAGTGTGGTAGGTATTCTAGAATCCAGCCAATGAAGCTTACAATATACAACCTATTCATCAAAAATAGTTAAAATCTGACTTTTTTTTTGTAAAAAACATAAATATTTGTTTGCGCGCCCGAATTTTATAATTTTTCATCATATTTTATCCGCAGTATAGGTCCAAAAGCATGTTTATGAACGTTTTAACAAAAATATCCATTTCAAAAATATGTAAAATCTGACTTTATTTTTGTAAAAAATCATATAAATATTTGCTTCCGAGCCCGAATTTTATGATTTTTCATCATATTTTAGCTAAAAGAAAACATTGCAACAAGAAAATTGCTATTTCAAGTGTGTTAGGTATTCTAGAATCCAGCCCATGTAGCTTACAATATACAACGTATTCATCAAAAATAGGTAAAATCTGACTTTTTTTTTTGTAAAAAATCATATAAATATTTGTTTGCGCGCCCGAATTTTATAATTTTTCATCATATTTTATCCGCAATATAGGTCCAAAAGCATGTTTATAAATGTTTTAACAAAAATATCCATTTCAAGAGTAGGAAAAATCTGACTTTATTTTTGTAAAAAATCATATAAATATTTGCTTCCGCGCCCGAATTTTATGATTTTTCATCATAATTTACGTAAAAGAAAACATTGCAACAAGAAAATTGCTATTTCAAGTGTGGTAGGTATTCTAGAATCCAGCCAATGATGCTTACAATATACAACATATTCATCAAAAATAGGTAAAATCTGACTTTATTTTTGTAAAAAATTATATAAATATTTGTTTCCGCGCTCGAATTTTATAATTTTTCATCATATTTTATCCGCAGTATAGGTCCAAAAGCATGTTTATGAACGTTTTAACAAAATTATCCATTTCAAAAATATGTAAAATCTGACTTTATTTTTGTAAAAAATCATATAAATATTTGCTTCCGAGCCCGAATTTTAAGATTTTTCATCATATTTTAGCTAAAAGAAAACATTGCAACAAGAAAATTGCTATTTCAAGTGTGTTAGGTATTCTAGAATCCAGCCCAAGTAGCTTACAATATACAACGTATTCATCAAAAATAGGAAAAATCTGACTTTTTTTTTGTAAAAAATCATATAAATATTTGTTTGCGCGCCCGAATTTTATAATTTTTCATCTTATTTTATCCGCAATATAGGTCCAAAAGCATGTTTATGAATGTTTTAACAAAAATATCCATTTCAAGAGTAGGAAAAATCTGACTTTATTTTTGTAAAAAATCATATAAATATTTGCTTCCGCGCCCGAATTTTATGATTTTTCATCATAATTTACGTAAAAGAAAACATTGCAACAAAAAAAATGCTATTTCAAGTGTGGTAGGTATTCTAGAATCCAGCCAATGAAGCTACAATATACAACGTATTCATCAAAAATAGTTAAAATCTGACTTTTTTTTGTAAAAAAACATAAATATTTGTTGGCGCGCCCGAATTTTATAATTTTTTATCATATTTTATCCGCAGTATAGGTCCAAAAGCATGTTTATGAACGTTTTAACAAAAATATCCATTTCAAAAATATGTAAAATCTGACTTTATTTTTGTAAAAAATCATATAAATATTTGCTTCCGCGCCCGAATTTTATGATTTTTCATCATATTTTAGCTAAAAGAAAACATTGCAACAAGAAAATTGCTATTTCAAGTGTGTTAGGTATTCTAGAATCCAGCCCATGTAGCTTACAATATACAAAGTATTCATCAAAAATAGGTAAAATCTGACTTTTTTTTGTAAAAAATCATATAAATATTTGTTTGCGCGCCCGAATTTTATAATTTTTCATCATATTTTATCCGCAATATAGGTCCAAAAGCATGTTTATGAACGTTTTAACAAAATTATCTATTTCAAAAATATGTAAAATCTGACTTTATTTTTGTAAAAAATCATATAAATATTAGCTTCCGAGCCCGAATTTTATGATTTTTCATTATATTTTAGCTAAAAGAAAACATTGCAACAAGAAAATTGCTATTTCAAGTGTGTTAGGTATTCTAGAATCCAGCCCAAGTAGCTTACAATATACAACGTATTCATCAAAAATAGGAAAAATCTGACTTTTTTTTTGTAAAAAATCTTATAAATATTTGTTTGCGCGCCCGAATTTTATAATTTTTCATCTTATTTTATCCGCAATATAGGTCCAAAAGCATGTTTATGAATGTTTTAACAAAAATATCCATTTCAAGAGTAGGAAAAATCTGACTTTATTTTTGTAAAAAATCATATAAATATTTGCTTCCGCGCCCGAATTTTATGATTTTTCATCATAATTTACGTAAAAGAAAACATTGCAAAAAAAAAATGCTATTTCAAGTGTTTTAGGTATTCTAGAATCCAGCCAATGAAGCAACAATATACAACGTATTCATCAAAAATAGTTAAAATCTGACTTTTTTTTTGTAAAAAAACATAAATATTTGTTGGCGCGCCCGAATTTTATAATTTTTCATCATATTTTATCCGCAGTATAGGTCCAAAAGCATGTTTATGAACGTTTTAACAAAAATATCCATTTCAAAAATATGTAAAATCTGACTTTATTTTTGTAAAAAATCATATAAATATTTGCTTCCGCGCCCGAATTTTATGCTTTTTCATCATATTTTAGCTAAAAGAAAACATTGCAACAAGAAAATTGCTATTTCAAGTGTGTTAGGTATTCTAGAATCCAGCCAATGAAGCTTACAATTGTGACGAAATAGAACGTCACAAAATATATCTCTAAGCTACGAACCATCTCGTCTAAACGCGAATTCTAACCCGGCTACTGAGTTAGCCAGTAGCTACCCGTTTAATTAAACTAAAACGTATAAAAACCAGGGCCGAAAGGCTGTTGGGACAGTGTTAGCTGGCGACTACTAGTGTGTAGACCTAGTAGCATCTCCGAGACAAATTCACCAGGTGAGAATTTCCGTCTTTTTACCGTATAACCGTCTATTCCGTGAGTTCTCCACGTAAGTCACTACCTCAAGAGTTTGACTCGATTGTTTTGGCTATCATCTCCTTCGTCGTGGCTCGTTGTGAGTTAACCACCTCTAAGTCTAGACGCCGCCGGTGTGTAAACCCGGGCGTCGACAACCACGAGGTAGCGTGTCAATCCAGAGCCACCACGAACGAGCCGCGTCTTACAAATAGTGTAACTGTTCACAAAACAACCTGGCCGTAAGTTTAGCCGTTACTGTATTGCCCGTCGTCGTGGCTTATTGTGAGTTTAACCGCCTCCACGTATAGACGCCGCCGGTGTGTACACCCGGGCGTCGACAACCACGAGGTTGCGTGTCAATCCAAAGCCACCACGACGAGTTCGCTGCTTCACTCTCGCGTGCGCATCACCTGGTGCCCGGCGAACCGTTGCAAGTGGGTGCGAGCCCTTGTTGATACTGGGTCAACCCTCTCTTATATCAGCGCAAATACCGCCGAGATCTACCGTCAACAGGGGGCTTACCGATACCAACCCTAGGTCACGCAGGCTCAGATGGCGGATGGAACCGTGATCGGTATCACGGAAGAGTTTCAAGTCACAGGCCGCATTCAGGGAGTCAGTAGGAAAATCTCGCTCGGTTGCATCCCCTCGCTAGCCCTGCCTATGATGCTCGGAATGGACGCCCTCCAAGCGTTCGAAATGAATATTATAATCCGGTCCAGGGGTAATCAAGTCGACGTTACCAACACCAAACCGGCCTCCCTTCAAGCGATCAGTATTCCGCAAGATGTCCCGACACCGATCCGTACGCTCCTGGAACAAGAGTTGCCCCGATTCGAATCTCTCAGGGGAACGACATCACTAGTAACCCATCGTATTCGGCTCAAAGACGCAACACCTTTAAAACAGCGCTACCAACCCCGTAACCCAAAAATGCAGGCCATCATTAACGAAGAAGTCGAGAAAATGTTGTCCGATGGCGTCATCGAGCCCTCACAGAGTGCATGGAGCTCTCCAGCCGTGATAGTGCGAAAAAAAGATGGTAAACTACGCTTCTGCATAGACTTTCGACGGCTGAACGAGGTCAGTGAGAAAGATGCATACCCGCTTCCCTACATCCACAATATCCTGGAAAAACTCCGGCAAGCCACCATCTTCAGTACACTCGACCTAAAGCAAGGATACTGGCAGATACCGCTATCAGAGGACAGCAAACCTCTTACCGCGTTCACCGTACCTGGGAGGGGGTTATTTCAGTTTCGTGTAATGCCATTCGGCCTGCAACGCCGCCCCTGCCACCTTCCAGCGCTTGTTAGACTCCGTCATCGGACCGGAAATGGATCCGTACGCAATTCCCTACTTAGATGACATTATCGTGGCCAGCCGCACCGTAGAGGAACACGTGGAACACTTGAAAAAAGTGTTCAAACGACTTCAAGCAGCCAACCTCCGTCTTAACCCCGAAAAATGTGAGTTCGGAAAAACCCACATACGGTACCTCGGTCATATCATCGGTCCGGACGGAATTCACACAGACCCGGACAAGGTCGAGGCTATCCAGGCCATGACCACCCCCCAGAACCTTCGACAACTCCGCCAATTTTTAGGGGCTGCTTCTTGGTATCGCCGGTTTATTCCCGGTTTTTACCCGAATCACGCAACCGCTAACAAAACTACTCCGAAAACAGGAGAAATGGGTCTGGGGAGAGAACCAAGCCCAGGCATTTCTTCAACTCAAACAGGCCCTATCCACCGCCCCCACGTTAGGGTGTCCTGACTTCAAACGCCGCTTTTACCTCCAAACCGACGCCGCCAACAAAAAACTAGGAGCGGTCTTGGTACAACACACCAAAAATGGTGAGCAGGTGATCGCCTACGCCAGCCGTACCTTACACGGAGCCGAATTGAAATACTCTGTCACGGAAAAAGAGTGCCTCGCTATCGTTTGGGGAATCCAAAAAATGCGGCACTACCTTGAGGGTTACCCATTCACCGTCGTTACAGACCACCAGGCTCTGCGATGGCTATATAAACTAGAGAATCCACCTGGCAGACTAGCACGTTGGGCGATGTTTCTCCAACAATTCGACTTTGAGGTGCAGTATCGGAAAGGAGCGTTGAACCGCGTAGCGGATACTCTGTCCCGTCAACCGCTAACCAAAGTCGAACCCAGTAAACCGCCCATTTACGCCGTGCAACCCAAATGCCCATGGTATTCCCGAAGACTAGAGGACGTCCGCCAGCACCCCCATCTCTGGCCCGACTACTGTATTCGTGATAACAACCTGTACCGGCGGATAGCGGCAGCCCACGACTACGAGGGGGCCGAGTGGAAACTCTGCGTACCACGCACCGATCGATCGAGGGTACTCAATGAGAACCATGACCAACCCACCGGAGGACACGCAGGGATCACAAAAAACCGCCGCCCGCATAGCCGTCCGATACCACTGGCCCGGAGTGTTCCGTGATATTGCTCGATATGTCCGCGAATGCCCGGTGTGCCAAAAATTCAAAGCGAATCAGCTCGGATCAGCAGGTAGGATGCAGCCACCCAAAATCTACCAACCCTGGGACACCGTAGCCGCGGACATTATGGGACCATTACCCACCTCAAAAAGGAGTAATAACTACCTGCTAGTAATACAGGATAGAATGACTAAGTGGGTAGAGTGCCGAGCCCTTCGACGAGCCACCGCGGCCACCATCACACGAGCGTTCCAGGAGCTGATACTTTTTCGATACGGTTGCCCACGTGCGGTTATCACGGACAACGGCACAGAGTTTGCTAACCGAGCGTTGAGGGAGACTCTAGCGGCGCTAGGTATACGTCATCTCCAAACGCCTCCATATACCCCGCAGTGCAACCCCGTAGAGCGCGTTAACCGGGTTCTGAAGACAATGATAGCCCAATATTGCCAGGAGGACCAAAAGTCATGGGATGAGCATCTACCTGACCTAACCATGGCTATCAACACCAGCCAGCACGACTCCACCAGTTATTCCCCGGCGTTCCTTAATTATGGCCGCGAACCACTGATGACCGGTCTTTTCTATGAAGCCACCCAAAATGGAGAAGACGAAGCAGCACCAACGGAGAAAAATCACATCCCGGAGGAACTGAAGACACGCCTAGAGAGATTAAAGGATCTCCGCGAACTCGCTAGGATCAAACTAACTCGGGCTGCAAACACACAGGCCCACTACTATAACCTGCGTCGTAGAGCTTGGCAGCCACAGCAGGGAGAGTCAGTTATGAGGCGGGAGCACCCCCTCTCCTCCGCTGTCCGAGGCTTCGCCGCAAAACTCGCCCCTCGAAATTCAGGGCCTTGGACGATTGCCAAACGTCATTCAGCGAACGTGTATGACTTACGTGGAGCTCATGGTCGCCTACTAAGGAGAATCCACGTGAAGGACCTGAAACAGGTTCCTGCTAACCAACCCATCTCGTTTCAGGATGTCAGATACCGCCGCTCCATGGGTGAGGAAACCAACCCGTCCCACTAGGGTGGGAGGTAGGGCCGGCAGCAAGCCCATCATGCTGCCAATACAGGGACGGGTCGCCCGCAGGATCCGCCCCTACCAAAAGCCAGTAATACTGGCTAACCAGGTCATCCGACCTGCGTCCAAGTTATCACCGGAAATTTCCGCCAGACGGAAAATCCCGGTGCCCACCTGGAAACCCGGCGATGGTGACGAGGCCTTACACAAGGCCCTAGTGGCACGATTTGAGCCCTACCCTGCGCAACTACAGGTACCACCCATTATCCGGCCGTTCCGGTCACCGTCACCCGAAGTTGATGTTATCGACCTGACTACGTCTCCCATACCGTCCGACACCGAAGCCGAAGGAGACGTAGTTCCGGTCGAACAACGGCTCGGAGGTAGCCAAACACTACCTGCAGAGGCAACAGAGCCCAAGAGATCACCCCTCTCCGTGCACACCGCCACCGTCGAGCAACACTGCCGCAGGAACCACAGAGGACGCCGTCGCGGAACTCTAGGATATTTTGGCGTCGCTGAGTCCCGAAGCGCCGCAACATTCCGCACCAGAGGTTCCCCAACCGAAACCGCCCGTTCCGACCGAGGCCCCAACACGTCCCGAGGACTACAGCGCCTGGGTTCAATCGCTGCGTCCACCTGGAGTGCCGCTAACAAAAAGGATGCGCATTCGGCTGCCCTCTGGCCAGCGCATTACCATTCCGCCGGTCCGACGTTAGGTGTTTTAGTGCGCGAGTGCAGTGTCCCCCCCCCCCTACAAATATTGCCCAGGCTCTGAACATTTCAAATGCTACCTGTGGACAACTTTCCTACGCGCTATCTCAGAGTGTTAAGTTTCAAGGTTCCTTTAATTTCGTTCACCTAGGCTTAAGGTTTCATTAGTTGGTAAGTTTTTTGTCACAACATGTGATATATACCTAGGTTAAGTTTAGTTTTAAGCGTTAAGTTTGTTTATTTAAAAATTGTTGAGTATAATTATGTTATGACATACTTCCGGTCCCTTCCTTACGTTTTCCTTTTTTTTCTCTCCCGAAGTAACCCGGGGATGTGACGAAATAGAACGTCACAAAATATATCTCTAAGCTACGAACCATCTCGTCTAAACGCGAATTCTAACCCGGCTACTGAGTTAGCCAGTAGCTACCCGTTTAATTAAACTAAAACGTATAAAAACCAGGGCCGAAAGGCTGTTGGGACAGTGTTAGCTGGCGACTACTAGTGTGTAGACCTAGTAGCATCTCCGAGACAAATTCACCAGGTGAGCATTTCCGTCTTTTTACCGTATAACCGTCTATTCCGTGAGTTCTCCACGTAAGTCACTACCTCAAGAGTTTTGACTCGATTGTTTTGGCTATCATCTCCTTCGTCGTGGCTCGTGAGTTAACCGCCTCCACGTCTAGACGCCGCCGGTGTGTACACCCGGGCGTCGACAACCACGAGGTTGCGTGTCAATCCAAAGCCACCACGACGAGTTCGTTGCTTCACCCTCGCGTGCGCATCACCTGGTGCCCGGCGAACCGTTGCAAGTGTTACCGTTTCAAACGTCTCTATACTGCCGGCGTGTATACCCGGGTATCGGAGACCACGAGGTTGCGTACATATCCAGGTGACTCCCAAAGACACTTGCCGCGAACTTCAAACTCCCTCACGATACATCAAGTTCGCTGTAGGGACCCGTTGTTAGCTAACCGTCTCGAAGACCCGGTTCCGCCGGTGTGTTCACCCGGGTGCCGACATCTACGAGACTGTGTGTATCCATGGCCCGTACACCTGACCTGGTGACATCACCGTCGGTTCACCACGTCCCTCGCGTAGCCGTCGGGACGCCTCGCGTCGATTGTATTACGCAAACTGCCCGTACTTGCCGCCTATTTTTAGGCCATCGCTATCAGTGTTGCCGCCCCGACGCTCGGCATCGGTGCTACATAAACCCGTTCCCCAGGTTCCCTTTACTTCCCAAGTCGCCTCCTCTTACAGCCCCCCTCCGTACAGAACCACAGTTCAAACTCTAATAAAAGGACGTCCTTTTTTACATCTAAGACTGGTGTTTTATTTAATAACAACGACCCGAATTTCTCCGTCCTGCTATCCGGACCGTTGGCGCCCGAGCACCCTCGCCAACATTCCTGTGACGTGTTCACCAAAACACGTTACACAATATACAACGTATTCATCAAAAATAGGTAAAATCTGACTTTATTTTTGTAAAAAATTATATAAATATTTGTTTTCGCGCTCGAATTTTATAATTTTTCATCATATTTTATCCGCAGTATAGGTCCAAAAGCATGTTTATGAACGTTTTAACAAAATTATCCATTTCAAAAATATGTAAAATCTGACTTTATTTTTGTAAAAAATCATATAAATATTTGCTTCCGAGCCCGAATTTTATGATTTTTTCATCATATTTTAGCTAAAAGAAAACATTGCAACAAGAAAATTGCTATTTCAAGTGTGTTAGGTATTCTAGAATCCAGCCCATGTAGCTTACAATATACAACGTATTCATCAAAAATAGGAAAAATCTGACTTTTTTTTTGTAAAAAATCATATAAATATTTGTTTGCGCGCCCGAATTTTATAATTTTTCATCTTATTTTATCCGCAATATAGGTCCAAAAGCATGTTTATGAATGTTTTAACAAAAAATATCCATTTCAAGAGTAGGAAAAAATCTGACGTTATTTTAGTAAAAAATCATATAAATATTTGCTTCCGCGCCCGAATTTTATGATTTTTCATCATAATTTACGTAAAAGAAAACATTGCAACAAAAAAAATGCTATTTCAAGTGTGGTAGGTATTCTAGAATCCAGCCCATGTAGCTTACAATATACAACGTATTCATCAAAAATAGGTAAAATCTGACTTTTTTTTTTGTAAAAAAATCATATAAATATTTGTTTGCGCGCCCGAATTTTATAATTTTTTCATCATATTTTATCCATAGTATAGGTCCAAAAGCATGTTTATGAACGTTTTAACAAAAATTGTTTGCGCGCCCGAATTTTATAATGTTTCATCATATTTTACCCGCAGTATAGGTCCAAAAGCATGTTTATGAACGTTTTAACAAAAATATCCATTTCAAAAATATGTAAAATCTGACTTTATTTTTGTAAAAAATCATATAAATATTTGCTTCCGAGCCCGAATTTTTATGATTTTTTCAGCATATTTTAGCTAAAAGACAACATTGCAACAAGAAAATTGCTATTTCAAATGTGTTAGGTATTTCTAGAATCCAGCCCATGTAGCTTACAATATACAACGTATTCATCAAAAATAGGTAAAATCTGACTTCTTTTTTGTAAAAAATCATATAAATATTTGTTTGCGCGCCCGAATTTTTTAATTTTTCATCATATTTTATCCGCAATATAGGTCCAAAAGCATGTTTATAAATGTTTTAACAAAAATATCCATTTCAAGAGCAGGAAAAATCTTACTTTATTTTTGTAAAAAAATCATATAAATATTTGCTTACGCGCCCGAATTTTATGATTTTTCATCATATTTTAGCTAAAAGAAAAACATCGTAACAAGAAAATTGCTATTTCAAGTGTGGTAGGTATTCTAGAATCCAGCCAATGAAGCTTACAATATACAACGTATTCATCAAAAATAGGTAAAATCTGACTTTATTTTTGTAAAAAATTATATAAATATTTGTTTCCGCGCTCGAATTTTATAATTTTTTCATCATATTTTATCCATAGTATAGGTCCAAAATCATGTTTATGAACGTTTTAACAAAAATATCCATTTCAAAAATATGTAAAATCTGACTTTATTTTTGTAAAAAATCATATAAATATATGCTTCCGAGCCCGAATTTTATGATTTTTCATCATATTTTAGCTAAAAGAAAACATTGCAACAAGAAAATTGCTATTTCAAGTGTGTTAGGTATTCTAGAATCCAGCCCATGTAGCTTACAATATACAACGTATTCATCAAAAATAGGTAAAATCTGACTCTTTTTTTGTAAAAAATCATATAAATATTTGTTTGCG
Organism: Stenolophus ochropezus; assembly: GCA_035578165.1. Classification (NCBI taxonomy): domain Eukaryota; kingdom Metazoa; phylum Arthropoda; class Insecta; order Coleoptera; family Carabidae; genus Stenolophus; species Stenolophus ochropezus. The sequence continues at coordinate 30,936 of JAQOWZ010000567.1, forward strand.
CGCCCACTCTGAGATAGCGCGT
>JAQOWZ010000056.1:1200000-1547144 GCA_035578165.1 Stenolophus ochropezus
TTTATTTTAATTCAAATGCAATATAATGTAAGTTTGTGGTGTACGCAAGCATTGAAATCTCTGAACAAAAATTTAACAATTTAGAAAAAATGTTCAAACTGGCTCCACTTAAAATGTAATTCTAAGAAACTTTCTTTAAATAAATTCTATTGCAAAATTTACCATTTTCCCATATATTTAAATATATGTAAGTTTGTGCTGTATGCAAGCATTGAAATCTTTGAACAAAAATTTAACAATTTAGAAAAAATGTTCGAACTAACTCTACCTAAAATTTAATTTTAAGAAACTTTCTTCAAATAAATTCTATTGCAAAATTTACCATTTCCTCATATATTGAAATATATTTAAGTTTGTGGAGTATACAAGCTTTGAAATCTCTAAACAAAAATTTAACAATTTAGAAGAAATGTTTAAAATGACCCCTCCTAAAATTTAATTTTTAGAAACTTTCTTCAAATAAATTTTGTTATAAAATTAACCATTCATCCGCAAATAAACAATTTTTTCAATTATTAAATTGGATTTGTGATTGAGGATATTGTTTACCTAACCTGACGAGAACTATTATTATTTAAAACTAAATAAATTGATATTTAATTATTTCAAAATATTTAGTAATATATGACAATTTTCTTTTTGTTTATGTTATTATCAATCTCAATTTTGCTTGAAATCTTCTACTTCGAAATAAAAACTGCAAGTATTAAATTGTTGAAGCTGTTAATGAAATTATTATTTAAAATTAAAATATAAGTACTTCTTATTAATTTATTCATTATTTAAATTAATTTTACACGTTTTTCCACAAAAAATAAAAACATGTTTGAGAGCTGTCATGATGATTGAACCTCAGGAAAAATCATAATAGCTATTTATATAAGAAGTATGTGTTATAAATTCAAAATAATATATCAGTAAAGTCGTGTTATGGACGAATTTAAACAGATTTAATAGTTCTTAAAAATATTGCTACATTTTTGTAAATCTGGAATGTTAAATAACAATTGTACAAATAGGGATTTAAAATCAATAATGTAAGTGTATGTAACCCTGAAAATTTTTATTTTTTATATAAACTCCCTGAAAAATAAAATATATATTTTTATTTATAATTTGTTACTTATATCACGATATTTATGTCATAGGAATAAATAACATTCCAGTCGTGAAAAAATATATAAATAAAAACAGATATCTTTGGGAAAACATGAAGCATTAATTTACAACTAATCCAGTTTAACTTAAAAAGAGTTCCGTGACAATTCCATCGCAGTTCGGGGAAACTATTTAATTCTCCGATGTCATAACTCATTCGATGAGTGATTGATTTGGGTTCCGTTTGCTGATGACAGATCGATTTTTTCTCGGCTCAGATGACTAAAGACCGTATCATAGTCAAGGTTCTGATCACTGTCTATAAATCATGTTTTTCTCAAACCAAAAACACGACAAACACTGTACCGTTACGCGTTGTAAAAATATATAGGCTAGCTTTGTTATTGTTGTTGTTATTTATATCCGTTTATAATATTTGCATATTTAATATGTTATTAATTATCTATGTCAACATTGTCGGATATGTTATACATAAGCTTAAAAACTCATAAAAATAAATTTAAATAATATACTTCATTCTTATTTTTAAGGTTGACATTACAAATCACATTAACTCGTAAATTCGATATTTATTTGAAAACAATATGGTCCTCATATTTACCTATAACTATTCTCAGATATTAGTTATCAAGAAAATATATAGTATGTGCAATGAAACGCGGAGTAAGACTTTAACATTGAATTTCAAAATATGCGGGTACTCTCTCCCCTGATAGATTTAGAGGAACTACAAGAAGAGAAATTTGTTTAAAATTGAATTCTACATAAGATAAGATCAATGACATGTCATTAGAGATATTTTATTTTTTTGTAATATTGGCATATAATTTAAGAAAAAGAATCTAAATTCAACTTATACAACCGATATGACTAGTATTATAGAACTAAAAAACGGCAGGCAAAATGTAGGAATGCCAACTTAAATATTTTAGCTTTACATTCTGTCAAAAATTTTAATTTTATTTTATTTAAAATGTTAAGCGAAACCACTATTTTTGATTTATTATTCATATTATATTATTATATATTACGATATATATATATATATATATATATATATATATATATATATATATATATACGATTATGATAATTGTTGAAAAATATCAATTTACATTCGTTTTATTTTTTAGGTTAAAACAAATGCCTCTAAAATAACTAAAACAAGTGAATTGTTTATATATCCATGTAAATCAAAAATATTACTAACATAAAAACCTAGTATGTATAAAATTTTAAGTAGTAATCATATTTCTTTAATAAATTGAAAGTGTCATCGGCGCAAAAATCTTATGTATCACACGTCCAGAAACTTTTGGAAATCTCGCATTTGTCAAAATAAACTCGCTCTCGGAAAAGTTCAGTTTCTGAACTAGTGATACAAATAACTATTATATATCCAGAGATTTTATTGGATGGTTAAGATAGCAATTTGTTCAAAAACAACATTATTGTCCAATTCTCACCATTATTTAGATATTAACACATTTGTTTCACAAACAAGAATAGTTGTTAGTCATTTTCAGTCTCTATTAACTTGTGAAAAACTAAGCAATAATTCACAGTAGTTAGTCATAACGATACTTCTCTAGGAGCGATGAGAAAAATTTAACAAGTATAATATATGGTCAAGATGCTTGAGGGCTTCTGTGGATTTCCTGTCTTTGTTTCTTATCTCATGTCAATTTTAAATTAATTGGTTCGTTTGTTAGAACGTACACTGTTCATTACATGTCACTTTTTTATGTAATTATTACTGTATTGGAATGAAGTCACTTGTTTTGAAATTAGGATTATATTAGATGAATCCAAATATATATAGATAGTGAATCTAACAAAATAGTATATGACTGGGTGCCCTTGTTTAAATTTATTTTTCTTAATGTCTCCAAAACTCATTTCGAGACAGGTATAGTTTTTCTCATGAGAAGTACAGTGTGTGCAACGAAAGGCGGAACATAGGAGGTTAATATGGGATTTTAAAAAAATGTGGGTACTGTGCATGTTGCATTTTTTATTTAATAAATCTCGTACTGCAGACGTGCTGTTGCATCAGTTATGATTTTATCTGTTGTAGAATTTAATTTTGAACAACAAATCTATCAGAAGAGAGAGTATCCACAATTTTTTGAAAACCCATGTTAAAGTCTTATGTTCCGCATTTCGTTACACACACTGTATATGTTTTTAAAATGATTGTGTTTTGAGTAGTTCATAGTAGGTATATAAAACTTTGCAAATACAAATATTTTTTATATATAAGTTATTAATTACAAATCTTAATTGCCCGTAAAATAATTATCAGAATTTAATGACGTCTATTAAACGTATTTAAATCATTTACCAAAATTAATTTACAATTTCGGTACATTATCAACCGGAAATGGATTCAATTTATTTATTTCCAATTAAAATTTTAATCAAACAAACAATTTCTTTAAAATTAACCTCATTTGATAAGCACCAAAATCGCAAAATATGTACATATGTAATGAGCTGAAGTATATGTAAATCTCAACACGCTGAACATGTCTGGTATCAAGGCGGCGTTGGCAGGCGATTGTCGTTTGTTTCTGCCGACCTACAAATCATATCGCAGGCGGCTATGTCCTCAGACCACTTGATAATTAGTTTAATTAAAGAGCGGGCCAAGATATGGTTTCAATTTAATGGCTTTTAGCCGCAAAATTCTTGTTTGTTTTGCAAGCTGATGAAGAAATAAAATTCTCGAATTTAAATGGAAATTCGCAGTTTACATCTTATTTAAATTCAGAATTGAGAGAAAATTATTTTATTTATTACTTTTATCCATTAGAGACTTTTACTTACAGTGGCTCACAGAATTACTCGTACATCTAAGTTTGCTATTTAAAATGTGAAAAATATTCTCCCATATTCCAGAAATCAAATGCAATAGACATTTATGAAAAAAAAAAAATATTTTTTTGAAATCGATACTAAGATAGCCAAATTAGAAGCTAAAGTAAAACTTTACTGACTCTTATGTAAAAATTTAACTTTATGGACACATCTGTCAAATTGAATTAACCTATATTTTAATATCATTATATTTTTGCAGTTTATTTTAGCACTACCTAAATAATAAACATAACATTCTATAATACTATTGGTGAATTTATTTATTATTTTCCTTTGATAATAATTTATCTGATTTCATGCAGACGACGTCTAAGCAGTTGTAAATATAAATGAAAATTATAAAGATATATTTGACATTATGAAAGTACTTTTTTATCATAGCCATCCCCGTCTCAATAGCTAGCTGACGTTTTACCAATAGATAATGCTATTTATTTTTGTTTTTAATTAATAATTTAACGATTTCGGAAAAAAATACTTTTTTAATTATGATTTTAAAACTTTATTTTTCTCAGTGTATGTTCCGGATTCCGGTTTATTTATTTTTTAATTATAAATAATTACAATTGTTAATAATGCAATCAAATGTCACCCATAAATTACGCTGCATTTGTAGTTAATAATTAAAATACTTTATTAATTATAGATCTGCACTATTTTTTAATATTTTGCAATTTAAAAATATATATCGAAGTAGCAATTAAATAGTTATAATTTACTACAATGTAATAACAAATAAATCAATAATAATCAACAGTTGTCGATCAATAATAATGCAATCAAACTTAGAATTATATTCTTAAAAATCTATATATTGCTATCGGTATATCTATACTCTATTATGTATTCAGACGTGGGTTGAATATAGATCATATATTTATATATTTATAACATATTAATTATTTTATTTTTTTAGTTTTTATCAAAAATAACTTGTAATTTTCAATGTTGTTATTGTATTTGACATTTATAATTGTTTAATGTTTAAATTACTTTGATATCTACTAAAAAGTGAATTGGTATGCCATCTATCACTATTTGATTGAACTAGTAACAATAATAATTCAATAGCAGATTCTATGCAATTGCATGTATCGTTTTTATTAGGCATATCAGTATAAAAGAAATAATACATATTTTGAATTTAATGCTACTTTATTGCATATTTTGATATTTTTTTATATTAGTAAATAAAATAATAACAATTAATTTGTAACGAATTCTAATTCCAATGACATCATTAAGGATATCAGCTAGTGTGGGTAATTAGATCATTTTTAATTAGTCATTTAAATACACCCAGATGTGACTTTGCATTAATTTGCAACTAATTGTTTCTTTTAAAATGGGAAATTTTATTGACATGAACAATATATTAAATAGAGTATCCTGAATACTGTATGAATAGGACATATTAATATTTAAATATTCTTAAACGTGTTAAATATCTTTTAATTACTCTCTAATTTACATGTACATCTAGATAAACTTATAGAATTTATTACAAAGAATCCGGGAATAACGTTTTTTCATCTCAGTTAACTGTAATAATATGCATATTAAGTGCACTAAGATGAGTCTGTTTTGCTAGCAATTTGACAAAAAGTAATCGAGGGTATATTTTATATCAAATTATTCTCTTTCATACAAGCAACTCAGTTTAAATGTTTATTTTTTTATATCTTTAGCAATATAAAGCAATCCTACTTTTTTAATTAAAATTTATTGTAAATTTTCTTGAGTCAAAAATTTCATTTTTAAATAACTAAAATTTTATAACTGTATATTGTGCAACAAGAGCAGATTTTTTTAATTTAAAGATCAAATTAGAATGAAAAAAAAAACAGATTTTGAAGTTTGATTTTTCAGATAAAAGTTTTTCAAGCTTAATGTCAATATAGAGATTGTTTTTTTAGTTTAACAATTAACTTCAAACATATTTTATTTATATTTTTATGTAGACTCCAAATAAATAAAAATGTATAGAGTTTATTTAAAATAAAAAAGTTGGATCCCAAATTTTGAGAACCATTGGTTGAAATAAAATTTTGATTCGGTTTTTTTAATAGTCTTGTAATGTAGAAAGATAGCCGTGGTGGCCCATTTAAAATGAACACCTTTATATAAGAGAACACAAGATTCAGTCTCTAAATGATTTTTGAACTGAAGAAAAAAAAAACAAATACAAATTTACATAGGATTCCAAAAAATAAAACAAAACTTATAGTTTCTTGAGGTAAATTTAAAATATTTTAAAACAGAAAATAACTTTGTCGTGTAATCTTGTAGGGTGCTCGAGCCCCTCAGCACCTACAGAATCGGCACCTATGAATGTGTATGTGTAATAATAATAATAATAAGATAATGGAAGTCCAAAAATTAGTTTTATTTATGCACACATTGTCACTTGAAATGTAATTAACAAAATTGCAACTGCACCTAAGCTATCGATCATTCTTACAATCAAGCTCTAAATCCGCAAAAGCGGTGCATGAAAAAGAGGTTGAATTCAGGTTGAGGTTAACCACACCCAATGACTACTGCTTGTTACGCTAGTAGATCCAGGAACTAGGATCCACGGCCGTAAACAGATCAAGGACAAATCGATCCATCGATCGATCAATACGTAGGTGGCAATTAGGATTGACCAATCATTTCACAAATTAAATCCTTATTACCTTTTTTATTACTAGTAAATTATTTGGTAATAATAAAAATGCTAGGTACATATTAGGACATACAAATCCAGGATTGATTATTTTTATTTAAATCAGTTTTTATTTTTTCGAAAAGCTATCATATATATATATATATATATATATATATATTTTTTTTTGGTTCATAAAAAATCATTTATTATGGCAAGAAACATATTGTAAAGAATAGGTAAAAATTAATTTATAACGTCACTGCTTATAACGAAAAATTGGTCATAACGTCGAAATTGTTATCCTTGTTTAAAACCCCGTATACACTATTTTTTTGGTTCATAAAAAATAATTTATTATGAAAAGAACATATTGTAAAGAATAAGTAAAAATTAATTTATAACGTCACTGTTTATAACGAAAAATTGGTCACTACGTCGAAATTGTTATCCATGTTTAAAAGCCAGTATACGTATATATAAGCGTCCCCCCCCGGCCTATTTTCGCTATGCTCATGTATCATATGACACATTTGTGTTTATTAATGAACTCTTTGGTCACTTTTTTGTATTGTTTTGTCCAAATACAAATATCCTGTTAATATCTCTCTTTTTGTGTAGATTAATATAGCTTTATTGTATTCCCGTTTATCCTTTGGTATAAAAATAAGTTCCATTAACATGAATTCTGGGGAAATGTGTTGTCAACTTCTTTTATAAGTGCTCTTGAAATGAAGTTTGTTGATATATATCCTTCGATGCTGAAACCTTGGCCCAACTTCGACAAGTGTCATTCTTAAAAATGAGATGAAAACATATGATATTTTTAACGTCAAAAATCACACGCTTCTGCTAGTTTTTGCTAGTTACACAGAATCTTTCAAATTATTTGTCGTAAATGGCATTTGCAATCGCAATAGAACTTTATTAATTATAATTAATATATTACAAACATTGCATTTTATTATTGAAGCAAGTCATAAGGCAAGACTTTAAAATAATTTTTTGTTGTAATGTGTTCGAAACTGCCGTTTTTGGTTAAGAAATTTGAACGAAAATTTAAATTTTTAGCATAGCATTAATGTTTGGTTCTTAAAAGTGTCATCGGTGCAAAAAATCTTGTGTATCACACTCCCAGAAATTCTTTTGCAAGATCTCGCATTATTTGCAAAATCAGCGCTCTCGCAAATGTTCAGTTTCTGGACTAGTGATACAAATTGAAGTACTTACAGTACTTTTCTTTCTTAAGGTATTAATTAAAAATATTTTTTACTTAAGTACCGATATTAAGTACCACTGTAAAAAGTACTTTAAATAAAATAATTAAAATACAAAAAGTATTACAAGTATTACTTAAAATATTTTCAGTGTACTCAGTGAAAGCAGCACTCCTAGTCTAGTCTGGAGTTCGGCAGGTGTTTTCCAGATTAAGTTCAAAGTTTACTTGATTTCATCCGAATCGACTTATTTGTCAGTCTGTAAAATATTTATACTTACATTATGTAATAATTATAAAAAAAAACATTTTACACGACACAGAACTTTAATATGACTAAATAATGTAAATACAAATGAATAATAATTCTCCATAGAAAAATTCAAATAACAAAGAATTTCATGAAATCAAAAGATATGTTTCTGTACTGACAATTGAATGAAATTAAATTGTATCTCTGAAATTATTTCTTGGCATTTAATTCTGACATTAATATAAATTTTTATTTCACTATATTTTATCCTCAGTATTTACTTATCTAATATCTAAAGTTATATACTCGTATAAGTAAATCAAGAAAAATTAACCCCTGAATGATTATCTGACTAGTTAAATGATAATAAAAAAGAAACCTAAAATTCATTTATCACTAAGAATTCGGTCTCTTGAAACAAACATAAGACTGTCAAGAAACCAACACAGTTTCTTAATTTTTCCTAACATTGCTGACGAACTTGATTATAAAATATTAGTTAATTTGTTAATAATACTGTTTGATAATATATATCAATGTGAATAAAATGCATCAACTAATTAAATAAGATAATAGGCAATAAATCCATATGTGTTATTATACAACATGAAATTAGTAACAGTAAATTTTAGTGGACTTATATATATTAAAGAAAAATGAAATCTACTACCCTATCAAACGTACCGAACGGCTGGGAAATATACTACAATACAAACTGAATGTATATTTTAATTTTAACATTTAATATTTAAAAACTGAAAAAAGATATTGATATGATCTTTGCAGCATTAAATAGATAATTTAAAGTATTTCATCATGATATATAATTTGTTTATATATACATTTTTTTTAAATATTTTTTTTAGGAAAAAGCGATAACCACTGTAAAATTTTCATATAAAATATATAGTTTTTATTAATTTATTAGAAATTAAAATAATTTCCTTATAGTTTTTCCAATTGGTATTACAGATATAAACGTAAAGAATGAAAATAAATATATTTTTTATAAAAACATTTACTATAACAATATTTATAACATTTCCTATAATGTATTATAAGTACATGTTTATGCAGTATTAATTTATACGTTGTATTGCATCCTGTATATATTGTCTAAAATAAAATAATAACTAATCTTTATAAATAATCGTATAGTAAATAATAATTTAGTAGATGTATATTAAGTAAATAACATTGATACAAATTTTTATTCAAACATAATATGAAACAAATTGTATTATATAAGTAAACAATGGTTCTGAAAAGGACCACTTGGCTTCTGGTTATAAACAATACATATAAATTCTATTTTTTATAACATATTATTATAAATATGTATGTATATATGTATTATTCTGAACGTTTTAATCTACTCAGCAAGAAACCGTTAATAGCATTAAAGATTATATAGATTTAAATATATATTCTCTAATCTGGTATTAAATAACAGGTACCAGACTCCCTGCTGAATTAAGCTGTAGAACCAGAAATCTAGAGGCTATTTTTATTTTGAATACTTTTTTTTATATTTGAAATAAATTTTACATTTTTCTACTCTTGCAAGTATTCCTTTTTAGTTATTGTTCTTTTTTTAATGTTGTTTGCATTATGAGAAATAAAACTCTTTTCTTATGATGATGAGTGGCTCTAAGAAGAGCCGAGATTTGCGCGCAGATTGCCGGTATGCAGTCATTGTCTTGCTTCTAAGCATAAGGTGATTAATTTGAATGTAATTGGTTCAGTGTTACTAACTTTACTGAGTACACGTGTAACTCACAAAAACTAAGTGACTCTATTACAAAAAACGGTGGATCCTGTACCGACGGATCCCGGGGTTGGTTAAACCCAGAACGCCTAATACGCGAGCGATGTCAAAGATTTCACGTCTAGCACTAGCTAGAGGCTGAAGACCTACGTCCCTGAACGAACAACGCTATCCCGACGCCACCGGTACGAACATACAGCTTCCGTCTTCCTTGATCTCAAGAGGGGGGGTGGCTGTAGAGGTTCGTAGGCGTGTACCGTGTACTAAAAGTACTCCAACGTTGGCCCACAAATGGACATGCTAATTATTTAAAATAACGCAAGTACATTCAAAAGAATCAATCTTATGATAGAAACACGACAAATCCTAGAGCAGGTGTACGCTCTGTGGTTCCCGGCAAAAAGACGCCAGTTACCACGAAAAATCGGGTTTTTATACCTTCTGCTAAGCATGTATAACGCACAGCCAATCACAGCGCGCAAAACTTGTGTTTATCCCTTCTACTGGTTCACTATGCGTTGCATATGGGACTTGAGCCTTCCCCCACTACTAGTATGAGGTATATATATGTTACTCAGAATTTAGCAAAATACACAGTATTGAATTAACCATAGGAAGTATAGGAAGTACAATGTATTTTGTATATGGAATTGAAATGGATGAATTATTAATGCATTTTAGAAGATGCTGAATAGAATAGAATAAATTATATTACTAATATAAAAGTAAATGAAATATAAATATTATTTTGTTACATTGTAATTATTTATTATTACTTTTAATATTTGTAAATATTAAAATTATTTCAAAATAAAATATTTATATTCATCATATGTATTTTTATACCAATATAATAATAAATTTATATATTTTCTCATTTAAAAATAAATTTTAATTAATTAATTTTATTAATTTACAAAAGTCTTAATGATATATGATTTTTATATTGTCAAATATAAATTAATTCAGGTACTTGGTTCCCTGCTGTGTTAAGAGTTTACGAGTCAAAACAAGATTATAACAAACATTATTAGACAAGTACAATACATTTAATCCTATAGCATATACCTGTACCTATTTAATATAAATTTTCAATAAGCTTTAATTATTCTTCTTGAAAATCATATAATATGGATTATTAATTATTTCAAATTTTTAATATTTAATATTTAATGTACCTATGTTCCAATACCATCCATATGCTATGCTAATTAATACGATCACAAATACGTGTATTATGAATATTCCTTACGAACAATGAAAACTAAATTAATTAATATGTATATTATGTAGAATTTAATGCTTAATCCAATTCTGTAAATTGCATTTTAATATAATTTTTAGTGTTTGAAATATTAAAGAAAAATGAAATCTATTACCCTATCAAACGTACCGAACGGCTGAGAAATATACTACAATACAAACTGAATGTATATTTTAATTTTAACATTTAATATTTAAAAAATGAAAAAAGATATTAATATGATCTTTGCAGCATTAAATAGATAATTTAAAGTATTTCATCATGATATATAATTTGTTTATATATACATTTTTTTTAAATATTTTTTTTAGGAAAAAGCGATAACCACTGTAAAATTTTCATATAAAATATATAGTTTTTATTAATTTATTAGAAATTAAAATAATTTCCTTATAGTTTTTCCAATTGGTATTACAGATATAAACGTAAAGAATGAAAATAAATATATTTTTTATAAAAACATTTACTATAACAATATTTATAACATTTCCTATAATGTATTATAAGTACATGTTTATGCAGTATTAATTTATACGTTGTATTGCATCCTGTATATATTGTCTAAAATAAAATAATAACTAATCTTTATAAATAATCGTATAGTAAATAATAATTTAGTAGATGTATATTAAGTAAATAACATTGATACAAATTTTTATTCAAACATAATATGAAACAAATTGTATTATATAAGTAAACAATGGTTCTGAAAAGGACCACTTGGCTTCTGGTTATAAACAATACATATAAATTCTATTTTTTATAACATATTATTATAAATATGTATGTATATATGTATTATTCTGAACGTTTTAATCTACTCAGCAAGAAACCGTTAATAGCATTAAAGATTATATAGATTTAAATATATATTCTCTAATCTGGTATTAAATAACAGGTACCAGACTCCCTGCTGAATTAAGCTGTAGAACCAGAAATCTAGAGGCTATTTTTATTTTGAATACTTTTTTTTATATTTGAAATAAATTTTACATTTTTCTACTCTTGCAAGTATTCCTTTTTAGTTATTGTTCTTTTTTTAATGTTGTTTGCATTATGAGAAATAAAACTCTTTTCTTATGATGATGAGTGGCTCTAAGAAGAGCCGAGATTTGCGCGCAGATTGCCGGTATGCAGTCATTGTCTTGCTTCTAAGCATAAGGTGATTAATTTGAATGTAATTGGTTCAGTGTTACTAACTTTACTGAGTACACGTGTAACTCACAAAAACTAAGTGACTCTATTACAAAAAACGGTGGATCCTGTACCGACGGATCCCGGGGTTGGTTAAACCCAGAACGCCTAATACGCGAGCGATGTCAAAGATTTCACGTCTAGCACTAGCTAGAGGCTGAAGACCTACGTCCCTGAACGAACAACGCTATCCCGACGCCACCGGTACGAACATACAGCTTCCGTCTTCCTTGATCTCAAGAGGGGGGGTGGCTGTAGAGGTTCGTAGGCGTGTACCGTGTACTAAAAGTACTCCAACGTTGGCCCACAAATGGACATGCTAATTATTTAAAATAACGCAAGTACATTCAAAAGAATCAATCTTATGATAGAAACACGACAAATCCTAGAGCAGGTGTACGCTCTGTGGTTCCCGGCAAAAAGACGCCAGTTACCACGAAAAATCGGGTTTTTATACCTTCTGCTAAGCATGTATAACGCACAGCCAATCACAGCGCGCAAAACTTGTGTTTATCCCTTCTACTGGTTCACTATGCGTTGCATATGGGACTTGAGCCTTCCCCCACTACTAGTATGAGGTATATATATGTTACTCAGAATTTAGCAAAATACACAGTATTGAATTAACCATAGGAAGTATAGGAAGTACAATGTATTTTGTATATGGAATTGAAATGGATGAATTATTAATGCATTTTAGAAGATGCTGAATAGAATAGAATAAATTATATTACTAATATAAAAGTAAATGAAATATAAATATTATTTTGTTACATTGTAATTATTTATTATTACTTTTAATATTTGTAAATATTAAAATTATTTCAAAATAAAATATTTATATTCATCATATGTATTTTTATACCAATATAATAATAAATTTATATATTTTCTCATTTAAAAATAAATTTTAATTAATTAATTTTATTAATTTACAAAAGTCTTAATGATATATGATTTTTATATTGTCAAATATAAATTAATTCAGGTACTTGGTTCCCTGCTGTGTTAAGAGTTTACGAGTCAAAACAAGATTATAACAAACATTATTAGACAAGTACAATACATTTAATCCTATAGCATATACCTGTACCTATTTAATATAAATTTTCAATAAGCTTTAATTATTCTTCTTGAAAATCATATAATATGGATTATTAATTATTTCTAATTTTTAATATTTAATATTTAATGTACCTATGTTCCAATACCATCCATATGCTATGCTAATTAATACGATCACAAATACGTGTATTATGAATATTCCTTACGAACAATGAAAACTAAATTAATTAATATGTATATTATGTAGAATTTAATGCTTAATCCAATTCTGTAAATTGCATTTTAATATAATTTTTAGTGTTTGAAATATTAAAGAAAAATGAAATCTATTACCCTATCAAACGTACCGAACGGCTGAGAAATATACTACAATACAAACTGAATGTATATTTTAATTTTAACATTTAATATTTAAAAAATGAAAAAAGATATTAATATGATCTTTGCAGCATTAAATAGATAATTTAAAGTATTTCATCATGATATATAATTTGTTTATATATACATTTTTTTTAAATATTTTTTTTAGGAAAAAGCGATAACCACTGTAAAATTTTCATATAAAATATATAGTTTTTATTAATTTATTAGAAATTAAAATAATTTCCTTATAGTTTTTCCAATTGGTATTACAGATATAAACGTAAAGAATGAAAATAAATATATTTTTTATAAAAACATTTACTATAACAATATTTATAACATTTCCTATAATGTATTATAAGTACATGTTTATGCAGTATTAATTTATACGTTGTATTGCATCCTGTATATATTGTCTAAAATAAAATAATAACTAATCTTTATAAATAATCGTATAGTAAATAATAATTTAGTAGATGTATATTAAGTAAATAACATTGATACAAATTTTTATTCAAACATAATATGAAACAAATTGTATTATATAAGTAAACAATGGTTCTGAAAAGGACCACTTGGCTTCTGGTTATAAACAATACATATAAATTCTATTTTTTATAACATATTATTATAAATATGTATGTATATATGTATTATTCTGAACGTTTTAATCTACTCAGCAAGAAACCGTTAATAGCATTAAAGATTATATAGATTTAAATATATATTCTCTAATCTGGTATTAAATAACAGGTACCAGACTCCCTGCTGAGTTAAGCTGTAGAACCAGAAATCTAGAGGCTATTTTTATTTTGAATACTTTTTTTTATATTTGAAATAAATTTTATATTTTTCTACTCTTGCAAGTATTCCTTTTTAGTTATTGTTCTTTTTTTAATGTTGTTTGCATTATGAGAAATAAAACTCTTTTCTTATGATGATGAGTGGCTCTAAGAAGAGCCGAGATTTGCGCGCAGATTGCCGGTATGCAGTCATTGTCTTGCTTCTAAGCATAAGGTGATTAATTTGAATGTAATTGGTTCAGTGTTACTAACTTTACTGAGTACACGTGTAACTCACAAAAACTAAGTGACTCTATTACAAAAAACGATGGATCCTGTACCGACGGATCCCGGGGTTGGTTAAACCCAGAACGCCTAATACGCGAGCGATGTCAAAGATTTCACGTCTAGCACTAGCTAGAGGCTGAAGACCTACGTCCCTGAACGAACAACGCTATCCCGACGCCACCGGTACGAACATACAGCTTCCGTCTTCCTTGATCTCAAGAGGGGGGGTGGCTGTAGAGGTTCGTAGGCGTGTACCGTGTACTAAAAGTACTCCAACGTTGGCCCACAAATGGACATGCTAATTATTTAAAATAACGCAAGTACATTCAAAAGAATCAATCTTATGATAGAAACACGACAAATCCTAGAGCAGGTGTACGCTCTGTGGTTCCCGGCAAAAAGACGCCAGTTACCACGAAAAATCGGGTTTTTATACCTTCTGCTAAGCATGTATAACGCACAGCCAATCACAGCGCGCAAAACTTGTGTTTATCCCTTCTACTGGTTCACTATGCGTTGCATATGGGACTTGAGCCTTCCCCCACTACTAGTATGAGGTATATATATGTTACTCAGAATTTAGCAAAATACACAGTATTGAATTAACCATAGGAAGTATAGGAAGTACAATGTATTTTGTATATGGAATTGAAATGGATGAATTATTAATGCATTTTAGAAGATGCTGAATAGAATAGAATAAATTATATTACTAATATAAAAGTAAATGAAATATAAATATTATTTTGTTACATTGTAATTATTTATTATTACTTTTAATATTTGTAAATATTAAAATTATTTCAAAATAAAATATTTATATTCATCATATGTATTTTTATACCAATATAATAATAAATTTATATATTTTCTCATTTAAAAATAAATTTTAATTAATTAATTTTATTAATTTACAAAAGTCTTAATGATATATGATTTTTATATTGTCAAATATAAATTAATTCAGGTACTTGGTTCCCTGCTGTGTTAAGAGTTTACGAGTCAAAACAAGATTATAACAAACATTATTAGACAAGTACAATACATTTAATCCTATAGCATATACCTGTACCTATTTAATATAAATTTTCAATAAGCTTTAATTATTCTTCTTGAAAATCATATAATATGGATTATTAATTATTTCAAATTTTTAATATTTAATATTTAATGTACCTATGTTCCAATACCATCCATATGCTATGCTAATTAATACGATCACAAATACGTGTATTATGAATATTCCTTACGAACAATGAAAACTAAATTAATTAATATGTATATTATGTAGAATTTAATGCTTAATCCAATTCTGTAAATTGCATTTTAATATAATTTTTAGTGTTTGAAATATTAAAGAAAAATGAAATCTATTACCCTATCAAACGTACCGAACGGCTGAGAAATATACTACAATACAAACTGAATGTATATTTTAATTTTAACATTTAATATTTAAAAAATGAAAAAAGATATTAATATGATCTTTGCAGCATTAAATAGATAATTTAAAGTATTTCATCATGATATATAATTTGTTTATATATACATTTTTTTTAAATATTTTTTTTAGGAAAAAGCGATAACCACTGTAAAATTTTCATATAAAATATATAGTTTTTATTAATTTATTAGAAATTAAAATAATTTCCTTATAGTTTTTCCAATTGGTATTACAGATATAAACGTAAAGAATGAAAATAAATATATTTTTTATAAAAACATTTACTATAACAATATTTATAACATTTCCTATAATGTATTATAAGTACATGTTTATGCAGTATTAATTTATACGTTGTATTGCATCCTGTATATATTGTCTAAAATAAAATAATAACTAATCTTTATAAATAATCGTATAGTAAATAATAATTTAGTAGATGTATATTAAGTAAATAACATTGATACAAATTTTTATTCAAACATAATATGAAACAAATTGTATTATATAAGTAAACAATGGTTCTGAAAAGGACCACTTGGCTTCTGGTTATAAACAATACATATAAATTCTATTTTTTATAACATATTATTATAAATATGTATGTATATATGTATTATTCTGAACGTTTTAATCTACTCAGCAAGAAACCGTTAATAGCATTAAAGATTATATAGATTTAAATATATATTCTCTAATCTGGTATTAAATAACAGGTACCAGACTCCCTGCTGAGTTAAGCTGTAGAACCAGAAATCTAGAGGCTATTTTTATTTTGAATACTTTTTTTTATATTTGAAATAAATTTTATATTTTTCTACTCTTGCAAGTATTCCTTTTTAGTTATTGTTCTTTTTTTAATGTTGTTTGCATTATGAGAAATAAAACTCTTTTCTTATGATGATGAGTGGCTCTAAGAAGAGCCGAGATTTGCGCGCAGATTGCCGGTATGCAGTCATTGTCTTGCTTCTAAGCATAAGGTGATTAATTTGAATGTAATTGGTTCAGTGTTACTAACTTTACTGAGTACACGTGTAACTCACAAAAACTAAGTGACTCTATTACAAAAAACGATGGATCCTGTACCGACGGATCCCGGGGTTGGTTAAACCCAGAACGCCTAATACGCGAGCGATGTCAAAGATTTCACGTCTAGCACTAGCTAGAGGCTGAAGACCTACGTCCCTGAACGAACAACGCTATCCCGACGCCACCGGTACGAACATACAGCTTCCGTCTTCCTTGATCTCAAGAGGGGGGGTGGCTGTAGAGGTTCGTAGGCGTGTACCGTGTACTAAAAGTACTCCAACGTTGGCCCACAAATGGACATGCTAATTATTTAAAATAACGCAAGTACATTCAAAAGAATCAATCTTATGATAGAAACACGACAAATCCTAGAGCAGGTGTACGCTCTGTGGTTCCCGGCAAAAAGACGCCAGTTACCACGAAAAATCGGGTTTTTATACCTTCTGCTAAGCATGTATAACGCACAGCCAATCACAGCGCGCAAAACTTGTGTTTATCCCTTCTACTGGTTCACTATGCGTTGCATATGGGACTTGAGCCTTCCCCCACTACTAGTATGAGGTATATATATGTTACTCAGAATTTAGCAAAATACACAGTATTGAATTAACCATAGGAAGTATAGGAAGTACAATGTATTTTGTATATGGAATTGAAATGGATGAATTATTAATGCATTTTAGAAGATGCTGAATAGAATAGAATAAATTATATTACTAATATAAAAGTAAATGAAATATAAATATTATTTTGTTACATTGTAATTATTTATTATTACTTTTAATATTTGTAAATATTAAAATTATTTCAAAATAAAATATTTATATTCATCATATGTATTTTTATACCAATATAATAATAAATTTATATATTTTCTCATTTAAAAATAAATTTTAATTAATTAATTTTATTAATTTACAAAAGTCTTAATGATATATGATTTTTATATTGTCAAATATAAATTAATTCAGGTACTTGGTTCCCTGCTGTGTTAAGAGTTTACGAGTCAAAACAAGATTATAACAAACATTATTAGACAAGTACAATACATTTAATCCTATAGCATATACCTGTACCTATTTAATATAAATTTTCAATAAGCTTTAATTATTCTTCTTGAAAATCATATAATATGGATTATTAATTATTTCTAATTTTTAATATTTAATATTTAATGTACCTATGTTCCAATACCATCCATATGCTATGCTAATTAATACGATCACAAATACGTGTATTATGAATATTCCTTACGAACAATGAAAACTAAATTAATTAATATGTATATTATGTAGAATTTAATGCTTAATCCAATTCTGTAAATTGCATTTTAATATAATTTTTAGTGTTTGAAATATTAAAGAAAAATGAAATCTATTACCCTATCAAACGTACCGAACGGCTGAGAAATATACTACAATACAAACTGAATGTATATTTTAATTTTAACATTTAATATTTAAAAAATGAAAAAAGATATTAATATGATCTTTGCAGCATTAAATAGATAATTTAAAGTATTTCATCATGATATATAATTTGTTTATATATACATTTTTTTTAAATATTTTTTTTAGGAAAAAGCGATAACCACTGTAAAATTTTCATATAAAATATATAGTTTTTATTAATTTATTAGAAATTAAAATAATTTCCTTATAGTTTTTCCAATTGGTATTACAGATATAAACGTAAAGAATGAAAATAAATATATTTTTTATAAAAACATTTACTATAACAATATTTATAACATTTCCTATAATGTATTATAAGTACATGTTTATGCAGTATTAATTTATACGTTGTATTGCATCCTGTATATATTGTCTAAAATAAAATAATAACTAATCTTTATAAATAATCGTATAGTAAATAATAATTTAGTAGATGTATATTAAGTAAATAACATTGATACAAATTTTTATTCAAACATAATATGAAACAAATTGTATTATATAAGTAAACAATGGTTCTGAAAAGGACCACTTGGCTTCTGGTTATAAACAATACATATAAATTCTATTTTTTATAACATATTATTATAAATATGTATGTATATATGTATTATTCTGAACGTTTTAATCTACTCAGCAAGAAACCGTTAATAGCATTAAAGATTATATAGATTTAAATATATATTCTCTAATCTGGTATTAAATAACAGGTACCAGACTCCCTGCTGAGTTAAGCTGTAGAACCAGAAATCTAGAGGCTATTTTTATTTTGAATACTTTTTTTTATATTTGAAATAAATTTTATATTTTTCTACTCTTGCAAGTATTCCTTTTTAGTTATTGTTCTTTTTTTAATGTTGTTTGCATTATGAGAAATAAAACTCTTTTCTTATGATGATGAGTGGCTCTAAGAAGAGCCGAGATTTGCGCGCAGATTGCCGGTATGCAGTCATTGTCTTGCTTCTAAGCATAAGGTGATTAATTTGAATGTAATTGGTTCAGTGTTACTAACTTTACTGAGTACACGTGTAACTCACAAAAACTAAGTGACTCTATTACAAAAAACGGTGGATCCTGTACCGACGGATCCCGGGGTTGGTTAAACCCAGAACGCCTAATACGCGAGCGATGTCAAAGATTTCACGTCTAGCACTAGCTAGAGGCTGAAGACCTACGTCCCTGAACGAACAACGCTATCCCGACGCCACCGGTACGAACATACAGCTTCCGTCTTCCTTGATCTCAAGAGGGGGGGTGGCTGTAGAGGTTCGTAGGCGTGTACCGTGTACTAAAAGTACTCCAACGTTGGCCCACAAATGGACATGCTAATTATTTAAAATAACGCAAGTACATTCAAAAGAATCAATCTTATGATAGAAACACGACAAATCCTAGAGCAGGTGTACGCTCTGTGGTTCCCGGCAAAAAGACGCCAGTTACCACGAAAAATCGGGTTTTTATACCTTCTGCTAAGCATGTATAACGCACAGCCAATCACAGCGCGCAAAACTTGTGTTTATCCCTTCTACTGGTTCACTATGCGTTGCATATGGGACTTGAGCCTTCCCCCACTACTAGTATGAGGTATATATATGTTACTCAGAATTTAGCAAAATACACAGTATTGAATTAACCATAGGAAGTATAGGAAGTACAATGTATTTTGTATATGGAATTGAAATGGATGAATTATTAATGCATTTTAGAAGATGCTGAATAGAATAGAATAAATTATATTACTAATATAAAAGTAAATGAAATATAAATATTATTTTGTTACATTGTAATTATTTATTATTACTTTTAATATTTGTAAATATTAAAATTATTTCAAAATAAAATATTTATATTCATCATATGTATTTTTATACCAATATAATAATAAATTTATATATTTTCTCATTTAAAAATAAATTTTAATTAATTAATTTTATTAATTTACAAAAGTCTTAATGATATATGATTTTTATATTGTCAAATATAAATTAATTCAGGTACTTGGTTCCCTGCTGTGTTAAGAGTTTACGAGTCAAAACAAGATTATAACAAACATTATTAGACAAGTACAATACATTTAATCCTATAGCATATACCTGTACCTATTTAATATAAATTTTCAATAAGCTTTAATTATTCTTCTTGAAAATCATATAATATGGATTATTAATTATTTCAAATTTTTAATATTTAATATTTAATGTACCTATGTTCCAATACCATCCATATGCTATGCTAATTAATACGATCACAAATACGTGTATTATGAATATTCCTTACGAACAATGAAAACTAAATTAATTAATATGTATATTATGTAGAATTTAATGCTTAATCCAATTCTGTAAATTGCATTTTAATATAATTTTTAGTGTTTGAAATATTAAAGAAAAATGAAATCTATTACCCTATCAAACGTACCGAACGGCTGAGAAATATACTACAATACAAACTGAATGTATATTTTAATTTTAACATTTAATATTTAAAAAATGAAAAAAGATATTAATATGATCTTTGCAGCATTAAATAGATAATTTAAAGTATTTCATCATGATATATAATTTGTTTATATATACATTTTTTTTAAATATTTTTTTTAGGAAAAAGCGATAACCACTGTAAAATTTTCATATAAAATATATAGTTTTTATTAATTTATTAGAAATTAAAATAATTTCCTTATAGTTTTTCCAATTGGTATTACAGATATAAACGTAAAGAATGAAAATACATATATTTTTTATAAAAACATTTACTATAACAATATTTATAACATTTCCTATAATGTATTATAAGTACATGTTTATGCAGTATTAATTTATACGTTGTATTGCATCCTGTATATATTGTCTAAAATAAAATAATAACTAATCTTTATAAATAATCGTATAGTAAATAATAATTTAGTAGATGTATATTAAGTAAATAACATTGATACAAATTTTTATTCAAACATAATATGAAACAAATTGTATTATATAAGTAAACAATGGTTCTGAAAAGGACCACTTGGCTTCTGGTTATAAACAATACATATAAATTCTATTTTTTATAACATATTATTATAAATATGTATGTATATATGTATTATTCTGAACGTTTTAATCTACTCAGCAAGAAACCGTTAATAGCATTAAAGATTATATAGATTTAAATATATATTCTCTAATCTGGTATTAAATAACAGGTACCAGACTCCCTGCTGAGTTAAGCTGTAGAACCAGAAATCTAGAGGCTATTTTTATTTTGAATACTTTTTTTTATATTTGAAATAAATTTTATATTTTTCTACTCTTGCAAGTATTCCTTTTTAGTTATTGTTCTTTTTTTAATGTTGTTTGCATTATGAGAAATAAAACTCTTTTCTTATGATGATGAGTGGCTCTAAGAAGAGCCGAGATTTGCGCGCAGATTGCCGGTATGCAGTCATTGTCTTGCTTCTAAGCATAAGGTGATTAATTTGAATGTAATTGGTTCAGTGTTACTAACTTTACTGAGTACACGTGTAACTCACAAAAACTAAGTGACTCTATTACAAAAAACGATGGATCCTGTACCGACGGATCCCGGGGTTGGTTAAACCCAGAACGCCTAATACGCGAGCGATGTCAAAGATTTCACGTCTAGCACTAGCTAGAGGCTGAAGACCTACGTCCCTGAACGAACAACGCTATCCCGACGCCACCGGTACGAACATACAGCTTCCGTCTTCCTTGATCTCAAGAGGGGGGGTGGCTGTAGAGGTTCGTAGGCGTGTACCGTGTACTAAAAGTACTCCAACGTTGGCCCACAAATGGACATGCTAATTATTTAAAATAACGCAAGTACATTCAAAAGAATCAATCTTATGATAGAAACACGACAAATCCTAGAGCAGGTGTACGCTCTGTGGTTCCCGGCAAAAAGACGCCAGTTACCACGAAAAATCGGGTTTTTATACCTTCTGCTAAGCATGTATAACGCACAGCCAATCACAGCGCGCAAAACTTGTGTTTATCCCTTCTACTGGTTCACTATGCGTTGCATATGGGACTTGAGCCTTCCCCCACTACTAGTATGAGGTATATATATGTTACTCAGAATTTAGCAAAATACACAGTATTGAATTAACCATAGGAAGTATAGGAAGTACAATGTATTTTGTATATGGAATTGAAATGGATGAATTATTAATGCATTTTAGAAGATGCTGAATAGAATAGAATAAATTATATTACTAATATAAAAGTAAATGAAATATAAATATTATTTTGTTACATTGTAATTATTTATTATTACTTTTAATATTTGTAAATATTAAAATTATTTCAAAATAAAATATTTATATTCATCATATGTATTTTTATACCAATATAATAATAAATTTATATATTTTCTCATTTAAAAATAAATTTTAATTAATTAATTTTATTAATTTACAAAAGTCTTAATGATATATGATTTTTATATTGTCAAATATAAATTAATTCAGGTACTTGGTTCCCTGCTGTGTTAAGAGTTTACGAGTCAAAACAAGATTATAACAAACATTATTAGACAAGTACAATACATTTAATCCTATAGCATATACCTGTACCTATTTAATATAAATTTTCAATAAGCTTTAATTATTCTTCTTGAAAATCATATAATATGGATTATTAATTATTTCAAATTTTTAATATTTAATATTTAATGTACCTATGTTCCAATACCATCCATATGCTATGCTAATTAATACGATCACAAATACGTGTATTATGAATATTCCTTACGAACAATGAAAACTAAATTAATTAATATGTATATTATGTAGAATTTAATGCTTAATCCAATTCTGTAAATTGCATTTTAATATAATTTTTAGTGTTTGAAATATTAAAGAAAAATGAAATCTATTACCCTATCAAACGTACCGAACGGCTGAGAAATATACTACAATACAAACTGAATGTATATTTTAATTTTAACATTTAATATTTAAAAAATGAAAAAAGATATTAATATGATCTTTGCAGCATTAAATAGATAATTTAAAGTATTTCATCATGATATATAATTTGTTTATATATACATTTTTTTTAAATATTTTTTTTAGGAAAAAGCGATAACCACTGTAAAATTTTCATATAAAATATATAGTTTTTATTAATTTATTAGAAATTAAAATAATTTCCTTATAGTTTTTCCAATTGGTATTACAGATATAAACGTAAAGAATGAAAATAAATATATTTTTTATAAAAACATTTACTATAACAATATTTATAACATTTCCTATAATGTATTATAAGTACATGTTTATGCAGTATTAATTTATACGTTGTATTGCATCCTGTATATATTGTCTAAAATAAAATAATAACTAATCTTTATAAATAATCGTATAGTAAATAATAATTTAGTAGATGTATATTAAGTAAATAACATTGATACAAATTTTTATTCAAACATAATATGAAACAAATTGTATTATATAAGTAAACAATGGTTCTGAAAAGGACCACTTGGCTTCTGGTTATAAACAATACATATAAATTCTATTTTTTATAACATATTATTATAAATATGTATGTATATATGTATTATTCTGAACGTTTTAATCTACTCAGCAAGAAACCGTTAATAGCATTAAAGATTATATAGATTTAAATATATATTCTCTAATCTGGTATTAAATAACAGGTACCAGACTCCCTGCTGAGTTAAGCTGTAGAACCAGAAATCTAGAGGCTATTTTTATTTTGAATACTTTTTTTTATATTTGAAATAAATTTTATATTTTTCTACTCTTGCAAGTATTCCTTTTTAGTTATTGTTCTTTTTTTAATGTTGTTTGCATTATGAGAAATAAAACTCTTTTCTTATGATGATGAGTGGCTCTAAGAAGAGCCGAGATTTGCGCGCAGATTGCCGGTATGCAGTCATTGTCTTGCTTCTAAGCATAAGGTGATTAATTTGAATGTAATTGGTTCAGTGTTACTAACTTTACTGAGTACACGTGTAACTCACAAAAACTAAGTGACTCTATTACAAAAAACGATGGATCCTGTACCGACGGATCCCGGGGTTGGTTAAACCCAGAACGCCTAATACGCGAGCGATGTCAAAGATTTCACGTCTAGCACTAGCTAGAGGCTGAAGACCTACGTCCCTGAACGAACAACGCTATCCCGACGCCACCGGTACGAACATACAGCTTCCGTCTTCCTTGATCTCAAGAGGGGGGGTGGCTGTAGAGGTTCGTAGGCGTGTACCGTGTACTAAAAGTACTCCAACGTTGGCCCACAAATGGACATGCTAATTATTTAAAATAACGCAAGTACATTCAAAAGAATCAATCTTATGATAGAAACACGACAAATCCTAGAGCAGGTGTACGCTCTGTGGTTCCCGGCAAAAAGACGCCAGTTACCACGAAAAATCGGGTTTTTATACCTTCTGCTAAGCATGTATAACGCACAGCCAATCACAGCGCGCAAAACTTGTGTTTATCCCTTCTACTGGTTCACTATGCGTTGCATATGGGACTTGAGCCTTCCCCCACTACTAGTATGAGGTATATATATGTTACTCAGAATTTAGCAAAATACACAGTATTGAATTAACCATAGGAAGTATAGGAAGTACAATGTATTTTGTATATGGAATTGAAATGGATGAATTATTAATGCATTTTAGAAGATGCTGAATAGAATAGAATAAATTATATTACTAATATAAAAGTAAATGAAATATAAATATTATTTTGTTACATTGTAATTATTTATTATTACTTTTAATATTTGTAAATATTAAAATTATTTCAAAATAAAATATTTATATTCATCATATGTATTTTTATACCAATATAATAATAAATTTATATATTTTCTCATTTAAAAATAAATTTTAATTAATTAATTTTATTAATTTACAAAAGTCTTAATGATATATGATTTTTATATTGTCAAATATAAATTAATTCAGGTACTTGGTTCCCTGCTGTGTTAAGAGTTTACGAGTCAAAACAAGATTATAACAAACATTATTAGACAAGTACAATACATTTAATCCTATAGCATATACCTGTACCTATTTAATATAAATTTTCAATAAGCTTTAATTATTCTTCTTGAAAATCATATAATATGGATTATTAATTATTTCAAATTTTTAATATTTAATATTTAATGTACCTATGTTCCAATACCATCCATATGCTATGCTAATTAATACGATCACAAATACGTGTATTATGAATATTCCTTACGAACAATGAAAACTAAATTAATTAATATGTATATTATGTAGAATTTAATGCTTAATCCAATTCTGTAAATTGCATTTTAATATAATTTTTAGTGTTTGAAATATTAAAGAAAAATGAAATCTATTACCCTATCAAACGTACCGAACGGCTGAGAAATATACTACAATACAAACTGAATGTATATTTTAATTTTAACATTTAATATTTAAAAAATGAAAAAAGATATTAATATGATCTTTGCAGCATTAAATAGATAATTTAAAGTATTTCATCATGATATATAATTTGTTTATATATACATTTTTTTTAAATATTTTTTTTAGGAAAAAGCGATAACCACTGTAAAATTTTCATATAAAATATATAGTTTTTATTAATTTATTAGAAATTAAAATAATTTCCTTATAGTTTTTCCAATTGGTATTACAGATATAAACGTAAAGAATGAAAATAAATATATTTTTTATAAAAACATTTACTATAACAATATTTATAACATTTCCTATAATGTATTATAAGTACATGTTTATGCAGTATTAATTTATACGTTGTATTGCATCCTGTATATATTGTCTAAAATAAAATAATAACTAATCTTTATAAATAATCGTATAGTAAATAATAATTTAGTAGATGTATATTAAGTAAATAACATTGATACAAATTTTTATTCAAACATAATATGAAACAAATTGTATTATATAAGTAAACAATGGTTCTGAAAAGGACCACTTGGCTTCTGGTTATAAACAATACATATAAATTCTATTTTTTATAACATATTATTATAAATATGTATGTATATATGTATTATTCTGAACGTTTTAATCTACTCAGCAAGAAACCGTTAATAGCATTAAAGATTATATAGATTTAAATATATATTCTCTAATCTGGTATTAAATAACAGGTACCAGACTCCCTGCTGAGTTAAGCTGTAGAACCAGAAATCTAGAGGCTATTTTTATTTTGAATACTTTTTTTTATATTTGAAATAAATTTTATATTTTTCTACTCTTGCAAGTATTCCTTTTTAGTTATTGTTCTTTTTTTAATGTTGTTTGCATTATGAGAAATAAAACTCTTTTCTTATGATGATGAGTGGCTCTAAGAAGAGCCGAGATTTGCGCGCAGATTGCCGGTATGCAGTCATTGTCTTGCTTCTAAGCATAAGGTGATTAATTTGAATGTAATTGGTTCAGTGTTACTAACTTTACTGAGTACACGTGTAACTCACAAAAACTAAGTGACTCTATTACAAAAAACGATGGATCCTGTACCGACGGATCCCGGGGTTGGTTAAACCCAGAACGCCTAATACGCGAGCGATGTCAAAGATTTCACGTCTAGCACTAGCTAGAGGCTGAAGACCTACGTCCCTGAACGAACAACGCTATCCCGACGCCACCGGTACGAACATACAGCTTCCGTCTTCCTTGATCTCAAGAGGGGGGGTGGCTGTAGAGGTTCGTAGGCGTGTACCGTGTACTAAAAGTACTCCAACGTTGGCCCACAAATGGACATGCTAATTATTTAAAATAACGCAAGTACATTCAAAAGAATCAATCTTATGATAGAAACACGACAAATCCTAGAGCAGGTGTACGCTCTGTGGTTCCCGGCAAAAAGACGCCAGTTACCACGAAAAATCGGGTTTTTATACCTTCTGCTAAGCATGTATAACGCACAGCCAATCACAGCGCGCAAAACTTGTGTTTATCCCTTCTACTGGTTCACTATGCGTTGCATATGGGACTTGAGCCTTCCCCCACTACTAGTATGAGGTATATATATGTTACTCAGAATTTAGCAAAATACACAGTATTGAATTAACCATAGGAAGTATAGGAAGTACAATGTATTTTGTATATGGAATTGAAATGGATGAATTATTAATGCATTTTAGAAGATGCTGAATAGAATAGAATAAATTATATTACTAATATAAAAGTAAATGAAATATAAATATTATTTTGTTACATTGTAATTATTTATTATTACTTTTAATATTTGTAAATATTAAAATTATTTCAAAATAAAATATTTATATTCATCATATGTATTTTTATACCAATATAATAATAAATTTATATATTTTCTCATTTAAAAATAAATTTTAATTAATTAATTTTATTAATTTACAAAAGTCTTAATGATATATGATTTTTATATTGTCAAATATAAATTAATTCAGGTACTTGGTTCCCTGCTGTGTTAAGAGTTTACGAGTCAAAACAAGATTATAACAAACATTATTAGACAAGTACAATACATTTAATCCTATAGCATATACCTGTACCTATTTAATATAAATTTTCAATAAGCTTTAATTATTCTTCTTGAAAATCATATAATATGGATTATTAATTATTTCAAATTTTTAATATTTAATATTTAATGTACCTATGTTCCAATACCATCCATATGCTATGCTAATTAATACGATCACAAATACGTGTATTATGAATATTCCTTACGAACAATGAAAACTAAATTAATTAATATGTATATTATGTAGAATTTAATGCTTAATCCAATTCTGTAAATTGCATTTTAATATAATTTTTAGTGTTTGAAATATTAAAGAAAAATGAAATCTATTACCCTATCAAACGTACCGAACGGCTGAGAAATATACTACAATACAAACTGAATGTATATTTTAATTTTAACATTTAATATTTAAAAAATGAAAAAAGATATTAATATGATCTTTGCAGCATTAAATAGATAATTTAAAGTATTTCATCATGATATATAATTTGTTTATATATACATTTTTTTTAAATATTTTTTTTAGGAAAAAGCGATAACCACTGTAAAATTTTCATATAAAATATATAGTTTTTATTAATTTATTAGAAATTAAAATAATTTCCTTATAGTTTTTCCAATTGGTATTACAGATATAAACGTAAAGAATGAAAATAAATATATTTTTTATAAAAACATTTACTATAACAATATTTATAACATTTCCTATAATGTATTATAAGTACATGTTTATGCAGTATTAATTTATACGTTGTATTGCATCCTGTATATATTGTCTAAAATAAAATAATAACTAATCTTTATAAATAATCGTATAGTAAATAATAATTTAGTAGATGTATATTAAGTAAATAACATTGATACAAATTTTTATTCAAACATAATATGAAACAAATTGTATTATATAAGTAAACAATGGTTCTGAAAAGGACCACTTGGCTTCTGGTTATAAACAATACATATAAATTCTATTTTTTATAACATATTATTATAAATATGTATGTATATATGTATTATTCTGAACGTTTTAATCTACTCAGCAAGAAACCGTTAATAGCATTAAAGATTATATAGATTTAAATATATATTCTCTAATCTGGTATTAAATAACAGGTACCAGACTCCCTGCTGAGTTAAGCTGTAGAACCAGAAATCTAGAGGCTATTTTTATTTTGAATACTTTTTTTTATATTTGAAATAAATTTTATATTTTTCTACTCTTGCAAGTATTCCTTTTTAGTTATTGTTCTTTTTTTAATGTTGTTTGCATTATGAGAAATAAAACTCTTTTCTTATGATGATGAGTGGCTCTAAGAAGAGCCGAGATTTGCGCGCAGATTGCCGGTATGCAGTCATTGTCTTGCTTCTAAGCATAAGGTGATTAATTTGAATGTAATTGGTTCAGTGTTACTAACTTTACTGAGTACACGTGTAACTCACAAAAACTAAGTGACTCTATTACAAAAAACGATGGATCCTGTACCGACGGATCCCGGGGTTGGTTAAACCCAGAACGCCTAATACGCGAGCGATGTCAAAGATTTCACGTCTAGCACTAGCTAGAGGCTGAAGACCTACGTCCCTGAACGAACAACGCTATCCCGACGCCACCGGTACGAACATACAGCTTCCGTCTTCCTTGATCTCAAGAGGGGGGGTGGCTGTAGAGGTTCGTAGGCGTGTACCGTGTACTAAAAGTACTCCAACGTTGGCCCACAAATGGACATGCTAATTATTTAAAATAACGCAAGTACATTCAAAAGAATCAATCTTATGATAGAAACACGACAAATCCTAGAGCAGGTGTACGCTCTGTGGTTCCCGGCAAAAAGACGCCAGTTACCACGAAAAATCGGGTTTTTATACCTTCTGCTAAGCATGTATAACGCACAGCCAATCACAGCGCGCAAAACTTGTGTTTATCCCTTCTACTGGTTCACTATGCGTTGCATATGGGACTTGAGCCTTCCCCCACTACTAGTATGAGGTATATATATGTTACTCAGAATTTAGCAAAATACACAGTATTGAATTAACCATAGGAAGTATAGGAAGTACAATGTATTTTGTATATGGAATTGAAATGGATGAATTATTAATGCATTTTAGAAGATGCTGAATAGAATAGAATAAATTATATTACTAATATAAAAGTAAATGAAATATAAATATTATTTTGTTACATTGTAATTATTTATTATTACTTTTAATATTTGTAAATATTAAAATTATTTCAAAATAAAATATTTATATTCATCATATGTATTTTTATACCAATATAATAATAAATTTATATATTTTCTCATTTAAAAATAAATTTTAATTAATTAATTTTATTAATTTACAAAAGTCTTAATGATATATGATTTTTATATTGTCAAATATAAATTAATTCAGGTACTTGGTTCCCTGCTGTGTTAAGAGTTTACGAGTCAAAACAAGATTATAACAAACATTATTAGACAAGTACAATACATTTAATCCTATAGCATATACCTGTACCTATTTAATATAAATTTTCAATAAGCTTTAATTATTCTTCTTGAAAATCATATAATATGGATTATTAATTATTTCAAATTTTTAATATTTAATATTTAATGTACCTATGTTCCAATACCATCCATATGCTATGCTAATTAATACGATCACAAATACGTGTATTATGAATATTCCTTACGAACAATGAAAACTAAATTAATTAATATGTATATTATGTAGAATTTAATGCTTAATCCAATTCTGTAAATTGCATTTTAATATAATTTTTAGTGTTTGAAATATTAAAGAAAAATGAAATCTATTACCCTATCAAACGTACCGAACGGCTGAGAAATATACTACAATACAAACTGAATGTATATTTTAATTTTAACATTTAATATTTAAAAAATGAAAAAAGATATTAATATGATCTTTGCAGCATTAAATAGATAATTTAAAGTATTTCATCATGATATATAATTTGTTTATATATACATTTTTTTTAAATATTTTTTTTAGGAAAAAGCGATAACCACTGTAAAATTTTCATATAAAATATATAGTTTTTATTAATTTATTAGAAATTAAAATAATTTCCTTATAGTTTTTCCAATTGGTATTACAGATATAAACGTAAAGAATGAAAATAAATATATTTTTTATAAAAACATTTACTATAACAATATTTATAACATTTCCTATAATGTATTATAAGTACATGTTTATGCAGTATTAATTTATACGTTTTATTGCATCCTGTATATATTGTCTAAAATAAAATAATAACTAATCTTTATAAATAATCGTATAGTAAATAATAATTTAGTAGATGTATATTAAGTAAATAACATTGATACAAATTTTTATTCAAACATAATATGAAACAAATTGTATTATATAAGTAAACAATGGTTCTGAAAAGGACCACTTGGCTTCTGGTTATAAACAATACATATAAATTCTATTTTTTATAACATATTATTATAAATATGTATGTATATATGTATTATTCTGAACGTTTTAATCTACTCAGCAAGAAACCGTTAATAGCATTAAAGATTATATAGATTTAAATATATATTCTCTAATCTGGTATTAAATAACAGGTACCAGACTCCCTGCTGAGTTAAGCTGTAGAACCAGAAATCTAGAGGCTATTTTTATTTTGAATACTTTTTTTTATATTTGAAATAAATTTTATATTTTTCTACTCTTGCAAGTATTCCTTTTTAGTTATTGTTCTTTTTTTAATGTTGTTTGCATTATGAGAAATAAAACTCTTTTCTTATGATGATGAGTGGCTCTAAGAAGAGCCGAGATTTGCGCGCAGATTGCCGGTATGCAGTCATTGTCTTGCTTCTAAGCATAAGGTGATTAATTTGAATGTAATTGGTTCAGTGTTACTAACTTTACTGAGTACACGTGTAACTCACAAAAACTAAGTGACTCTATTACAAAAAACGGTGGATCCTGTACCGACGGATCCCGGGGTTGGTTAAACCCAGAACGCCTAATACGCGAGCGATGTCAAAGATTTCACGTCTAGCACTAGCTAGAGGCTGAAGACCTACGTCCCTGAACGAACAACGCTATCCCGACGCCGCCGGTACGAACGTACAGCTTCCGTCTTCCTTGATCTCAAGAGGGGGGGTGGCTGTAGAGGTTCGTAGGCGTGTACCGTGTACTAAAAGTACTCCAACGTTGGCCCACAAATGGACATGCTAGTTATTTAATATTACGCAATTGCATTCAAAAGAATCAGTCTTATGATAGAAACACGACAAATCCTAGAGCAGATGTAAGCTCTGTGGTTCCCGACAAAATGATGCCAGTTTCCAAGAAAATCGGGTTTATATAACTTCTGCTGAGCCTGTGTACATAACAGTGTTCAGCCAATCACAAATAAGTGTATTCAAATATTCGTTAAAACAATAAAAAATAATTTTATTAATATGCAAATTATGCAAAATTTAATTCTTAATCCAATGCCGTAAACCGCATCTCATTATCTTTTTTAGTTTTTAAGATATTAAAGAAAAATGAAATCTATTACCCTATCAAACGTACCGAACGGCTGAGAAATATACTACAATACAAACTGAATGTATATTTTAATTTTAACATTTAATATTTAAAAAATGAAAAAAGATATTGATATGATCTTTGCAGCATTAAATAGATAATTTAAAAAAACACCCTGTATACCTACTAACGTTATGTTACTTTCATCGACTACAGCGAAGATATTTCTGGAGTCGTTATAACCAGATTTATATTCCAAAACTTTAATGGTTCAGAATAATGAATCTGTAATAGCGTTTAAGAAAAATGCTGTCATCTGTCACTTATAACATGTCACAAACATTCAATGGAATTGTATTAAAATAAGATCAGATTTAAAGAATTTAAATTTAGTACTACATAATTATAATTGTAAACATGAAAATACTATACAGAATGAAATAAGTTATTGATATTTATTTCCGATTGACTATAATTATTTCTCCAAAATAAACTATACTTAACATAATTATTATTGTTATTTGATGTGTTTTTTCGCTAAAAATCCGTTATTAAAATACAAATAGTTTTAATTGATAATAATTGTTGATTTGTGGATAAACGGCTAGTTTTACAACAAAATTTATTTGAAGAAATTTTGTTAAAATTAAATTTTAGGTACGGTTTGCTTAAAACTTTTTCCAAATTTTACAATTTTTGTTGGGAGATTTCAATGCTTGTATGCAACACAAAATTTTACTAATTTCTAAAAATAAACATTGATATTTAATTATTAACTTTATTCATGGTATAATAAAATTTTAATTTATTCTTCCAATTGCATTAAAGTGCTACAGATTAAAAATGTCAATCAAATTCTAGATATTTATTTTTTTACAAGTGATCTATTAATATAACAAAGTAAAAGTGATAATGTAGTAACAAATAAAATCTGCATAACTATAAAAAGTGCTGACCGTGTTAGCTATGCTGATTTAAGTTTAAAAATCAGAACTGTTACAATGCAACAAAAACGAGTAGCAATCGAAAGTAAAAAATATAATTATAGAGCAGAGAATAGATTTATAAGTTATAAACATTGACGTGACACGTTTTTCATAATCATTTTTGACAGATCCGGTTTCGTGGAATAACTGTTTCATTTTTAAGTTTTTACTTTAACCTTTTACACTTACACATTATTTTTTCTTCAAACATTATAAAAAAAATAATAAAACAATAGTTATTAATACAAATATTGCATGGTTTATGAATTTGCATTTATATTGTGAATATTTTTTAACATGAAACATGGGATTTATCATATCCATGGTTACGACTTGATATTTGATTGACAACAATATATACTATAGTTTGTCTCGATTAAAATGAAACATAGGGAACGAATTTAACATTAATTATAAGTTCAAATTCAAAATATTTCTCAAAATATTACAATTGTCCAAATACCATCGTATGTAATTCAATTTTTTTATATTAGATTCATTGCTTAACAGTTAATGGATTGATTTGTGAAAATGTATTGTAATTATTGTTTAATTGTTTGTTATTATATTTACTTATTGTATAGCAGACTATTCTATTATTCTACCGTTTATTTTAAAATTATTAAATATTTTATAAATCAAAAAGTAAATATCAAATTCATTCCTTATGTCTCATTTTAAATGAGACAAGCAAATATAAATTGCTGTCGATCAAATATCAAGTCGTAATCATAGTTATAATAAATCCCCATGTTTTACGTTAAAAAATACTCACGGTACCTATAACAACAATTGTAATAACAGCAGTCATTTTTTAAGGTACATTAAAATTTTCATTTTCTATTTAATTTTGTTTAGTTTTTATAAAAAATATTTTACACTTACCACCAAAAATTGCTGCTTCCATAACCAAATATACACTATGAAATAGTTCTTGCTATATTTCATCCATTATTCCCTAAAAAATATTATCAAAATAATTTTAGAGATTATGATCCTTCCATTTTCCTAGCAATGTTTTTGACTATAATTCTTATAATATCCTTTCACGGTTTAAATATTTCTTCTTCCTTATTCCTTCCTTATTAATAGAAATTCATTACTGCCATTCTATAAATAAATAGCAAATAAATATTGCAACAATTACAAATTATGTTATAAATTACTTTTATAAAAAAAAATCTACTTTCATTTAAAAAGAGCCTCTTTATTTTATAGTATTCAGTTGAGTTATTAATTGCATTATTTCACTAGTAAAACAATCATTCCTGTTTATTTACTTATTGCAAAATTAGTTATTCTAGACTAGACTGTATAATAATATTAATAAAAAAACAATTATTTTCACTATTACGAAAAGTACATGATTTGAGGTATAATTTTGCAATATTTACTTCACTATTCTTTATAAAAAAAAATGTGCACTTACCAATAAAAATTGTTTCTTCAATAAGTAAATATATTATTTGAAATATGTCCTGTTGTCCTTTTGAATATCATCTATTATTCCCTAAGAATATCTTCAGAAAAAATTTATAAAAACTGCTGCATCTGTAAATGAATTACTGGAATTTTAAAGTGGAGATGTTGGTTCCATCCTCTATGAATTTTCGTTAATGTTTAGAGGATGGTTAAGCCCTGCCACCACGACAAGGTCTCTCCACGTCGGCAAGGGGGGAGGGGATGGTTTTGGGTTTAAGAAAAGGAGGAAGACTTAAAAGTATTCGCGACTTAAATCTAACCGCGACTTAAAACTATTTTGGCGCAACTTAAACTAATGCAGTGTACTTCCAGTGAAAAGGGTCAGGGGAATTGGCATGAAAGCCAAGAAAAAAATAGAAAATAAAAACGAAATTGTTGATGGCAATATAGTCTTAGTACAAACTCACTCCACAATTAGACATTTCAACACGCTAGCGGTCAGACACCCTTCCGGCCCTCCATACTAACGCCCAAAATGGTAAAAGGGCAGCAAGATGCACAAAGCACGTCCAAAACCCCACTTAGAACACGCTAATACGAGGGCGGTATCACAACCCTTCCGTGCAACCCATACCAACGATTAGAATGCAAAAAACAGAGCAAGGAGTGCCCCGACTTATATAATATTATATTTATATAAATTCTGCATTAAAGGATTTTAAAATTGAAAAAACAGAAAAAATAATAGTTAAAAACAGTATTTGGGTATAAATTAATTCATGTAATATCAAGAGATTGTAAGCATTTAAATTATTTAGGTAATATTTATAGTGAACTAAATAATATACTCGTAAGTCAACAATAGCAATAAACTTAATAAAACGTGACACATTTTTAACCTAAATTAACTTCTACCTAACTGAAAACTTCCCGGGCAGTTTTGCAGTAAGGATTTGCTTTCATTTATACATCATACCTTATATCTACACATCACATCTCAGATTTAACAATCATACCACATATTTAATCATCATACCTTATGTTTAATCATCACACCTTATATTTAATCATCACACCTTATATCTAATGATCATACCTTATATTTAACCATCATAACGTACCTTATATTTAACAATCATACGTTATATCGTAACCATCACACCTTATATTTAATCATCATACCTTATATTTAACCATCACACCTTATATTTAATCATCATACCTTATGATTAATCATCACACCTTATATTTAATCATCACACCTTATATCTAATCATCATACCTTATATTTAACCATCATAACGTACCTTATATTTAACAATCATACGTTATATCGTAACCATCACACCTTATATTTAATCATCATACCTTATATTTAACCATCATACCTTATATTTAACCATCATACCTTATGATTAATCATCACACCTTATATTTAATCATCACACCTTATATCTAATCATCATACCTTATATTTAACCATCATAACGTACCTTATATTTAACAATCATACGTTATATCGTAACCATCACACCTTATATTTAATCATCATACCTTATATTTAACCATCATACCTTATATTTAACCATCATACCTTATGTTTAATCATCACACCTTATTTTCAATCATCATACCTGACATTTATCTTATCATACATTCATCATACCTTGTATTTAACCATCATACCTTAAATCTAAACATCATACCGTACCTTATATCTAACAATCACACTTTATATTTAATCATCGCACCTTATATTTAATCACCATACCTTATATTTAATCATCACACCTTAATTCTAACCATCACACCTTAAATCTAATCATCACACCTTATAATTAATCATCATACCTTATATTTAATTATCATACCTCATATTTAATCATCATACCTTATATCTACTCATCATACCTTATATTTAGTCATCACACCTTACATCTAACCACCATACCTTATATGTAATCATCATACCTAACCATCACACCTTATATTTAATCATCATACCATACCTTATATCTAGCAATCATACCTTATATTTAATCATGACACCTTATATCTAACCAGCATTCCTTATATTTAATCATCATACCTATCCATCACACCTTATATTAAACCATCACACCTTACATCTAACCATCATACCATACACCTAACCATCACAACACATCTAAAATCACAACTTATATATAGATCTCATCTCATACCTAATGTGTCACGTTTTATTCATTTCGTTGAAAATAAAAATTTAATCTAATATGCAAGACAAGAAATAAGTTATAGTAAAAATAATTATATTCAAAAAAATTGACGTCGTAAAATAATGAGGGAGGGCTCTACTCTTAAATCTTAAAATTGGACTTACATATTTCAGTGCGAAAAAAAAACTGAGAAGTACCTGCTTCCCCCCTTATATCTAGAAAGTAGCTCGACCCCGTCTGAAACAATAAAAATATAAATTAGTTTATTTATAACAAAAATCGTTCTTAATAATTACGAACAAATATGTATATTGTATACGTATATTGCACTCTAGTTTGAATAAAATATTATAGTAGATCACTATTCGTTATTAAAATTGAAATTAAAAAGTAAAAAATATAAATGGTACTCACCAGACGACTGCTGAAAAACTAATGAAGATTTCTGAGTTGTTAATTATCTTTTAAATAAATGAATACAGGTAGGGGGTTTACGAAATACATATGAGTTATTCAATGTATAATATTGAATTAAAATTAAGACGATATTAATTGTATGGTTTTAGGTAATAAAAAATAAAAAATAAAGTTAATTTATACATTTTCTTGAAAATATTAACAATAACACAAAATAATTTTCGACATGAAAAAAGCCCTGAATTGTTATTATTTTAAAGAATATTGTACCTCTTTTCATTTTTTAATAACTGACTATTACCCTAAAATGGGTTTGAATTACACACTTAAAAATATTACCAGTGAATTCCTCGCATCAAAGTACCTACGTATGCAAATTTCCATTTTAAAATTCCCACTAATTCAACCACAATTACAGATTGTGTATCAGCCAATAGGAATCCAGATGACCGATAATAATGCGCGTCTCAGGATATACCTGGGATCCTAAGACGCTAGCACTCAGTCCCGCTCTGCGGGGCGCCGGGGAGGCAGCAGGCCTCTGGGCCTCTTCCCCGCCTGGTGGTCTGGCTAGACCGCCTTCCAGGGCATCTGATGCCTTGAAGGTGGTCTAGTTCAGCTGGCCGGGAATTGGAGCACGCTTCAGCGTGTGCTCTAATTCTAGATCTGCTGAAACCAGAGCACATTCTGGAGCAGATTTAACTGCTCTGGATTGTGTTCTGGTTTCAGTGGGTCAAGAATTAGAACACCTAGTAGTGTTTGCCCTAATTCTAGGTCTGGTGAAACCAGAGCACATTCTGGAGCAGATTTATCTGCTCTGGATTGTGCTCTGGTTTCAGTGGGTCAGGAATTAGAGCACTCAAAAGTGTTTGCTTTAATTCTAGGTCTGCTAGAACCAGAGCACATTCTGGAGCAGATTTAGCTGCTCTGGATTGTGGTTTGGTTTCAGTAGGTCAGAAATTAGAGCACTCAGAAGTGTTTGCTCTAATTCTAGATCTGCTGAAACCAGAGCACATTCTGTAGCAGATTTACCTGCTCTGGAATGTGCTCTGGTTTCAGTAGGTCAAGAATTAGAGCACTTAGTAGTGTTTGCCCTAATTCTAGGTCTGCTGAAACCAGAGCACATTCTGGAGCAGATTTAGCTGCTCTGGATTGTACTCTGGTTTTAGTAGGTCAAGAATTAAAACATTCTAACGAGTTTACTCTAATTCTAGGTCTGCTGAAACCAAGCAAATTCTGGAGCAGATTTAGTTGCTCTGGATTGTGCTCTGGTTTCAGTAGGTCAGGAATTAGAGCAATCAGAAGTGTTTGTTCTAATCTGTTGGAACCAGAGCAGATTTAGTTGCTCTATATTGTGCTCTGATTTCAGGAAACTAGCTAACTGCTCATACAAAATTCGCCTTCGTCTTATTTTGTAATTTTCTCATACGTTAA
Source organism: Stenolophus ochropezus (assembly GCA_035578165.1). NCBI lineage: Eukaryota > Metazoa > Arthropoda > Insecta > Coleoptera > Carabidae > Stenolophus > Stenolophus ochropezus. The sequence goes on from JAQOWZ010000056.1 coordinate 1,239,235, forward strand.
ATAACTACTTTTGATTTTAGAGTCATTTTTTACCCAAGTTGTCGTTACTTGGCAGGAATTATGAATAAATTTTACAACAGTTCAAAAACATAAAATTTTTGATATCAACAAAATGTAACAATGAATATGATACTTTAGTTTTATCAAATTTCTTCACTGAAAAACTACCTATACCTATCAAAGGAAGTATTCTCATTAGGTGAAAATAACATGAGTGGAATAACCACTAAAATTTTGTTTTTATTGAAAATGCAATAACAATTTGAATATTACAAAAAAACTAGGGGCCTGTTTCACAAAACTATAACTCTGGTAATACAAGTGTATCACTAGGCAATGCTTATCAAATTATAAATTCTATTGGCACATATTGAAAATTTGACAAACGTTGCCTAGTGATACACTTGTATTACAAGACTTGTAGTTTTGTGAAATAGGCCACAGTTGAATCCATTCCAACTTCCCATCCCGTGAGTTTTAAGTCAATGGCAATATCCAATGTTAATGCCAACCATCGAAGAGCAGACGAGCTGAATTAGGCCTTACAAGGTCGTTTGCTTTTTCCTCGAACGATCCACTCGCATAATTGCATTTAATTACAAAATGCATCTGTGGGTTTTGCGGGCAGATGATGTTCACATATGCCACATTCTTACACGGACTTTTACGTTTATATCTGCAAGTAAATTGCTCAGAAATTGGAGCTCAGTTTTGAAGAATGTCGACTCAAACGTCGGCAGAGAATAGGTTTATACAGAAGCGACAGTAAGACAGGGAAACGAGAATTAGAGAGACATGGGGAATGTGCACAAATTTGAAGGGCTCATTGTTTAAAATCGGAAAGTTTCCTCATATCTTAGAGAAAGATAGGGGAAGGGTATAAATTTAAAGGTGTACACAATGTTTCAAGGTCATAGAACTGACTAGGGGAACATGAAAGGTACCGACACGGAGTGTCGCTTCTGTATATAACTATTTTGTGATGTCGGGCTAAACGCAAAATTATGCGCACAAAACAAACATACGGTATACAGATTAATTCTAATTTTTTAAAAAAATCTACTACTTAGTAGTTTTCAGACTAACCTTAAAAAATACAACTTTCAGGTTTTTAGTGTAAAATTGTGTTTGTACACCCGAAATAAGCCAAAAATACCCATTTTTGGGTCCAAAATTTTAGTTTTTGAAAATAGGCCACATTGATAGAACACACTGCGCTGATTTCAAATTTTCAAACCAAATTTAATTATCTCTTTTCGTTCCTGAGATTTTTGCCTTCAAAGTTGCACTTCAAAAAAGTGTGTTTTTTGGGTATATCTCTAAAATGGGTAGAGATACAATCTCAACGATTATACCAGTCGATTCTACGGACAAAGTTACATAAAGAAATGTTTTCTTCGTATATACGTTCTTTGGAACGATTTGGTGAAAAATGAGAAAAACGAAAAAATCGGAATTTCAGTTTTTCGCTCGGGAACTTTTTGTCTTCAAAATTTGTTATTTTCTAAACTTAAGTAAACATGGATACGCTGATTCCAAATTTTCAAACCGAATTCAATTATCTCTTACCGTTCTCGAGATATTTGCGTTCAAAGTTAAACCTGAAAAAAGCGGTTTTTCAGGAATAGCCCTGAAATGGGTCGAGATACGACCTCAGTGACCTCACCAATCGATTCTACGGGCAAAATTACATAAGTGTACCAATTTTCAGATTTTTATTCCAACGGATACAATTTTTAGAAAGGAAAAACTGAAAATGGCCAAAATCGAAAAAAATCGTAAGGGGTTCATCAGGCGTTTTTTTCGATTTTCGTCGATTTTCGTTTTTTCGCTCTACAAATTGTATCTGTTGGAATAAAAATCTGAAAATTGGTACACTTATGTAATTTTGCCCGTAGAATCGATTGGTTGTATCGCCGAAGTCGTATCTCGACCCATTTCAGGGCTATTCCTGAAAAACCTGTTTTTTCAGGTCTAACTTTGAACGCAAATATCTCAAGAACGGTAAGAGGTAATTGAATTCGGTTTGAAAATTTGGAATCAGCGTATCGATATTTACTTAAGTCCAAGAAATATCAAATTTTGAAGACAAAAAGTTCCCGAGCGAAAAACTGAAATTCCGGATTTTTCGTTTTTCCCATTTTTCACCGAATCGTTCCAAAGAACGTATATGCGAAAAAAACATTTCTTTATGTAACTTTGTCCGTAGAATCGACTGGCATAATCGTTGAGATTGTATCTCTATTCACTTCAGAGATATACCCAAAAAACACACTTTTTTGAAATGCAACCTTGAGAGCAAAAATCTCAGAAACGAAAAGAGATAATCAAATTCGGTTTTCAAATTTGAAACCAGCGCATCAATGTCTATCAATATGAACTATTTTCAAAAACCAAAATTTTTTACCCAAAACTAGGTATTTTTGGATTATTTCGGCTGTATATCAAAAATTTTGAAGTAAAAAACTAAAAATTGCATTTTTTCATGTTTATCTGTCATTGGAAATAACTTGGAGATGTAAAAAGATATTAATTTTTAATTGAAAATGTGAAATTTTAATTTGTTAAAAAAAAGGAAAATCATAAAGTTGACATTTTACAAAAATATACAGCAAATATTAAAATTAAATTGTTTTTTGACGCAGAGTGCACTTCCCACGTAAAAATAGTCCCTGGGGTGCATTCTCCACGTCAGCTAAACTTTGCTAGAGATGTAAAAGTGCCCTCTATAGTATAAACAAATCATGTAAAAAAATAATACACCCAATACTGGGTAATAAGCTGTGATTGATATATTTCTTTTTATTTTTTATTGATTATTTATGTTTTTATATTTGATAATTAATATTTAATAATTATTGGATGTTACACAAGACTCTTCTCTACGTTCATTTGTTTAATAAACAACATGGCCGAAACAGTCAGTCATATTTTTACATCAGAAGAAGATACACGTATATATTTAAGTGTAAAATATTGTTTATTTTGTGAATTTTAGTGCAAAGAAGTAAAAACACGTAGTGAACAAGATCTTCTTAATAAAATAAGCAGTGTCGGACTGGCACGCCGGGCAACCGGGCAAAATCCCGGTGGGCCAAATAATTTAACAAATGGGGGCCAAATTTCTACACAAAATATTAAAATGTTAATTGGTAAGTTAAAAACTAAGAGCTTAATCTATGACTAAAATATTAAAAATAAAAACATGAATCATATTCTACAAATAGGTAGGTACATAAAATGTTCAAAATCTACAGAGATAGGAATAGGAATCCTTCACAATCAGCGCACATTGCTGCGCCTAACGATAAAAAAAATTAAACTGTACTCGGATTTTTATGCAAAAAGGATTCCTTAGTTGTGTCATCTACCCTGATACATGATAAGGATAACCTGTCGGTGATTTATATAAATTTAGTGCATTGGTAACTGTGTATTGTTTGGCTAAAAGAAAAATATATAATCGATTCATTTTGCCTAGCACCGTGTTATTGAACTTTTTGCTAAATTTTTCTAGACATTTTATTTAGTTTTGGAAAAATGAAAGCAGTCAGCAGCAAATAACTAAATTTATTGTAAAGTTTTCGCAAATTATTTTTGTATTTTTAACTTTAATTATATAAACTTGTTGCAATATATGTTATGAAATAGTTATTTTCTTCCACAGCAGCCTTCGATTTACTTTTTTTAATTCAATTTTACTATAAATAACAATTTTTGTTAATTTTTCTGTTAATTATAAAAATAAATTATTACTGTTTGATATCATTGTAAAGCTAAAAAAATCTCTTATTTAAAATTACCATAGCTTAATATAACCTCCATATGAAAAATAAAAGTTGCTATCAGTAACTCGTAAATGGTTAAATATAAAAAAAATTGAGTACTCCTGCAAATTCACCATACAAAAGTGCCTTAAGAAAGTGCAAACCAGAATCTTGTATTATTTCATATAACAAAGTTATAAGCAAAAAAAGAAAATTGCTAAATTTACATTTTCCTCTATATCTAGTGATCTATGCATTTTTTCGCAAATAACAAAACACCATTATAATAGTCTCCTAACGGGGCAACTTTTGTCTAATTTAATCAGTCTAATTTAACCAACCTCGTAGCTCTTACGGATCTCGAGATACAAATGCATTCGTACCTTAAATGGGACACGCTGTATATCCTGTATCAAAAATTTTATTTAAATAAAAATATGTTGTCTTTTATGTTAAACAATAAAAAAAATATTTCTAAAATATAATTGTTTTTTATATTTTCATATTTCATTCCTAGAGCACAGAATAGTTACATACAGAAGCGACACTCCGTGTCGGTACCTTTCATGTTCCCCTTTTTAGTTCTATGACCTTGAAGCATTGTGTAGGCCTTTAAATTTGTGCTCTTCCCCTATTTTTCTCTAAGATGTGGGGGAACTTTCCGATTTTAAACAATGAACCCTTTAAATTTGTGCACATTCTCCATCTCTCTCTAATTTTCGTTTCTCTGTCTTACTGTCGCTTCTGTATAAACCTATTATGTGCCTATGATGGGGCCAAAAAATATATTTTGCCCGGTGGGCCAAAACTTGCCAGTCCGACACTGAAAATAAGGTATATACAATATACAAATCTTTATAATACTAATTATATGTATGTCTTCATTTTAAGAAACAATACAGAATAAAAAACATAATTTTACATATTTTTTCGAAGTAAGTTTTCTAGTTATATTGCCGTATATGTTATAAAATATTAGTAAATTATTAAATTCAATAATATTTTGTTACTACTGTCATTTATTATTAGCCGTTATTGTTGCCTCCATTTTGTAAACAGCATTTGTTCTTGTTTATGTGAGTGCGAACTTTGTTAGCGTCAGTGTATTCTGAGTTAAGGTAAATGTTTAAAAATTGTAAAAGAAACGAGTGAAACTAAATAGAGATATTAAATTTATTAAACTATAAAGAAACTATAATCAGTTGTATAGTTAAAAAGCGTAATTATCATAATTTAACTACCAATACAAGTAGATACTTCAATATGTGTTTTGTTTATTTAAGATCTTTAGTAAGTTAAAACAACAATTAGTAACACGTTTTACATGTTTTTAGTAAATAATCAAAAGTATAAAACTTGTATTTATATTTTAATAATTACAGCAAATAAGGTAAAATTTGAAGGTTATTTTAGTCGAATTCCTGAAATCATTTGACAGAACTAAACAAAAACATTAGTTTGTTTCATTTGTTATTTTCATTATTAACAATCATTTGTTTTATTTTTACAGTTATGGTGTAGTGATTATTTAAACAAACTGGAATTGGTGTTCCATTGGTTGTTCCCGTGGTTGTTCCAGAGGTTGTTCCAGAGTTTGTTCCAGTTGGTGATTCTACAAAATTTCCAGAGTCCAACTTCAATGGAAACACATGTAAGAAACAAAATATATTTATCTATTTTTATGGCTAACTATTGTATGGTTTTATGAAACCATATTTGGAACTTATTATAAAATAACAATGTTGCTGATACCTTTAAATTCGAATAATTTAGGACCCCTCACAGTAAGTTACCCAACCCTCCATAAAAGTTTTTGAAAAAATCAAATATCACTTCATACCCAACTGTAATTACAAATTGATATTTATGTTCAAATTTCACAATTATTGTAAATTTCATTTTGAAACTACAATAGAGAACACAAAACAAATCAGTTACCATTTCCTAAAAGTATTTATCTGTAGGTAGATTGAATGTTTTTAATTTTACAATAAAAATAGTAAAATCGTATACTAGGGACCATAATTCGTGCTCATATGTTGAAAAGTCACACTCGAGAAGTTTGACCAAAAACAATACCTCCCTTATTTATATATTGATAGGCGGAAGGTAAAAACGAAAATCCATTTTCAAACAATTGTTTCATTTTGTAAATTTTCAATATCCTGTCATTTGTGTTTCTTTTTTTTGTGTTAGAAATAATTGCGAAAATATTTACTTACGTAACATTATTTATCAGTAATGGTAGTACTCGTGGTAGTATTAGTAACTTAGAACCCTTTATCACTAAGCTACCCAACCCTTCATAAAAGTTTTTGAAAAAAATCAAATATCGCTTCATACTTAACTGTAATTATAATTTGATATATATGTTCGAATTTCACAATTATTGTAAATTTCATTTTGAAAACTACAATAGAGAACACAAAATCAAATATCGCGTCATACACAACTGTAATTATAAATTGATATTTATGTTCGAATTTCACAATTATTGTAAATTCTACAATAGAGAACACAAAACAAAACAGTTACCATTTCCTAGAAGTATTTATCTGTAAGTAGATTGAATGTTAAAAATTTGAAATCGATAGCGAAGTCCAATATACGATCGGATAGAACAATGCAATATAGTTAGCCATTTAAGCCGCAAGATCGGAGCACACGTGGGTTTATCAGGAATCGCACCTGGGTCGCCACACACGTGCGACCGACGTAATATATTCCCATTACCTCCCTAGATTGTAACATGTGCTTTCTTTATTTATTACTTGTGTACTAAAAATTGTTTCATGCCATAATCCTTTAACATTAACTTTGGTCACTACAGATATTTACACATTATTATTTTTTTTAAGCCTGGAAGATAAAACATTACACTTTTGACACTTGGCCTTTACTTAATTTTCTGGAAATAGTTTTATGAAGCTTAATATTGCTCCAGGAGTCAATTTCCCAATTTTAATTTTGTTTTCTTCTTTGACAATTTGTCGATGCTCTTTTTCGCTAAAAGTTTTGAAAATTCCAGTTTCTTTTACTGGAAAAATTATGTTCCCATTACCTCCCTAGATTGTAACATGTGCTTTCTTAATTTATTACTTGTGTACTAAAAATTGTTTCATTTTTATTTGCGTACCTTTGATAAAAAATATTTATACTTTATTATTATTAAGACAGAGGGTAGAGTTAGACTCTTTTGTCACTTGACCCTAACTTAGTTGTCTAGAAGTAGTTCCAGATTTTTATGAAACTTAATATTGCTTCAAGAGTCAGTTGAACGATCTCAATTTTTTACTTCATTGACAAAGACCTTATCTTTTCTTAATTTCGTTAGTTACATTTTTTTTTACTGGTAACATATTAATAAAACTAGTTAGCAAATATTTTTTATCTACTATATGTTCAAAAACATTTTGAACCAACATATAACATGAAAGAAGTAAAAAAAACTTACTGCCTGGGAAACCCAACCAATAAACCTTTTTAATGTCCGATTGTTAAAAAAAACCGTAATTTTTCCCAAAATTATAATATCACTTTAAATAAATAAACATATTTTTTCTAATTTTGACATATAAAGTGCCGTTTTTCAAAATTGATTGACGATTTTTATCAAAAGTTGATCAATTTATGCTATTGATCCTTGAAGCTTAAATATGTAGTTTCATTAAAATCTGTTCTGCTAAATTTGCTTTTCGGTTGCTCACATACATTCAGACAAACATTATGACGTTAAAAATAGTTGAAACATATTGCAAAAACCTTAATTCAAAATAGGTATAATAATTAAAACAATATTTATGAAAAATACAAAACTTTATTCACATATTATGTTACATTTAACATTTAAAACTTTACATTTAAAATTAAACAACTTTTATAAATATGGACCCCAGCCAATATACATTTGACTTAGATTATCAATACTAGTCGCTTCTGCAATCAAATTATTTGCTTGTCCCTCACAAGATAAGGAAATGGAAAACGATTTTCCTCTGGTTTTGCAAACACCCTGTAGACGTAGTTCTATATTTCTGATATGTTCCACCGCCTGTAAAAAATAACGTTAAACAAATGTATCATTTACTGTTCCTTATTATCAGTAATAATATAACAAAAATAATTTGACAGATTTGTCGAAAAATTGTTATCAAATTATCAAATTTGATAATTTTTTGACATAACTAAATCTGTTTTTTTCGCTCATTTTACTGTTTTGATAACTATCTGACATTTGTCAATAAAAACAAAACCTGTAGAGATTATTCTCGAGAATAATCTGGTCTAGAACTTTATTCTCAGTATAATAATGACAGGATTGGTTAAAACGCAAACACGTGACAAATAATGAAATATTTCATTGGTTAAAAGAAACGTCACAAAATAAACATTTGAATTTTACAAAATCAGAACTGTTATAAGTAACCAAAAAAACAAAATATACTTTATTTTATTCGTGGAAATTATGTACTTTTTAAATTTTTATTGCAGTAAAATCGAAACCCGTATTTTCTAAACACCCAAACCGGAATTTTATTTTGTAACTTATGTTTCTTGAAAATAAATAAAAATACATTAAAAATATTTGAAATGGTTTCAAGAAAATTAAAAATCTTTATTTTTCATACGATTTGAGGAAGAGTCCGAAAATATATATCAAAGTTAATTGAATTCAAATCTTAATTTTCCTAAAATATTTAAATATATGTTTGTAAAAACAAAACATTTATGAAATGTAAATTGTTAAATTTATTATTTTACGATGCGTAGACTTCGGTAAATAGAAATATAAAATATTAAAACAATTTTACCTGTTCGTTTGTCCTCTCTGCCTCGGCATTAACATCAGGCTTTATAAGTTGATTTCTAGGCCACGAAAGCAAAGGATCATAGACAAAGGGCCTTACAATAGACATCAATGTGTCTGTATGAGTCCTTAAAACCCTTAACGTAACTGCGCATGTGCGTCTAAAAATCCCTTCAACTCCTAGCGGTCCCATTGCTTCAACCATGTTCTGCGTTAACCTAAAAGGAACTCTTTCTGGCCAATCAAACGTCTCCCCCTTGTTGAACAAACAGTTGAAGTCCACATGCATGATATCTCCATTGGTGGAATCAAATAGAATGTTCTCTCCATGTCTGTCACCTAATCCGAGAATGTAACCGACCATAGAGAATACAGCAGAGGTTCTGACGTAAGCCGTTCTGGCGTGAAACCAGCAATGAGCGTCTGGGAAGGTTCTGCGGAACCATTCGCTTAAGACAGGGGGATGGCGTGGTAATAGTTGTTTTTCAAATACTTCTCGTTTCTTTGACAAAGGGTCTCGGACGTTACACATCATAGCTTTTAGTTCTCGAGGGGATACGTAGATACCTGTAAATAAAACGATGCATTTGCAAGAAAACAGGGTGTTTCAGCAAGAGTGTGCCAAAATATTAAGTAAAAAAAATATTTTATCCAACACCATGTAATTATAACGATATAAGTATGCTGTTTTTAGATAAATAAAGTAGGTCATAAGTCACTAGTGAGCTAAATATATTAGCTCACTGTTTTTTGGTTCGTATCATAGTAACTAGGTACGTTATAAAACCTTCTCTACACTATTTTGTTCCTAAATGTCATTTCGAAATTCCATCTGTCAAAAATCTTATATGTATTTTATATCAATGATTAAAATGTGTTGGATAAAATGTTATATGGCACACGTGTGTTAATTACCTAAATCACTTGAAAAAATACCATACTCGGCCTCACGGCCTCGTGAGCTACACTTTTCCCACGTGACTTATCTGTAATGTAACACACTTGTACCATAAATAACTATTATGAAGGTACAGCCTTTTGAAAGTACACCTCATCAGACACATTTTTATTAATAACTCTTCTATTAGTTGTACTAAACTTTTGAAACTTGGTATGAGAAGACTACTTATTTAGAGCCATATTTATCCTTTCTTTTGTTTCTGCATCTCAATCAGAGGCATCTCATATGGTGGAGTTATTAAGATTTTACTTATACTATTTTTTGCACGATCAAAATTAAATAATAATAAGTAACTAATTTATACTTTTCTTTTTGTGTCCACAAAATAGCTACAATAGCACTCAAACGGTTATAGCTTATACGTGTGATGCTACAGCTTAATTAAATTCAATTTTAAAAATTGGTGGTTCTGTAGGTTGAGATATTTTTATATAATTTTGAATTTGTAGATAAGAAAAGCAACAAATTTAATTTAGATTATTCTGAATTACAATTGAAGCTTTCTGAATCCATCTTTAATCAAGGATTGATTAACTGATTCAAGTCTGATCTATAAATCAATTCAATTCACCATTAAAAATCATACTAATCAAGTAATCAAAATCAATAATTAACTGAGCCATCGAATTCCATCAATCTAGTTCTAATGTTTTGACTTATAATCTAATTTTTGTATACAATATTTTGGTAGTTAATATTAATCTCAAGTATATAAATTTTTACAATTCTATATGAATCGGTGTAATTTTTCCCTTTTTCTTACTAATTTGCCATTTTAAATTTTTTTCATATATGAAAAATAATATTATAATCTCTAGTTCAACAGAAAATGACAGAAAATTTAATTCATAATCTTAAAACCAAGAATCAAGAATTAGAACAAATGTTGATCCATGGATCAGCTCAATTATTTAATCAATTGATCATTAATCAAACACAAATCTACCCTCTTAATTTTCATTTAAATATAATTTTATTTCTTAAATTTATCTTGACATTTCCACTGGGCCACAAAAGCTACCCAAAACAAAACCATGAATAATTTGTACTTTTCCTTACCCTTCTGTTTGTAAATCTTCATCAAAATGGGCCTTAACCCTACTAAATTATCAATCCATTCAATAATTCCACATTCTTCATTTAACGGAACCACAGAATAAGTTCTAATACACAATCTCCTTTGTCTTGATTCAGCCTCTCTGTGTAAATATAAATTCACTACATCGTTAAACTCCATCAATCTCTGATCTTTTCTTAGATCATCTTTTGGTTTTAACATATGGATGTATTTCTTTCCATCCGACCCTAAAAGTGTGATTTGTCTCGGCCGTTGCAAAGATTGCAAGACTTTTACTTGGTCTTCTATATTTACGATATAGACCATGTTATGTGGAAATGGGTTGTATTGACTATTAGAATATTCTGGGTTTGGTAAAATTAATTTTCGCATTTTTTGGACTGGCATCATTATTTGACTAAAATCGCCATTACCCAAAATTCTGAAAAAATATTTCAAGTTTGAGAATCTGTACACAAAAAATCGAAAATATAAATTATATTTTCGTAATATCATGCTTCCCTAATTATTATAAGTAAAAAAGCTTCAAATAATAGTTGTAGAGCATAAAATTCTGCATATGAATCAATAAGAAAAATTTATTTTACATGCCTTGTATGATCAGAAATTAGATATGAAAATGACATAAATTATCTCTTAAATAGCAACAGCCATGAAATTGAGACAAAAAAAAAACAAATGTTTAACAGATTATCTGTCAAGTCAACTGCATTAGTTTATTTTTATTATTATTTGTAATTACTGTTTTATCAAGTTACGTTACAAAAATAAAGCAATTTTTTTTCTTTACAACTATTATTTGAAGCTTTCTTACCTAAAATAATTATATAAAAATAAAAAAATAATAATATTTTGATTTATTATTCTCTCTCTCTCTCATTCTCAAACAGAGTATAGCATTTTTAATTTTTTTATGTTACCTGACTAAACCCCTGCATAATGATTGAACACTTGCAACAACAACACCATCACTGATTGGTTTATTGCAAAGTTCAATTAATTTTTCTGCCAATCTATTAAAATCTAAAACAAGTTTCATATATCTGGAATTTTTTATGCGTTCATCTTGTAAAATTTCTTGGCATCTTCTGGAACGCATTACATACGAAGATTTTGATATTGACATTATATTCCACATTGATTGTTGAGGGTATTTGAGAATTAGTTTAATAAGAATTGATTTTATTTGCATATAAACCTAAAAATATATAAATAAGTGGAAATCCGATTGTGGAAATAATTATTTACTTCTCGAACGGGATGACAAATTCTTGACACTAACTGTGAAAAAGCACTCAGGAACATATAAGCTGGTAATCGATCTAAATAAGTGTCAATAAGTTTAATCATTTTGAATAAATTATTCTTTTTTATGTCTCTAGCTTCTGGAGTATCTGTTGGTCTAGATTCAACAATTCTTGTTCCGTAGTCACACCTTAAATAAAAATTATGTTCAGTATTGTGCGAATTTATGTGAACAATTATAGGTTTTGAGCAAATTATTTCAAAATGTTTTAATTTTAACGCATAACTTTAATAAAATATAGAAAAGCAAAAACCAGACCCATCATTTTTCTAATAATCTTTTAGTTGGGATCGGCAAATATAGATGGCGTTAGTAGTTCACACTAGGAATCATGGCTAGATCTGATCCAAGTGACAAAATTTATAAAATTACCAAATGTACCTTAAATAAAGACATTTCTAATATCATTTAACTTTTGACTGCTTATTTTGTTCTTTATGAAAGTCATTTCAGCTTTCAAAATACCTTTACACCAAAAACTGTATAATGATTTATAAATTTGAAACTTTCGTCAAATTTTTTTAAGAGAAATCGAATTTTTATGTTTATAGTTATTAAATAGGAATAAATCTTTAATACAATTCACAATCTAGCATCATAAATTAATTTTAAATTTGCAAGGGAAAAGATTTCTGTCATTTTATAAATATAGATGGAATTTATCGTTAATTTTAATTAAAATTTACAGAAATTTTATTTGGGGGAACTAATTCAAAATTTATAAGTAATTAGAACACCCTTAACTACGCATATGATAATGAAAAGACATAAAAATGTGGGAGACAGATATATAACATGTGCAGAAAATTTAGAACACATAAAAACATTTTCTTTTCCTTATCAATACTTTATTATATATTTAAAAAAAATATATTTTTTGTAGTTCTCTATATGTCCACTGTGGCGCTGTTAAGACGTCAAAGGCTAAACTACGTCACGGGCTTATTTTATTTTCCGTTTATTTGTTTTAAAACTATATGAAAAATATTCTCATACGATAAAAAAAAATTGTGAGAATCACAAGTAATAAATTTGCTCCAAACTATTGTTCATAATAATTTGCACAAGTATGTTTATTTTTACTTACCAAATGCTTAACATTCGTGGCATAGATTGGTAGATATAAGTGCTACCATATTGTAGCGATTTACCAAAACAATTAATTATGTGAATTTGAATTTCGCCGCCTTTTATATCTCTATCTTCATCGCTCATTGTAGAAAAGACTCTATCGTAGTATTGGGCTAGACAAACCTGACTTTTTTCCCACTCTCTATAAGTATCTACTGCTTCCCTATAATTAGTAATATTCACATCCATATCCACATTAGAAGTTTCATCATTATAAGTCGCTATTAGCAATTTTGCTTCTGCGCATAATTTGCGTTCGATTTTTCTAAAAGATGGATCCATTTCCTTAAAAGTGGCTGCATCTGGGAAATATTCTTCTACGCCTCTTTTTAAAGTGCTGAAAGCAAGATCTTGATCTTCTCTTGCCCAGTACAATTTTGCTTTTTCAATAAAGAGTTCCATTGATTTGTATTGTTCAGCTTTTAAGATGTAAATATATGCTTGTTGAAAAATAGAAGATTTTCTAGCTATTTCAGCACTTTTCAGCCAGTATTTTGCTATGTGTTTATTAAGGGTTACTTTTAAGGATTCGGATTGCGAGCCTAATAAATGCTGAGGAAAAAAACATAAATAATAGTTTTTCAATATCGCCCAGTTGAAATTTAAACCGCAAGAAATTTCAATCGCAATTTTAAAATGAAGATTGTTCAAATTTAAAAAATTGCTTTCAATAAAGAATGAAATTTGTAAAAAAAAGTAACTTAAAAAAATTTATACACTTAATTTAAACCTGTATTTTGCGAAATAAAAATCCAGAAAAGTATTTTTCGTTAGACGATTTTTTTGTGATTTTACAAATCTTCGAAAATTAAAAAAGTAATAATATTTATTGTTCATGAAAATTAAGTTAATTTCAAACATTACAAAAACACTTTTTGTTTCGATTCGGTAAAATGTTAAACTTACTTGTGTCTGTTCCAAAATAATTCTTCGGACTCTCAAAATAGGTTCGATTACTCGAACAGAACTCTGAACAACTTTTAGTCTTAAATCCAATTCTTCGTCCAATTCGTTTATTATTCTTTCACACATTATATTATCTGACATGTCTTTTAATCTAAAAATCATGTAATTATAAATTAGTTCACACAAATTGCCAATAATATTGAATATATTGGTTAGAAATTTTTAAGTTTTAACTTAAATAGTTCGTGTCATACAGAATTAAAGTCTGGATTAACTATAAGTAATCAATTTCCTAATTTGCTTCTATGGTAGAGGGCTTTATTAAATTTTCAAATGAAAAAATAATATTTTGAGGCCATTTTCAAATAATACCAAAAAATCCAGTTAATTGAAGTGGAAAATATGTGAACTGGATTAAAAAATGTAAGTTATCAACTTGCAACATCGGTCGAACAAATCGTCTTTGCATATGCCATCTATTATCAATCGTGCAAACCATTTTGTAGTTCTAGCGTCATCTATTATCAACTGTATAAACTACCGTACACTAACACCATCTATTATTATTATTTTGAATTAACTCAAGCGCGTAGTAATACACTAGCCTTTTTACACAAATGTCGTCTTACGCGACTTTTTATAAGTAAATAGTTCTTGAAAAATATTTTAAAATATGAAAATACTGTGTTTCAAACATAATTTTTTTAGTGTTGAACAATAAAAAAAATCATTCTCAAACTTGACCTCAATTTTAATATTATATAAGCTGCATAATAAAAGTAATAAAATCAAATCTTGAAAACTTTAATTTAACAAATTGTTTTTTAAAATTCAGAACCGTACAACGATTTAGTAATTAATATAAAGAAAAAGATAAATATATAAGACAATAGCTGAAACTTTATAAAACTTACCTGTAAACAACTTCTTCGCCCCTTTGTAATTCATTTAAAATATGTAATTTAATAATATGTGGATATCCATGTCTGTATATCCCTTCTTCCAAACTAGTAAAGCTTAACATTTCAACTAACATTTTTTGCAGACTATTTATTTCATTTTGAAAATCCACTCGATTTCCTAAAAGAAAAACCTGTATTGTTTCTTTTTTTCATTAAAAAAAAATTGTCTCATACCATTTCTGAAATGGACAAGAGCTCGTCCCATTTTGACACCCCAGCTGTTATTATTTTTAATTTCTGGTTTTTGTAACAAGTCTGTCAATTCATCATACATTCCTAATCGCCAATATGGTTCGGCTTGGCATTCATACAACATGAATTCTTGTTCTGGGTATGTTTCTAGAGCTGCTTTTGCGACGTTTAAAGCGGTGAAGGGATTGTCTGCTTCCAAATAACATCGAATCATATCCTAAGAGAAAGAAAATTAGAAAATAAATACGTGATTAAAAATTAAAAAGTTAT
This sequence comes from Stenolophus ochropezus, assembly GCA_035578165.1. Taxonomy (NCBI): domain Eukaryota; kingdom Metazoa; phylum Arthropoda; class Insecta; order Coleoptera; family Carabidae; genus Stenolophus; species Stenolophus ochropezus. The sequence goes on from JAQOWZ010000056.1 coordinate 1,254,615, forward strand.
TGTACTTGAAGATGTTGAGGTTGTAAGGTGCTTTCTTGGGCCATTCTTTCGTAACAAGCAATCGCGTCTTGCAACTGACCGGAGACATTATGAGCCAAAATCATGTCTTCTATTGATGGATCAGTTTGTTTTATTGCCATTGCCCCTAAAAATATTTCAAATTCTATAGATTTCTTTATTGAAATTTAAGTTAAATTTGCTTTTTCCATTTTCAAATAACTCCGTTCACGTTAAGAAAATAGTAGATGTCGCCTCGAACGTAGCTGTTTGATAATATTGTACAATAAACAATAATAATTTAAATTATGTACGTATACTTGGGACGCCGAATAGATGCACTATTTAAATTAAAGGGCAGGGTCTAAACTGCTCAGTACAAAGTACGCAGAAGTGAACTTTACACGTTACAAATTAAAATTAAGAAATATGGAACAATTCTGTTTATATTTGAAATGAAGTTAATACTTAAAATATTTTAATAAAAACTATTGATAATATTAATTTCAAATAAGATAATTGTATGAAAACAACAAAAATATTTGATAGATACCAATACTTGTATTCATGCAGCAATGTTCTATTCAAATTTAGCGCTCATTACTGGGAGGAATTTCTTGTGCAACTGTTCGGCGTCCCAAGTATAGATATATGAATTATACTGTCCTGTAAATAATGGGGTATGTGACCAAATTTTAATTTTTATATAATAAGACAAAAAAATAAATATCCGTATTTTTTTTAATCGATTCAATATTCGTAGTTTACGAGAAAATAATTATTAAAAATTTTGAGCAGGTATGCTGTGACATCAGCGTGGTAGAATCGTAAAAGAAGAGAAAAAAAAATTAAATTTAAAATAAAAAACCCTTTTTTAAACCAAATATTAAACGAGGAATGCCAATTCAAACTAAGTTTGTATTTTAACCAATCACAAAGCCAGACTAATAATCCCTACATCTTCACTATTTTCTTAACGTGAACGGAAGTACAAACTGTATTCTTACCAGCTACGCCATCTGGTTCTTCCAAATTACCATAGATCCTTGCAAAGAACCCTAGATGTTCCTTTAAATTTTTCTGCTCAGAAACATGTCTTTCTAAATACATCAAAGCCCGAGGAAATTCTCCTCGTAAAAAATTACATTTTGCAATTTTTAATTTGCAAAACTGCCCCATAAATGTGTGAATCTTTTTATAATTCACATCCAATAATGGATTTGTTAGTTTTAAGCACTTTTGGCATTCGTATTCACGAAGCCAACGGTCCAAATAATCCAGAAGAATGAAAATTACTTTAACGCAGGTGCTCTGCAGAAAAAAATTAGTACATTATAAATAAATCGATTTTGCATTTGTTACACAGCTGTAAAAATACTCAAATGGTTATAGAAAATTCCAGTGCTGTTATTAAATAGTAAAATTATTTATTTAATGTCAAACCGCGTTAAATAATAGTTATTTTTTATACAAGACGACAATAGTTATTTGTGTATCAAGGTTCTAAAAGTAATCTTTTTGGGCCGAAACCGAAGTTTGCAGCCGAGGCAAAGCCGAGGCTACAAATCAGATGAGGCCCAAAAAAAACTTTTAACCAAGGTGCACATAACATTTTTTAGGCGATTACAACAAGAAATTATGAATGAATTATGAATTCAAAATCAATTTTTGACATCTGTCAAAATTTACTTTACGGCCGCATTTACTTTACGGCCGCATTTACCTTACGGCCGCATTTACTTTACGGCCGCTATTTTTACTCGCAAATTCATTACTTTTTCATTAATATTTGGAAAGGAATAATTAAAATTTTACTTACATTTGTTATTATATTCTAAAATAATTAATCACATTAATATGAACTATGTAAATCAATAATGAACAAACAAGCGGCCAAAAATTTTGACTTTGACAGATGTCAAATAAAAATTGATACTTTAAGGTTGCCAGCAGATACGAAAAACAACAATTTATGTACCAGCCGCCTAAAATAGTTATTTGTGTATCAAGGTTGTAAAAGTAATCTTTTTGGGCCGAAACCGAAGTTTGCAGCCGAGGCAAAGCTGAGGCTACAAATCAGATGAGGCCCAAAAAGAACTTTTAGCCGAGGTGCACACAACATTTTTTAGGCGATTACAACAAGAAATTATGAATTTTCATTCAAAATCAATTTTTGACATCTGTCAAAATTTACTTTACGGCCGCATTTACTTTACGGCCGCATTTACCTTACGGCCGCATTTACTTTACGGCCGCTATTAATAATCGCAAATTAATTACTTTTCATTAATATTTGCGAAGGAATAGTTAAAATTTTACTTACATTTGTTATTATATTCTAAAATAATTAATCACATTAATATGAACTATGTAAATCAATAATGAACAAACAAGCGGCCAAAAATTTTGACTTTGACAGATGTCAAATAAAAATTGATACTTTAAGGTTGCCAGCAGATACGAAAAACAACAATTTATGTACCAGCCGCCTAAAAAATAATATTTTATCGACAAGCGGAAAGTGTTAATTCACGAACGATATAATCGCGAGTGAATTATTTTTCGCGAGTCGATAATTTAATTTTATCATCGTGTATAAAATTCTATTTTTTTCTATAGCAGGTTTTGAAGAGAAAAGAATTAGAAAAATTAAATTATTTTTTAAGAACAATTTTAAAATGTCAGTAGTGTGCGTTGTTATGAAAATGTACTTCTAATAAACAAAAGTTAAAGTACTTTATCTACCCTTGCTGTTAAAGTGTTACTTTATCCACTATTTTGAGTTGATAAAATTGCACTTTAACATCTGCTATAGAAAAAATGTATTTTAAATTTATTTCGTTCTAATTTTAAATATTTTATTGTACCTACCTTATTAGTATCATCAGATTTCTTTACTGTTTTTGATGCAATGTAAGATTTAAGTTGCAATTTTTGATACTTTTTTAAATTCGGATCAATTTTTCTTTGCCCATCAGAAAAATCTAAAACCGCCATAAATTCTTCAAATATTTTTTGTCTACTTTCATCAGAACTTTCTTGTAACGCATGTACTAATATAAGTGGTAAGAAAACCATAAGAGTTCTAAAATCATATCTTAAATTCGGTTTGCAAACTTCTAAAAACTTTTTCTTGTCGTTATCCAATATAGAAATAAGATACGATGTCCACCTATGGAAACATAAATAAAATCATGTTTTTTTTTAAAAAAAATTAAAAACATTACTTGTACATCCAATCACTAGATTTGGAGCCAAGATGTGATCCAAAAATAGGGTGTACATAATTTTCTTCTGATTGTGAAGCTATTGTATATCTAGATGACAATAATGGACGCATAATTTCTTGCATATTTTCTGGAAACATATTCCAGAGATTGTGTTTTCTAGCAGTTTCATTTGGAGAGATTTCATACGCTTTCAACATTTCTTGAATGGCTAAAGCACATCTGTTCATTTGCTAAAATAAAAAATCATAAAACAGGAACAAAAACCACAAAAATAAAACTTACAGGTGTATGTGTTTCCATCTGAAATGATCGTAACAATTCCATAAGTGAATTTGTTATAAATACATCATCCGTTAAGTGAAATGAAAAATTTGAATTTGAATCTGTTGCGTACCTAAATTATAACAATATTAAAACAATAATTATTTAAGAAATTTTATATTTACTTTCTGGGAAAGTGACTTGGTTCAATAGCTCCTAATTCACCTATACATTGTCCACAAGCTAAACGTACTTTTTCATCATTTTCGCGACACCCTGTAAATATAATTTAAAATATAATAAACTATGACTATCATTGAATTAAGTGCTACTATTCAAATGTAAGCTACATTAAAATATTACTAAATCCAATTCAAATAAATATTGTTAGTTCCATATTTTATTGCAAGTTTAAATATTTATTTAATTTTGAAAGCAGCGAATGTAAATCAGTTTAGTAAATTGTATGTCAGAAAGCATCAAATGTAATTCAGAATAGGCAATTGTAAATCAGAAATCTTAAAATGTAATTCATAATAGTTAATTGTACAATTCAGAAACGGTGACATTCAGATTAGTAAATTGTATTTCAGAAACCATTAAATGTAATTCAAAATAGTCAATTGTAATTCAGAATGTGTAAAATATAATACAGAAAACAGGAAGTGTACTTCAGATTATTAAATTGTATTTCAGAAAGCATAAAATGTAATTCAAAATAATTAATTGTAAATTAGAAATTATTAAATAGAATTCAGAATAGTTAATTGTAATTCATAAAGTATGATGTGTAATTCAGAAAACATTAAGTGTACTTCAGATCAGTGCATTGTATTTCTAAAAGCATCAATTGTAATTCAGAATAGTCAACTGTAAATCAGAAATCATCAAATATAAATTAAAATAAGTCTAGTGAACTATAATTAAAAAGTAGGAAGTGTATTTCAGATTAGTAAATTGTATTCCAAAAAGTATCAAATGTAATTCAGAATAGAAAATTGTATATCAGAAAGCATCACTTGTAATTCAGAATAGTCAACTGTAATTCAGAGCACATGAAATATAATTTATATTAGTCAATTCAATTACGTGTGATGATTTCTGAATTACAATTAATAATCTGAAATACAAATGACTAAAACGCTATAATTTCAACCAATATTTTTTTTTCAAAAGAACTTCTTAAAGAACAAATATATATTTTTTAATAAGTTTATTATTTCCTATAAAATTATGAACTATAGTATTTTATTTTTACCTGTTATTAGTTCATCTATAAGTTCAACCAAAACTTCATCCATTCCATTAGTCCCCAAAACTAACTCTTCCAATTCTGCTCTTTTTTCTTCTAAATATTTCTTCAGAAACTTCAATCCATGAACTCTTACTTCTAAATTTTCGTGGCCAATATACTTCAAAAAATCTTTCAGTTTCTCTTTACAAGATTTATTTTGACTAGCCGATACGTATTTCTTGATAATCACTTTTATTTCGTTGTCGACTTTTATATCAGTTACAAAAAACAAATCTTCGATGTATTCTTTCACAGTTTCTTGATTATCAACAATAAGATATTTGAAAATAGAGTTTATTTTACGTGGATAAAATTCAAGTAAAGGTAAAATAGAAACGAAAATAGTAGAGAGAAGAGGTCCTAAAGAATCAACTTCACAACAATGAACAAATGCGTTCCAATTATCACAATTGAGTTCTGAAAACTTTTTGTCTGTCAAAGATAAAGCAGTTTTTAATGTTGCCAAGACTTTGTGACGTAAAGAAGTCACGAATTTACTGCCTAGTAGTTTTAAAATTAAAGGCAAACTTTGAAGAATGCTGATTTTTACCGAATCGTCAATATTTGAAGAAATGAATTTGGTGTCAAAATAAACCAAAAACCCTAGAAATCTCGGTTGAATGTATTCAGATATTTGTTGATTTTTATTATTTGATTTTGGTGTTGATCGAGGTGTAGAACTGTCATCTTCTAACGACAATTTATAAAGTTCCTTTAAAACTAAATCTTCTTTTTCATGTAAATGAACTAGAAGTTCACTGTGAATAACTTTTATACTTCTTTTTTTTAAGACATTTATTCTAATGCCAGTTGTTTTTTCCATAAAGTCCAAACAATTTTTAAACATTTGCTCATCTTCGTACAAATAAACTTGAATGTAAATATACGAAAAATTACTTGTAATTAATTCCGAAGATTCAACCATAACAAAATTCGCAAAATCATTTAAGATTTTTAAACTTTCGGGTGCTCTAACAAAACAGGGCACCAAATACGGCATTAGATATTGACTTTTTCTAGAAAAAAAATCTTTTCCAAGTCCAAATGCAGCGATAATTCTTTCCAAAGATTGTGTAATATTGTGATTAAAATTCAAATATGCTACTACACACATTTTGGCTATTGAGGGACAAAAAAAATTCATGTGTTTATTAAAAATAATACTGGGTAGTAAATTATGAGCTTTTGCTATTTTTGAAATGCTTTCGATAGCACATAAAGATAAGTAAGGATTGGAAAGAATAACATAAAAGATTAACAAGTTTACAATTGGACGAAGTACGTCTAAATTCAAACAACCGAATTCGTTGATTGTACTGATTAAAGTTTCGATCAAATCAACATTCGCAGAACGGACATGTTGTTGAGTTGCAGATTTTACACATTGAAGACAAACTTCAAGCATTGATTCTTTATATTCGGTTGTTACATATTTGTTATTCTAAAAAAAAAAGAAATAATAATTCATTGTACAAATTAACAAAAATATTTTTGATTTTAATAAAATTATTTTCTTTTTGTCATTGAATCTATGGTTTTTTTTTATTGCAAATTAAAATTCGAGTTCAATAAAGTGCAATGATGTAAAAATTACCATAAAATATTAAATATTTATAAGAGAAATTCTAAAATTTTGACTGCCTGTGACGTAGTAACCCGTACGTTATCGTTCGGGTAATGACGTCACGATAAATCTTTATTTAGTTATTTGACAGATATTAAGTACTTTTAAAAGTAAAATGAAAATACGTGTGTAATATTTTTATTTGAAGATTAATATATGAAAAAATAAACATAATTTTTATTTTAAATTCAAAAGTTAGAAGACAGTTTAAATTATAAAAAAATATTTTGTCGACATTTTAACATAAAATAGCAAAAAACTTACCTGAATATTATTCATAACTGGCTTTATGACCGAAATAAAAGCCATCCTAATTTCTCTATTTTCATCTTCCATAAATGTCAACCACTGTTTGGTAATAGGAATAGTATTAAAACCATTTAAATGTTTGGCAAATCTAGGTAATTGTTTTACAATATTTAATTTAACATCAACATCATTAGAATTTAATAAATTCAATATTTGACCATCATTCGGTAAAAAATTCTTTTGGACAATAAACTGCGATGCAGAAAATGCTTTATTGTCCGAAATTCGATACAGTTTTCTGTCTTCATTGTCTTCTTTCTTTGTAAAGTCGCATTTGAGACAGTGAACTTCATATAAGATGCAGTTGTTTTTAATACTTGGAGAAATTATAAAATAGCCAGATAGGACACAAACTATTTTTCCTAAATGTTCTGACAGTACTTTTTGTACTTCAGTATTATTTAAAAGCAATTTTAGTATTTCTAACAAAGATGATGTAGACCCTTTTAAGGTGCAAAGAAAATATAAAAAGTTTTGGGACACCTGGAAATATTAAATTATATTTCGGATTCTTTTAACCAAAAAAAAATATTTTTTTTCACGACATGCTTAGAAAGCTGTACTGTCTTCTCTCGAAATAGTAAGGAAAATTATTTTTCTTTCTAGAGAGGAAAATATACAGTGTTATATGAATTAATTTATTAAAAATTCTCACAATTTGACAACTTGAATTTGATTTGGAATGTTGGCAATACTGAAATAATTGCACTGCTAAACGTCGAAGTTCACATAACCTAATTTTCTAGCTTATCGTGTTTCTGCCCCTTTTTTTCCGAATAAATTGAATTTTAAAACATGTCGTGAAAAAAGTTTTACCTAACATGAAAGGAAAGCACTTTTTCCAAACTAGAGCTCGAGAAAAAGATACACTTTCCGCTCTAGTTTGACAAATAACTATTTCTTACCTTCATAAGTACTTTCGTATCATTGCAATCCTTTAAAATATTTACAATTCCATTTTTTATGTCATTTGTATAATTCTTTTCGGGAGAATCAACATTTAGAAGACATGTCGACAAAATATTTATAGCTTTTATTTGTCGATCAATTTTCAAATCTTCCGAAAAATCAGCCGTTAACAACTGTTTATTTTTATTTAAATTTGAAAAATGGTAACAGATAATATCAAGAATATTTTTAAATGTTTGAATTTTTGGTTGGGTGAAATAAGTAAAAGAAATTATTGTAGAAAGTGAATCAACTATAAAATCTAAACAATGAATTGTTTCAGAAGTATTTATGTTATAGATATTTATAATTTTATTGATCTTATACAATAAATCTTCAACTGGGAAAAATACTAATTGTAAAATTCCAGAATATTTATTCAGCGCATCAAAATGAAATTCCCGAAAAGAAAAATATATAATCTGGGCGATATGTAATAAATTTTTCATAAAATATAATACTTCAGATACAGTATTTAGATCCAATTTATTATTTATACATTGAAACAAATTTGAACTCAATTCGTTATATAAAACTTTCCACGTTGAACTAAATTCAATTGCATCAACAAAATTATCTTTTAATTCTTGTTTCAATTCCTTCAAAATTTGATATTGTAATAAAATATCTACATCTTCACAACGTTTAGTTGTAGATATGTAATTTAAAATTTTGTTTATCTCTACGTATGAATTATTTTCAAATTGTAAAATATGTGTTAAAAGTTTCATACTAGACTTTAATGTTTCTTTTTTATTTTCTTGTAAATTTTTTAAAATTAAAAACTGACACATATTTTTACTTTTTTCCAAAATAAAACTATTTTCTTTTATCAAATTTAATTCTTGTATTGTGTCAAATAATTTACTTAAAGATAAATCAAATAATTCTTTTTCTTGAAAATTAAAATTATTTTCAGTGATAATAATTTCCAAATTACTAAATAGCGTTTGAAAATGTTCATTCAAATAAATATTACTTTTTATTTCATAATAATTTTGTTTAATTAAAATATTTAAATAATCAACAATAATAATTTTACTTTCAGCTTTTGAATGTTGTTGACAAAAAACAATATTGTTTAAAATTGATTTTGTTGTTGAATTAATAATTCCACAATCAGTAAAAAACAAACTAACATCAACTATAATTTTTAGTATTTTTGGTTGTAATAACAAACAAGAATCAACGTTTGGTAATTGTACAATTATAGACGTAAGCTCTAAATTTTGATTTTGAAAATGTATGTCATCTGGTTTAAAATGATTAATAAATATACTATCATTTGAATTTTGAATATAATTATTTACAGTTGTTAACGATTCAGCATATTCTTTTACAAGTTTTTGGTAAATATGAGGCCTTTTTAATTTATAAACAACTAATATTCGTTGTTGAAGTTGTATATATAAATCGTGAACTCTAAAATAAAGTGTATTGAATTCTGGACGTACTATACCTACTTAACCTCACCTCTGAAGATTATTACAACTTAATAAATAAAATAATCGACCTAACAACCAAACTGTAAACGCTTGATAAGTATTTTCTACATTTTTATGTTCTTCAAAACTTAAAGATGGATCATAATTAGGAACAAATATTTCTGACAGCTCTTTGTTGTTAAGTAAAGTTTTGGCCAAAGTTCTTAAGTTATATTCAGAGTTTTCTAGATTTTTAAATATGTTTAAAATTGTTCCGTGGATTATTTTCCACATTTCAAATGCTTGTAATTCATTGTCTGACATTTTACCCTAAAATGCAAGAAAAACAGGTGGTTTAAATTTCTAACCTATAAATGAATATTTACCTGGTTCTTAAAATTATAAAACAGTAGCCTTAAAATAAAAAATATAGTTTTATATAAGTAGATATTAAAGATACATTTAAACAAAACGAATTACAAGTAAAATAACTATAACCAACTTTGATTGACAGTTGTTTGAAACATCAAAACATTTTTGCCGCCAGTCTACAAACCATTGCGCCGAATTCCAAAAAAAAAAGCTGTCAAGTGAATCTAAATGAAATAAAATTTGAAGCCAGATCAAACATATACAATAAAAGTTAAAAATTTGTAAGAGGAAAACATTTATTTCATAATTTTAATTTTATTTATTGCGAACTACATGTTGATAAAAACACGCGTAGGGAGGTATTTACAGAAATAATGTAAAAAGGCATGTGACTTACCCAGAACTCCTTTCGGCTATCTTTGAAGTATCTCTACGCATTTAAGGCGGGGATTCAAATAAATAAAAACACATTTTTATAATTTGAATTAAATATATTTATTATTTTTAAATAATTAAGTAATAATAGTGAATTTTAAAGCAATGATTTATCCTAAATTGTACATGACAAGAGTTTTAAAGTACTAATACAATATCACACTCAAGTTTTCCAAAATACAGTGAATTTCGTGAAAATAATCTATTTGGCACGAATCTAAGTGTCCCAAATTGCTTTTTTAATACTATTCTCTTAAATTTTTCGTATGATTGTACGTTTGGACAAATGATATGGACATTTCATACAAAAATATAAGAAGGCTGCATACAAAATATTTCGACATATGTATTCGTAAGTACAGAAGTGTAGACTGTGTTTGTGTTCTGAAAATCTAAATGCATATGGAACTAGAGTAAATTAGATTTGGTTTAAGGAACACAAGCGAGTAACTTAGGACTAGTAAAGCTTATATTACGTTCGGTCAACCTCTTAGCAACCTTTATCACGACTTAGAATGTTCCTAAAGGTGAACATTTTTCATAGAAGAGCATGTAAGCTGTGCTTCTTAGTACTTCGTCTATAGTGGCTTCTCGAATCTCTGTATCTGATGTGTAGAACCATCTACATAAGAAATATTACACTTAATATATATTTAATGTTAAACAGAATATTAAAAGTTATTTTAGACAATCAAACATTGTATTTCAGATTAATAAATTGTAATTGACAAAGAATCAAATGTAAATTAGATTCTTTCTCAATTTATCTGTAAAACAAATGGCGCTTTCTGAAATACAATATATTACACATTTAAAAAAGGCATGTTTCATGTTCAAATAATTAAAAAAAAACTTGGAACATGTCTCAAATTTTAAGATTGTTTTTTAAACGTTTTTACTTCTAGAAAAATTATTTTGGTTTAGATTTCATGCACGGTATTTTATAATTAAATATAAATAATGGACTTAAATTAAAAACACAGAGAAAAAAATGTATAGAAATGAACCAACAATATTATTTAAAAAAATATGAACAGAAAAATAATTTTAAGAATTTTATTTTTTGCCATGAATAGAATTAGTAATTTATGAGTTTATTGGCAAAAAAATATACAGTAAACGTAATGTTAAAAATATTGTTGAAATAAATCAAAGATTATAACAGAAAAGAATAAACTAATATCTAATTTATAGGTAAATAATATTTGACAAAAAAAAAATTAAATTCTGATTAGAAGTTATATTTTCGTTTGCACATAATTTGAGCTATTGGAAACTTTAAAAAATAGTTTAAAACAGTTTTATTTTTTTGGAACCATTAAAATTTTGACCAAAAAATATTAAAATCATTGTACCAAAGCCACTTTTACACATGTATACATTTGAGTTTTTAAAAACTTAAAACTACATTCATGTAAGTAGTTTATTTATTTGATATAAAAGATTTATTAACAATTTGACCAAAAACGTTAAAATTATTTGAATTTGAAGGCAGAAAAAAAAAATTCTTTGGTGTACAATGTTTCTGGAAATTTGAAGATTTCTTAAGCAGATTTTTCTTGGGAACAATTTGACTAAAAATTTGATCATAAAAATCATAAATTCTAATTGTCTAAAGCCATTGAACTTTGAAAAAACATTGAAATGTATTTATATCGTTTATATCATATCGTTTCTTACTTGGACGTGGTGGTCTGGTGCCCTCGCCTATAAGTGGCAAAGTGCCCGGAATGTGCGTCCCCAATATGAACCACAACAGCTGCCAGTTGATACAAATGCCGCCACTCTTGACTTTGATCAATTTGATGCTGAGCGCCCCAAGAACTGGGCATGCTGTAAGAAAGTGGACTTCCACCTTCGCTAGTACTGCTGAAATGCTGCCAAACGGAACTTTCATTCATATTTATAAATAGCCATTACGAAACGAAGCAATGAACTCTTCTTACCCTAGTCAAAAACTGCGCTTGCAAAAATGTGTACTGACTTAAAGACAACCTAATTGGAAACTGGACATAGTCCTGTCTTTTAGACATCTTGCCACTCACGTGCCACATGTTTCTGGATATGTGGACACACAAACATAATGGAAGCTACAAAAAATATATCAGTAACAACTCCAAAAAAGTGATCGGTTTGTCAGAGTTGATCTTCACGTCATCAATTTTTGCTGCAAGAATTATTAAACTTATATATTGCATCTTTGTTAACCAACGACAAAAATAAAATGCAAACAGTAGTGTTAACCGCAATAACGGATATTTCTAAATATTTAAAAAAAAAATGATATCATTCATGTCATTTATTAAGGAAATGGCGTGGACAATTTGTACTTCATTGTGTATTGGCGTTGATTAAAAAATATTTAGATAGGCAAGCTTATGAGTTACGAGAAAATTCGTTTCACCTACATAATTGTATGTCTGGTTGCATTTGGGTTAATATCAGGCGTTTCTGTCAAATATTATAAAAAAAGAGCAAACGTCAAATAATTAATAATACAAATTAGTTCTATTTTAAAATATACCAATGAATTATTGAAAGAACATTTTAATAGATATCAAAAAATTCAGTGAATATGTAAAACATCTTTATTTATCTGATATTTTTGTCTGTTTAATTTAAGCAAGAAAATGAAGGCATATGCCATCTATCCCCAACTCTAGGAACTATACTGTTGCCCAATTTAAATATTCAACTCTAAGTAATCGTGGACAGAACTTGTCTGAACAACATGAATTTATATTTTACACGAGATTCGAGATTTTCAATTTAAGCAGAAAAATGAAGGCATATGCCATCTATTAGCAACTGTAGGAACTATACTGTTGCCCAATCTAAATCTTTAACAGTAAATAATCGTGGCCAGAACTTGTCTGAACCACACGAATTGAAATTTTGCTGGGTTTCGACTTCAACTGGAAAACTTAGGAAAATGAAGGCATATGCCATCTATGGGCAACTCTAGAAACTATACTGTTGCCCAATTTAAATATTCAACTCTAAGTAATCGTGGACAGTACTTGTACCAAAAAATTCAGTAAATATGTAAAATAACTTTATTTATCTGATATTTTTGTCTGTTTAATTCCGCAAAGTAGTTGATGGAATTATGAACGAGATGGCTCTGTCGAATCTGATTCCAAAACAGCGGTACGCAAAAACATACAGGCTTGCCTATCTATCTCTATCTATCAATCAACAGTATTGGTAGTTTCTGGTAGTTTCGTTAGTGTAATCTAATTCTTTTTGTATTTTTCATTTGTTATTAAATTTGTATATAATACTGTCAGTTTTGACATTTGTTTACTTGGAAAATCACAAGATTTCACCCGACAAGACAATGTCATCAATCTCCTTTTCCCCTTGACTATTTGAAACACATGGTTACATTTGATGACGTGAGGAACAACTCAAGAAAACAAACTTTATATTTCTACCTTTCCGAATTGCTGCGTCTTTAGTTGTTTAGCATAAATAGGCGACATGTTAGTCGGTCTGCCCTTATTACAACCATCACAAGCAACATCGTTAACAACTTCAGCTGTTGTAAAGTTAGTTAACAGCTGATGGAGTTTATGTCTGCCCCAGCCTAAATCCCCCATACCAGATGGAATTGGAAGGGACAGACTATCAAATTTATCGTAACGAACTGCGGACTGAAGAAGAAAACAAATATTTCATTTAAATAATCCTTTCTGTATTGTGTTCACGTTAAGAAAATAGTGAAGACTAGTTAGGGACTACAATTCCGGCACTGTGATTGGTTAAAACGCAAACCTAGTTTACTAAGGAAAAACTATAAACAAAGTTACGAACCACATGTGAATTATTATTCGCCATAAAAAAATTGTTAAACGCTGAATTATGTGGTTTTAAAAATGTTTCTTATTTCATGTCAATTGTAAATTAATAAATTTATGAAATACTTTGTTCTTATAAAAGTTTTCACATAACAAAACATCTTATTTCATTCCAAAATACTGTCGTATTTTTTTAATTCCAATCATTGTTTATAAATAAATAATTTCATTTAAAATCATTTTAAATACTTCTTACAAAAGACAGTACTTCAAGACTTCTCAATTTTTTAAAGTTTGGCGCCACCAAATAGTGTGATTATGCAAACGTTTTAAATTCGAGGCGACATCTACTATCACCTTAACGTGAACGATTTTTTTTTTATATTGCGATTTACACAGGAAAAACAATTGAACATAAAACGTCATGACATAATTTATTATATTTATTAGATTATGTGCAATAATATTTACAAATGTGCATAAAAGAACTTAAAACAATAACTTTAAAGTAAAAATGTTTGTTTAGGAGTGCGAAATATTTTCTACTAATATTTCCCCTGTGTAAAAAAGCTTGTAAACTACAACCAATTATAAGAAAAGTTATGAATCTTTCGGAATCTTTTAACACTAACTATATTTATGAAAAAAATTAAGATTAATACAAAACAAGACGAAATATATACATTAAAAAATTTAAATAAGTGTAAAACATGTTTTTTTTTCATATTTTAATATAATTTATTGCGAACTACATGTTGATAAAACTCACGTAGGCGTGTTTTTACACAAATAATGTGAAAAGGCCTGTGCATTACCCAGAACACCTTTCGGCCATCTTTTCATTATCTCTACGCGTTTAAGGCGGGATTCAAATTTAAAATGAAAAATTAATAAATATATTTATTTAAAGAAATATTAATTGGCAATGCTTTTTAATATTATTTTTCGTTTTTTGAAGTAAACATTATTAATATTGTCTTAAACTTGGTAAATATGGTTTTAATTATAAAAAAATGGAATAATCATTTTAAAATGAATGAATTAAAAACTAAAACAAGTTTTTTTCTTGTTGTTTAAGTCCTGGATAAATAAATAAAAATTGTGAATTTATATATTATTCTTACCTTATACCCGCACTCTGTACACTTGAGCTGACTGGCCAGAGTCCCACAAAAGGGATGCGGAATGGCCAACCCCGTCACCTGGGGCGGCGGCCCCGACAACCTAAGACTCCGGCAGCTTCGAGACACCCACCTCCTGTTCAATCCCGAGCCATTTCTCCACCGGAGCGTCTTTGGCCGACTGCCACCAAGCATTACTCCCCCAGGTTCGGAAAGGAAACTAGAGGCTAGTTCGCTGAGAGAGAGCGTGCTCGAGGACTTCCCCAAAGGGGATGGCGGTTGGAGAGAAGGTTCAGGACTTGGGGGAGGGGAGACAGGAGGACGGATTTGGGTCGGGTCAGTCGGGGTCGGGTCTGAGAAGTCGATGGTGTCGAGGCCAAGAGCGTCGGATAAACAACCAGTCTGGAAAAAAGTTTTAGAAAACAAAACCAATTATTTTAGGAAATAAAATTAAGTCTACGAAACTAAAAAGTCAAACGTTTATTTTCATCACAAAAAAATACTTCATGCATGAAATGATGGATTCTAATTGGATAAAAATGACGTGTGGAATAATCTGAAAGATTCTTCTTGTCCCATAATAAGTTCCCATATCCAATTTAATTCGATTAATAATAAAAATTAGCTGCGCAAAACTAAAACAACTTAAAGTTTTACTAATATTTATTTACATTACAAATAAATAATTGGTTTACGAAAATGGAGATGTTTTGAGCTAATTTCTGTACATTTTAATTTAAATTGCCATTCTGGGATATAGTTTTTATTTTGAAATTGTTATGAAAAGAAATTTTTTTAAAAGCCTTATGCAAGGATATTTTATAATTTTACGGTTACAATGTTACAAACATTTTTATTTATTGAAATGAAAAATATAAAAGGAAGAAAAATATAACTCATTTTAAAACACTAATAAGATAAAAGATTTTTATATTAATTAATTAGAAACAGAAACATTCAAATTCATAATGTTTAATTAAACTACCCTTAATTTTGCGTATTTTTAAAAAATCTTTCTTATACAAACACAGGATCTGCAAATGTACCCTTAAATTTGATTTTTAACGCCCTATATAATTGTATCCGAAAAATAATAAACTATACTCTGTTTTTTATAAGAGTGAAGTGTGGAGAAGATACGTACAGTTTGATCTTGCTTTATGATTGGCTGATATTTTCCTATCTTCCCCACACTTCATTCTTATAAAAAACAGAGTATAAGTGACGTCATTTTATGAAGTATGTTATCTATCTACTTATCTACATAAAACAATTAGATTTAATTCTTCGAAACGATACATAAATATTTATTTTGTTTGTAAATAAAGTGCAGATGTAAATTGAATAATAATATAATTATACCAAATTGGGTGAAGAAAATTTATAAACAGTTTTATATTGTTGTTAATCACTACATATCTTAACTTTATGAAAAATGATTTGCATCGTAAGATTTATCTTACAGAACGACTTTTGGGTTTTGAAAAAATCTTAGGTGATAGAGAATAATCGGGATAAACAAATTTATTAAATTATTCGTTTCATCATTAAATAAACATTTAGAATTAAAATAAGAACATGTTATTGTACAATAATACGTTTTTAAACTTACCAAACGGGCGACTCTAGGAGTTTCTTCGTCTAAGGAGGTCAACAAAACATGAAACAATTCATGTGCATCTTGTTCACCTGGAGGAATAGCCCATCCAAGACGTCTTAAAGCATTCATTACGTCTGCCGGGGCGTAAGGCCCTTGTCCGATAGAAACATGTGTACCGTTGATAACTAACAAACAAATTACTCCCAGAAAACTACCAAAATGTGATCATTTACCTGAGATAACAGTCGCTAAAGTCTTTCGCAAACTTTCTTCTCTCGCATGAGGATCTAAATTCAACCACGTAATAAACTGAGGACAAGCTGCAAGAGCTTGAAGAATCGTATTCAAAAAACAAGTTTGCCCTAAATTGATCAACCCTGCTAATCTGCCCCTGTGTCCTGCCCCTGTCGAAGGGCCCCAAAATACAAAAGCCCCAACAACTGCGGCTGCAGTTAAACCTGCAGCCACTAATAATCTTTCCGATTCCATTTTAAATTTTAAAGCGTTTACATGACATTACAACAAATTGTTTTTAAAAAATTATTGACAAATCATTTTGCGACTTATTTATATTTATTTTAGGAAATGACAAATTGAAATACACAAATGATACAAAATTTACGTGAAATGCGATTGACATTTAATTTTGAGTGTGTGTAGTGGTATTATGTAAGTAGAGATATTTTTAGGTTGGTAGTAAAACAACAGAGGTACTCAACAAGTTTTATTTACACAAAATTAATAGTTTTTAAACAATTTTTCCACATAGTCTTGAAGATCACTGACGTGTATTTGTTCCTACAAAAAAAATATTAATAAACATAACTAATATTTAAAGAAAACTTACTTTTAAAGTCGTATCCCGACTTCTTAAATGCGCGATTCCATTCTTTAAAGTGTTGTCATTTAAAATAACACAATACGGTATTCCAATTTGATCGTATTGCATCCATTGACTGTCTAAAGAACTCCTAGAAGCACTAGGTAATAAAAGAGCAGATACATTATTGTTTCTTAACTTTTTACATAAAAATAAAGCTAAATCATTTAACTCCTCATTGTTACTTGACGTGGAAATAGCGAAGCTTATTTTATATGGCGCTAATTTTCTATGAAACCTTAATAAAGGTCGTTTTTCATTCTGAAATAAAGGTTCATCATACGCATCGCAAAGAGTGTTAAGAAGCATTGTTGATAAATAAGATGTGCTGGTAATACAGTGTGCTGTGACGCGCTTTCGACCGTCTTTTGTCTAAAACAAAATAAGTGTAATTGTGATTTGTGCAACAAAATATCTCCTGCGAAAAATGGAAGAATAAAGAAATGAACAAATTGATAAATCACAGAAGTAGAAATGCAGTCAGAAATATTCATCTAATACCGAAATTTTCTCATCATTTGCAGTTTTGGCAAGTAATAAAAATCTCGTTTTTATTTAACTATTCTTGTATATGTGTTTTATGTTTTGTTTTTTCCTTTTTTAACTTGTGAAACAATTTAAAATTTTGTTTTATTGAAATTGATCAATGAGTAATAGAAATATAATTCATAAATTATGTTATATAGAAAGTTAAAAGTAAAAGGAAATTAAAAAATGTAATTTTGAGCAGTAAATCTGTAAAATCTAGTAAACTGTTTTCAAAATAACAACATTAATTTACTTTACAAGTCCGATAAATGAATTTTTACACCTTTTTATTTCATATTATATCTTTTTTTTCCTTGAAAATAATCAAGTTGCCTTATCTTAATAAAAATAACAACAACACTAAATCATTTTTGTTTCTTTTACTTTTATGATAAAATTTTATAAAATGAAGAAACTTTGAAAGGTGCTTATTATCAAAAACGCGATTTTAAAATAGTTTTTTTAATTGTAAAATATAAAAAGATTAATTAAGCGGTTAATTTAAAAAAATATATACTCATTATAGAAAACTAAATAATTATTTTTGAAACAAAATTTGAATAAAGGTTTTATTTTTCCTGGAATAACAGATTTAAAAATTTACAAACTAAATAGAACATTACTTGTAATTCGTCTTTAGTAAAAGACGGGTGTCCGTTTGGATCTAGAAATATTCTTTCCATTACATGTGAGCCCCACGGATATGTCGATAAAATTTCAACATTTTGTTCGCCGTTTGGCGAAATTTGAATGTCTGTGAAAGAATATCGACCTGGCGATGCTGAAAACTAAAATTTTCAATTAAAAAATATTCAAATTAATATAAAAAACTTACTTTTCGCCACCACATACGACGTTGTTTCTGCCAGTTGTAAAAATACTGTGTTGAATTATTCGGTGAAACAAATATTAAAGACTGTAGTTTTGTTTGATTCATTTGAAAATAATCTTCGGCGGTTTCATTTTGTTGAGTAGTTTCATCTGTAATTTGTGCAATTCCGAATGGTAATCGTTCTTGACAAATTTCTTTTGCAAAATTGAACGATTCTTTTAAATTATCTGCCAGAAAAACGCTAATATCTCTATTAGTCAAATTGCTGTGAAGCCATTCGGTTTTTAAATTTTCTTGGAGCAAAAATCCAATTGGACCTAAAGTTATTTTTTTTGTTGAACTGGGGGAGAATTTGACGAAGCCTCTTTTATCGAAGAGGTTTATTATTTCTTTAAACTTAGACATTATTAATTTGAGGGTTTTACAATGGCGTCTTTTGGAAGTAATTCTTTTTCGGCTTCAATTGGAATATTTCCTGGAGGTGCGACAAAATAATCCTCTTCTCTCACAATTGCATTTGCTAAGATTTGTTCTCTGATGTTTCCATCTGATACTTTATCCTCTCGAGTTTGAAGAGGTCTAAAAACAATATTCAATTTTTCATAACAAGAAAATGATTACGATTTTCGTTAAAACTTTATATCGAAAATAAAATATCATTTTTCATTATTTAAAATTCATAATAACAAATTAGAAAATTTATCACTTAAGTATGATAGAAACTATCAAAGTTTGAAAAATATTACAAGCTTTTAAATTATTTTACTTTTAAGTTATAACATTTAAATACAGGTGCAATTTTTAAGAATGTAGACTTGTACTGTATTATAATATTAATTTATTATTATTATTTTTTATTTATTTCGGTCCGCAAAAAAAAAAACAGTTTCACACAAAAAAAAATATTCCTGACGTCACGTTGATTATTTCAAACTTAAGAAAAGTCTGTAACTCGCTTATTAATATAAACATTTTCATCGAATTTTCACCAATAGTCCTAGTGTCTCTTATACTTTAAAAAGAAATTATGTAAAAAAAATTGTAGAAACCGCCATTATTAGCGAACTCCACTGTTTGAGAACATATAGTTCACAGAATATTTAAATTATTACAGCTTAACCAAATAATAATTAAGACTTTCTGAAACTTTAAATTACATAGAAGTTTCATTAAAAAAATGGTGGATGCGCTATTGTTTTCCTTTTTGAAAAAAAATATATATTACAGTAAATTCGGTGCTTTTATTATTTTTAACATATCCTATTTTATAATTTATTAATTACACGAATTAAAAGTTAAAAAACTAAAATCAATCGTTGATTAAAATAATAACTAATAATATAGTAGCGATTCGTTATATGAATTCCTTACAGAATAAGCCTATAAATTACTTACTCGTCTTCCAGTACACTAATTAGAGGATCAATTCCTTCAACATCAACCAGAAGCAGGGGCTTTGCAAATTTTATCGCTTCTTGTAAAACATCCACACTATTAAGGTTGATATTATCCACCAAAGATAGTTTTTCTAACAACTTAATAGTTTTCTCATCTAGTTGTACATCAGGAGGCAATAAACTTAAATCAATTTTAGATTTAACTGGCTCTAAAGGTACCAGAGGTTCTAATTTTCGTATAGGTTCAGTATTTGGTTGATGTTGTATTGCTTTCAATTGGGTGGCAGATTTGTACAAACATCGAATGGGACGAAATGAGTTGATTTTTGCGAGTGATTTTATGTGATACATAGCAAATAAATTAACTGAAACATAAAGAATAATTATTAATAGATAAACATTAATATTTCACATTTAAACCTTGAGTATTTTCAAGTTAATTTTTAAATTTTGAAAGTGAGGTTAGTTTGTAGCATTACACTAGACCGAATTCTATAAAGGCGTGCTTAACAATGAATGTTCGCGAATTGAATTAACATAAATTTGTAGTTGTCCTATTTTACCTTCAAGAAGAATTCTTGAAAATATAATTTTGATATTGTAATAAAGTAAATGAATGTTAAAGAATAATATGGTATGTGTAGTGGGAATTTGGTGTCATGTAACGTATTCGTTAGTTGAACTGTCATCAGCGCTTTTTACTAAAAACGGATAAAATTGTAATTAAAAAAATGTCATTCTGAAAAAAATTACATGTACAAAATGGCATACATATTATAGTTTATCTATATTTAAATAATTCAATAAAGATTTTCTACTATTAACCCAAATAAGTAGAAAAATCTCAAAATGAGTAGACCACTAAAACGTCATTCTGAGGATTTCGAATCCTACAAACCTGGTAATATAATTGGGTTATGTTATTCATAGCTTATTAATCCGCAATTTGGTAATTATTTAGAATTAATTTTTAAGTTTATTCCAAAGCTGTATTTGAAATAATTACCAAAATGATATGGCGCATTAATTTATGTACCATAACCCTCTTTAACTAAAATCTCAAATTCGGCAGTATTTATTAGGCACAAAACTCGAACGATCGCCTTCGCCAAACCCAAAAAATAGTAAACCAAATGAAAGTAAAAAGGCAAAAGTAATCGCACCTGCGCCACGGAAATCAGGAATCCAAATCAAACTAACAACTTCCAAGACAGCTGTTCCGATGAAACCAAAACTGACAGTCGCTTCCGCTTTCAACCAGGAGAGTGACAGCGAGCCTGAAGAAATGCCACCGGAGGCCAAGATGAGAATGAGGAATATCGGAAGGTAATGGCTCACTGCAGTTGATGAATGATAATCACGACAAATTTACTTTAGAGACACGCCAACATCTGCCGGCCCAAATTCGTTTGGAAAAACAAAACACGGTTTCTGCGACGCGAAAAAAGTTTTCGAAAAAAATCTCAAAGAAGCCATGAATAGCGTTGGAGGAGATGGGGAATAATTTATTTCAAATAGTTTAATTATTTTTAACACGCTTAAGTACAAATTATTACCGTTTCATCTTTCTCATAGAATATTCTATAGCATAAACAATTAATATTTTAAAATCATTTATTATGAATTGTTTGTCATTCTTATTTGTTAATATTGATTGCTCTCGCCTTTTATAGAAATTATATGATAGTAATTTGTTGAGTAGGAATAAATTTTATGGATTTTAGCTAATAAGTTATTTTTTAAAATAAAACTATGTCCTTTACCCGTCCTTAAATCAGTCATATCTTTTGCTTAAAGTTCACAATACGAACATTTTGAGCACAAAAATAATTCATATAAATAAATTCGACATGCTTTTTGTAAGATATATTAATTCTCCCAAAAAATTATAATAGGGTTGTTTAAGCTTTTCTGATATTTTTATGTAAATCTATTTTAAAAAATATGAGGTACATATTTTTTTTATTTCGTGAAAAAATAAATGGAATAATAATATTATCTGCCAAAAGAATAAAAGCAAAATTACTTTTGAGTTACACTAGTTTTCTCATTTTTCATTAGCATTTGGTTATAATAAACATCTTATTGTTGTGGATAAATTATAGCATTCTTTTCGCATGTAATGGCAATTACTCATTCGAATAATTTATAACACTTGCTTTCGCTCGTATTAGCAAACTTCAATCTCGTGAGTAATAACACATATTACATGCTCATTGAGCAATATACTATTTTCTAATTCACTGATTTTGTATTAATATTTTTGTTGTTAACATTATATTTTATTGTTTATGGTTACCTTTAAAAAAATGGTAATTCGACCCCCTTTATTAAAGTTTCTGGCTACGACACTGAATAAGCGAGTATTCGTAACAAAAAACCTTTAAGTTTTTAACTTTGTTTACATAAATTTGGTGTGAATATTTTATTCTTATAAAATTTAAATACCGAATAGTTTGTTTGCAATAAAACAAAGTTGTAATATTGGGTAAAGTTTTATTCAAAATAATTTTGTCGAAGATACAAGTTAGGGTAAATAATAAGGTGAATAAGACAATAAAAAACGAATTTAATTTTCCACATTTTTATTAATTACATATAAATTGGAACAGATTTACTTTCTGGGTTGATTTTGAGCTCTGGGCATATCGCGCTGGAAGTTACGCTGAGGTGGTGTACGAATACGCCTGTCTTTCTTGCTCCTGTTCCTTACGACTTTGCTGTGGATCGCGCAAGAAATGCAGTAGTGTAACTTGGCGTAGAGTTTGGGCAGCACGTAGGCTATAAAAACACAATGA
Organism: Stenolophus ochropezus; assembly: GCA_035578165.1. Classification (NCBI taxonomy): domain Eukaryota; kingdom Metazoa; phylum Arthropoda; class Insecta; order Coleoptera; family Carabidae; genus Stenolophus; species Stenolophus ochropezus. Next base: position 1,277,465 of record JAQOWZ010000056.1, read on the forward strand.
ATTTCCACTCAAAGTTAAATATAATTCAACTTACATGAATATACTGAAGCTTCAGTAATATCTCTCACGGCAGCGGCTTCGACAATGTTTCTAATGACGAATTTCTTGATCGCCTTGTCTTTTGGGACACAGCGGGCACAATTGGTGCAACGGACGGGTTTTACGTGACCACGTCCGTGCTTTGAACGTCCTCCATTTCGGCGTTTGCAAGTCTGAAAGACAACATCTTGTCAGATTTAGGTTAGGTTACTTACAACTAATTTGTCACACAAAACTACTAAAAAACACTTTAAATACACAGTATTTATTGTTATTACTACACTACAATACCAAAAAAAATATTAGTTAAAGATATAAATACAAAATAAGACAAATACAACACGACCATGTGACTTTTAAAATTTCGTTTGAACATATCTACAAATTTAAATGTATTTAAACAAAGCTACACAGTTTCAAAACAATGTTTAAACAATATTTGAGTAATAATGCGTTTAAAAATAAGTTATTTTATGAAAAATCGCAAGCATTTACCATTTTAGTTGACACACACGTACAAAACGGATGTAAAAGGATGTTCTTTTTCTTTACAAAAGACAGCAATATGCGCGCATGCGCACAAACAAATTTCCGTATGTAAACGTACCTACCGACTGTCACTTGTTAGTTTGAGAGACAGTCGCCATTTCAAATCGTTTGTAACGAGTTTTTCACTGACAAATTTTCCGTGGTTTTTCACAAAAAATTTAAGTACTTTCAATAAATTGTAAATGTTTATGTGTGTAGAAGTGTTTTTGTGAGAAAATTACCAGAAATCTACATTCAAGGATGAACAAAGGTCACGGTTATGAGCGGCTTTTTGTAAGTTATTATTTTGTTGTTATCTTTTCAATTATTGATACAAAAAGGTTTTAATCAATTTCTGAGAATGTTTTATGTATTATTTATTACCTTTCTGGTACCAAATATATTGTTTAAATACTTTTTAAGTAAATAAATATATAGGTATACAAACGCACACTTCGAAGCAAGTAATACGTTTTAATTAATAAATAAAATGTATTTTTATTATTGTTTAATGCAAAAATATTATCAAAATACATAAGAATCATTCTTATTAAACAAGTATATGTATTATTAGATATTTTGTTTATAAATAACAACACGAAAAAAATCGTTATTAATTTTTTGGAGGGAATATATATTAACACGACAATTCAAGGATTTTTAACGACAAATTTTCAAATGACTACGTGTTGACTACGTTTTAAAGAAGTATTTCTTCTTTTGTTAATGTTATTTGTTAGAACGACTGTTAATAATAATTAAAACATAAATTTTTAATTTATTGCGCCAAATATTTTTTCTGTCATAGTTTTTATGTTAGATTAAATACATATTTTGATGTTTATTTACGGTTTTTCCGTTAAAACATATTTTATTCTTGAATATAATGTTCTTTTTAATATATTTCTCTTATATAAAAAAATAGGAAACATTTATTTCTGAAAAAAATCAGCTCGACAAATCAAGGATTCTTAACGACAAATTAACAAATTTTAACGTTAATGATATTCGTTAAAATGATTAAATTATATTTTAAAACAAAAATCTTGAATTTGTTTCACTAAAAATTGTTTTCACCATTACATGTTAAAATATTTATGATAAATAAGACAATATTTGGGTATAAGTAATTTATGACATGACAGGACATCTCAACAAAATTGAATCTCGAAAGAATTAATATTTAAATTAAATATTTTCATTAATACTGACTGTTATATATTTAAAAATGGTAATATTTCTATTTGTAATTGTTGGGATTGGGTTAAAGAAAGTAGGAGAAATTATAGCTGAAAAAATAAATAACAAAGCAGTATTTAACAACTAAGATATAATTCGCATATATACAACAAATATAATAATAATTACAGTCATCTTTCAAAAATCTTCCTAAGTTAACAATGGCACTTGACTTAAACCATTTTTGGTATTGTAACACGGCCACAGTTATATTATCACTAATATAAACAAAATTATTTTAATCAGTATCAGTAACTCTTCAATCAGTACCAAAATGTATCGAAAAATTCCTCAAAAGTCGGGATTCTGTGCAATAACTATCACATGTACTGACTGGGTAACAGTAACGAGAAATACTTGCGGACTACGGAAAAAGTATCGAAAAATCAGTACACAAAGCAGAATTCTTACTGTTTAATAGTATAAAATGTAATTCGTTTTTAATTTGGTCCGCAAATCTATTCTCGTTCTTCAGCAGCGTGATAAAACTCGGACGTGAAGTGTGTTGTAAGCATATAAACAACTGCTTCGTACGTTGCCATCATGATAGCAGTATTGGGAATCTGTCTCACTAGTTGAGTGCTTAGTCCTCGGTATACTCCTCGAAGGCCTTCTTCGCGAAATACCAAAGCAAGTGTTTGCCAAAAGGCGTTGTATTTGTTGCCTTCTTCTCGAAGTCTCGTTCGGGCCACCTCTGAAAGAAATATATTTTGTATTACAAAAATGATTTAAAGTTGTGAATTTAAGCATAGTGTATCCATATTTCATTTCAATTTATTGTTTAATACAAATTTCAAAAGTAAAATCACAAGAGCTAGGAATATGCGATATTGAGAAAGTATCGATACTTATGTATCAAAAATACTTATACGTATACATTTTATCCTCCACACATGTTATATTGCTTGACATTGTACCTTGCACACTTTCAATCTTGCACACCTTTTATCGTGCACACTTTTAATCCACGAAAAAAGTTATCTTACACACATTTTACCTTTCAAATCATTTTATCATTCACACATTTTATCTTCCACTCATTTTATGTTCCACACATTTTATCTTTTACACATATCATCTTCAGAAAAATTTAATACTGGATATTTCATCTAATTATAAATTATAAGTAAGTTAATTGCAAGGACAATAAAATGAATGGCAGGTACAATTACAATGTTTTAAAGATCAAACGTTGGCGAAGATAAAATGTGTGGAAAATTAAATGAATGAAAGATAAAATGTGTGTAATATAACTTTTCTTCGCGGATTAAAAGTGTGCACGATAAAAAGTGTGTTTCGTTTTCACTAGATAAAATGTACTGATATTAATAAAATATCAGAATATTGGAATCGAATGAAAAGTATCGATACTGGTATCGTATCAATAGTATAGGAACATCCCTACACAAAACCTCTTGATTTTATCGATAAAATTTTATTTTGCCAATTTTTTGTTTTTGCTTTTCAACAAATACCAAAACAAATTAAATTGTATGGCAAATTTTGCTGTAAAGCAAAGTGTTTAAAAATAAAACTTTATCTGAGAGATCTGTGGTATTTGGTGAGATAAACTCTTAAGACATCACAAAATGAAACAATTTAATTATTATTATTTTGAAATATTAATTAATTGTCAGTATTTTGAGAATGTGTTTCACTGATTTTTCAGATTAACTATAAATATTACTGTGTTATTTTTTTTATAAAAATATTTAATGTGGACACACTATGCCTAATTCAATGAATATTATGAAAGTACTTATAGCATAACATCTTTATGAATTAAGATTAGCAATTTCAAATTGCAATCAACTGCTTACTAAATAACATGCGTACTGAATACAAGGCTACTTCAGTTATATTTAGCAGCAAATAGAGCTTCTATGTAGTATTATCATGAACATATATCATATTTCATATGAATGATGAGGTATAAATGATATGAAATATAAATAAAAATAACATTTGACTTACATTCATACAATTAGGTATTTGCCTAATTTCTGAGAAGCTTTAAAAACAGCAATTTGTAAGAAATTATTAGTAATATTGCCAATCATCTGATGGAAATTATAACGACATTTTATTATTTACATATAAATTTTATTGTAAATGTTAATTAAATTGTAGTTCATTAGAAAACGCGATAAATAGACAAGTAAACCTACGCAATTTATAAGTACTACGGAGATTTCTTCTCAAGTTAAAGAGAAATGCAAATATTAGCACTTACTTATTAGGAAGTAAATGTTTACTTAAACTCTTCCTCATTCCTTTACACATTTAATAAATGCATCTATGGAAGCGTATTCTTTTCAGACGTTGATTTTCCAATTTCAAGATTTAATAAATGTCCACAACAGTTATTTATGTCGTAAGTCCGGTAAATAACTTTTTACAGTACGAATAAAATGTTTTCAGACGAGGTGATGACAAGAAATTTCAACATTGACCCTAACACATTTTCAATTTTCAAAGATTTGATAAAAAATAAAATAAAAATCTAAATTGTCATTAGAAAATTTAAGAAGAAAACACTGTCATCTGTCTCTTATAACATGTTCATGACAAATTTCAATAAAAATATATTAAAATAAGGTCAAATTGAAAGAAATTAAAAACTACAATATATAAGAATGTACAAATTGAGGAAAGTTATCTGTAATCATTTTACTGGACTAGTCCGGTGATAAGTGTGAAATAAAATGTATTTTTCTACGACCACTAATGTAAAAAGTCATTATTGTACAACTTATAGGTTATCAAAGTGTCGCATTACGAAAGACCGTGTGTAAAATACGCCATTGCACAGTTAAGGAATTTTTGATTTATCGAAATTATGTTAGCAGTATAAATAAGATAAAATTAATTATAATTCAAAACAGTACGTCTAATGAACAAATAAATAAGAAATATTCGACATAGTATTGTTTTTTTAAGTTGTAAGTAGTTTTAATTTATTATTTTGACGTTGACAGTTTGATATAGTTGTTTTTATGTTCTGTAGTTGACGATACTCACTAGTGATTTGTCAATTTTTTTAATGTATTCTGTGATCGTGGTGTGATCGAAGAAACAGTCAAATAGTGGTCGTAGAAAAAGTATACTACACAATTCGAGTTACCGACATTCCAATGATCTATATAATTATAATACAATTTTACTATTTTGAACGCAATGTGGACTTCATATTTAAACATTTGACATTATTTTTGTTGATCAACTTTTGGTAAAAATCTTTATAAAAATAATAATTAAATGATATTTTGTGTTGGTCATAGCTTTTTATTTTCAAATAACGGACCATTCACAGAGTTCTGCTATGCATACTAATTTAGTACAAGGTTTTAAATTATAATTCAAGTACTATCGTAGTACAGTCTATTGTTCCAAAGTGGTTAAAATATTGAATATTATTATTTCTACATATTTTCTCCGTGTCTTTTCTTACCATGTGGATAAGCAATACACGAAGCAACAGTCTTGCTAATGGCACCAGCTAGCATAAACTCCAGGAAGTCTTTGGAAGTCTTGGAGTCTGTGACTGTGTGGTGACGGTATTCGATCAGTTTGGCTTTAACCGCTTCGTAGATTACAAAGTGGATGACGGTTTCTGATACGCCCATGTAAGACGCTGTGATTCCTTTGTAGAAACCACGAATACCCTAAAAAAGAGAAAAATTTATAAATGGATTCATATTTCTACATTCAAAATTTGTTATGGAATGAGGTATTGCAATTTTGTTTTTCATTATTAAAAGCCAATTTGGGGAAAAATAAAAAATACGGATCTAATATTTTTCATTATTTAGTTTAAACTACATTTATTCACATTTACAGACCTATTTTCAGACCGTTGTCATAGCAACAATCGACAAATCTTTACAGTCTTTTGTATTAAAGTTTCGATAATTAAAAAAGGGCGTGTCCTGTGACGTCATGATCCGAACTATATACTATAGTGCACGAAACAAAACACAGATGTCATGTTTAAAATTCTGAAACTTCATGGCAATCTTGTAATATAATAATAAATTTTAAACTATAAATTAAGGGATGGTTTTGATAACGTATTGATTTAAAAAAAATATTTATTACTTATAAATTATTAGATAATAGAAAATATTCAAGAAGTGTTAGAAATTTATTTGTGTGCCTAATTCACCACTACTACTATCCAATTTTTTTTTCCTAATATATCGTTCGGATAATGACGTCATGATAATCTTTTTTTTTCTTAATTAATTCTAATTAATAATATATATGGAAAACTCTATTTTGATGACAACAGTCTTTTAATGTTTTTATAAACTAGTTGCTAATAACAACCACTACTTTTACTGTTTTTAAATAGTTTGTCATGACAACTGCATTTAAAATTTTCATAAACTATAATGATGCCAAAAATATAAATACAAATTATTTAATAATAAAACTAAATATAATTTTGTTATACAAATAGCTATGTAATGTACCAATTAATGACGTTTTCTAAATAGTTATTTGATCCAAATACACGACCTAAGTAACAGACACGCCAATTACTGAGTCACTCTGCCCATATTTAATTGTAAACAACAGAATAATTTGGCGCCAAAATGACTCTAATTTTAAAAATAACTCTAGATCTATAAATTCATAAACACATTAGATGTAGTCTATTTTTTATTTATATCTGCCATGAGGTTATCAGCTGATACCTTACGAAATTTGAAAGAATTTATAAAAATACTATATATTTGAATTTGTATTAAAAATAAATTCCTTGACGTCTCAACAAAATATAGTTTTCGGGTCATGTAAAATTATCTCAATTATAATAATGGAAATTCTATTTATCAATGAATTTCATGCTTTTCGATAATATTTATCATAAGCATGCGCAGCACTTATTATTTATAAAAATCAATATTGATAAATTTATAAATAGAACTTGCGCCTTGCATTTGATAGGTAATAGATTTTATTACAAATTCGAATAATTAGATTTGACTAGGTCAACAACGAATGAACTATAAAGTATACGTAATCAGTAATAAAGTTGAATTATAAATGGAATCTTGTTCTAAATTTAAATCTGATTTATAATTTGCAACACGGAAACATAAATACTTTATGAGAATATAATTTTGTAACAAAAGTAATGTTAGCTTTTTTTAAGTTTAAAAATAAACATAATTACTTGGGAAATTTATTGTACGGATCTTACTCAGCAAAAACTTATTATTGTAATCATGTAAAAATGTGTTTACTTCTAATATATAATTAGTTTACCACATAAATAATTATAAAGATTTTGCCAAATATGTTTACCTTATTTGAAAAACTATTATAATTTCTATTTTTAACTTATACACCCTAAATATAAAACCAGTTCTCGTGTGGTGGACTTTGTACCATTGAACTTTGATTTTATCGTAAGTGTTTCGTAGAAAAACTACGTGAATCCCTTTTTTTCCTGAGATTGTCACATTGCCATTGACCTAGACAGCCAAAATCAAAATTAAAAATAATTTATTAATAAAAAAACTCATGGGCAAATATCCGAAAGATAAGGAAAAAACTTGCTGATGCTGTATTTTTGCGTAAACCCAAAAAAATAATGAAAAAATCGAATTTTTTGCTTGAAAATTTTCAAATTTTACAAAATTTTGTTTGTAATATTTTTTAAAGAATTAGCTACGCTGATACCAAATTTACAAACAGAATTTAATTATCTCTTTTCGTTTCGGAGATATTTGCTCTCAAAGTTGTACCTCAAAAAAGTGTGTTTTTTGAGTATATTTCAAAAATGAGTAGAGATGCACTCTCAACTACTTTTCCATTCGATTCTACGGCAAAAATTATATAAAGAAATGTTTTCTCCGCATATACGTTCTTTGGAACGATTTGGTGAAAAATGTGAAAAACGAAAAAACAGGAATTTCATGTTTTCGCTTGAAAACTTTTTGTGTCCAAAATTTTTTATATTCTAGACTTAAGTAGATATCGATGCGCTGATTCCAAATTTTCAAACCGAATTCAATTATCTCTTCCCGTTCTCGAGATATTTGCGTTCAAAATTAGACCTGAAAAAAGTAGTTTTTCAGGAGTAGTCCTGAAATGGGTCGAGATACGACTTCGGCGATATCACCAATCGATTCTACGGGCAAAATTACATAAGTGTACCAATTTTCACATTTTTACTCCAAGAGATACAATTTTTAGAGAGGAAAAACTGAAAATGACCAAAATCGAAAAAAATCGCAAGGGGTTCATCAGGCGTTTTTTTCGATTTCGGCCATTTTCGTTTTTCCTTTCTAAAAATTGTATCCTTTGGAATAAAAATCTGAAAATTGGTACACTTATGTAATTTTGCCCGTAGAATCGATTGGTGAGGTCGCCAAAGTCGTAAACCTAACCCTTAAAGGGATATACCTAAAAAACCTGTTTTTTTAGGTATTGCCAAAACTCAAATTTGAATACGAATATCTCGAGAACGGTAAGAGATAATTCAATTTGGTTTGAAAATTTAGAATCAGCGCATGGATATCTACTTAAGTCCAGAAAATGAAAAGTTTTGGAGACAAAAAGCTCCTCGGAGAAATTTTGAAATTTAGGTTTTTTCAATTTTCTCATTTTTCACCTAATCGCTCCAAAGAACGTATATGCGGAGAAAACATTTCTTTATATAACTTTTTCCGTAGAATCGACTGGTATAATCGTTGAGATTGTATCTCTACCCATTTTAAAAATACAGCCAAAAAACACACTTTTTTGAGGTGCAACTTTGACAGTAAATATCTCAGGAACGAAAACAGATAATTTAATTCCGTTGGAAAATTTGAAATAAGCGCGTCGAGATCTATCAATGTACACTATTTCCCAAAATCGAAATTTTGGGCACAAAAATTAGTATTTTTGGGGTATTTTGCCTTTGTAAACACCATTTTTGGTTTAATACTGTTGTTTGGTTTGTTTTAACTCTACACAACTTTATATGGAGTTATAGGTTTTGAAAAAAAAATAAAAGTTAGATAATAAAGCGACAGAATAAATCGAAAAAGCGTAATAGGATTGCAAGTTTTGGAATCAGCATCGATATTTACTTAAGTCTAAAAAATGAAACCTAATCGTTCCAAAGAAAGGAGTAGAAAACATTTCTTTACAAAATATATATTTTCTTCTTTTTAAAAGTGAGTTTATAACATTAATTATCGTTAATATAATAGCGACCATACTGACAAACAATTTTAAATTTCTTTATAATTTAGTTAAATAAATATTTAATATACGAAGCGAACATTTTTTTCCTTTTAATATAACAGTTCGAAATACGAAACAATTTGGTGCTAATTATTTTTGACCGAAACCGAAACTGCTGCCGAAACTAGAATTTTTGACCGAAACTGAAAACGAAACCGAAACTTCAATCAGACACTAGTTATATTTCAGTGTCACCAATCGTGATTGCAACACTGACGTTTGTAATCAAGGAAATTATACGGGAATCCCCCAAATTGCTTTGCACATGTGCATTGCTACTCTAACTTATTTTTATACAACAGACTTCGTCTTCATCAGACTCCCTCTCAATAAACACCATCGATGTATTTTTATTTTCAAACTAATTGACGCCGAAACTCAAAACGAAACCGAAACTTCGTAAACGCTACACTGACTTTTGTAATCAAGGATTATACAGTAATCTCCTAAGTTGCTTTGCTACTGTTTTTATATAATAGACTTTCATCTTTATCGGACACCATCGATATATTTATTTACAAGTAATTGTCACAACGAAACAATTTATCAGTCTGAAAGCACCTTACAGCTTACACCATAATCATGCTAATGAAAGGTCAGTATCGGTGAAAGTACTTACAGACTGCGCATATATCCTTCGTATGCATTCCGCAGCTGTGATGTGTCCGAATCGGTTATGGTCCAGTTGTAGTCTGGTCTTCACGAACCAGATGGGGTTAGTGGCGGTGCAAGCGACGAATCCCGCAGCACTGGCTGAGCACACGTGGACAATGGGCGTGTCCGCAGGGAGAACCGAGTTGAAAAAGTGTTTGGCCTGGAATAAAATACAGCATTAAATAAAATACAATCGTTAAAATTTGCTAAAATCTATGGGCGACTCTGATTAATGTTTAGGTTTCTCATATTTCGTTATAGATTCTAATGGCTATTTATATTTCGCGCCAGTTGGATTAAATTCAGACCTCAGGAAAATGGTTGCCACAGGCTTCACTTTTTCATATGCTATGCCCTGAAAATAATCCATGGGCGACTCTGATTATTATTTGGATTTCTCATATTTCGTTAAAAATACTAATGACTATTTATATTTCGCTCCAATTGGATTAGATTCAGACCTCAGGAAAATGGTCGGCACAGGCTTCACTTTTTCATATACTATGCCCTGAAAATAATCCATGGGCGACTCTGATTATTATTTGGATTTCTCATATTTCGTTATAGATACTAATGACTATTTATATTTCGCGCCAGTTGGATTAGATTCAGACCTCAGAAAAATGGTCGCCACAGAGAGCAGCACCGTCGACTTTGCCAAATCGTCTCATCTCATTTCACACCATTCCAGTGGTGGAAATTTAAATAAAAGTCAAAATATACTCTTCCAGCGAAAACAAGTTGTATTTATACATTGAAAGCCAGATTTAATTGTCACTGACATTGTTGTACTATTTTACGTTTAATAAATCATTTAAAACTTACTAATAAAATTTGTTTTCGAATGTCGATCTTGTCCATCTTATCTCATTTCACACCATTCTATGAGTGTCTCATTTTACACCATTCCATGATTGCCTTATTTCACAGCAATCCAGACGGAAGAGAAAAGGTGGCGAAAATATAAATCGACGGCATTAGCGGGTTTTGTATTTATACCATTCTGTGATGTGTGGTTTATCCATTCCGCTCTTTTAGTGTTTCTCGTGTTAGTTATTTGAATACAAAACCCGCCAATGACATCGATTTAAATTTCCGCCACTTTTTCTCTTCCGCCTGAATTGGTGTGAAATAAGGCAATCATGGAATGGTGTGAAATGAGACAATCAAGAACATTCTGCCATTTTTGGAAAATAGTAGAAATTTACATTATTATATAGTTATAAACAATATTAAGTATGTCAAATTAAATACTCAAATTAAGCACAGCAAGAAGTAAAACAACACTGTTTATCACAGCTCCTGTAGTTTTAAAATTCGCCACCAGATAGAGTATCACTTAGCAATAGTCACCTATAGTACGTATCAGAACGAAAGAATGTTTTTTTTTTGTTGTATTAATGACCTACGTTCAAAAAATCGGTCTTACCATCCCTTCTAGGCATGCGCATAACTTACTTGTGACGTCACAAATGTACTATGATAAATATAAATAAGTGGGACTATAAGTTCAACTTTCAATTCTATTTTACGTTCTAATTATTTATATATTTACGATTAAAAATATTTCACATTTAATTTCAATTATCTTTTCAGAAAGTAAAACTTAGTCTACATATATGCAAAAGTCACACCATTTCCTATTTGGCTCTAACTCAAAAATCATTCAAATGAGACAACAATCATTCGTCGCCAAATATTTATACCTAAACTTATTTATGTTGTCTACATTCGCATAAGTTCTAATTTGCTACTTGTATTTTACTTGGTACAAAAATATTTTTTTTATATAATAGCATTGAAACTAGATCATTTTTAACTACAATATTCTATGGCAACCTTTCTATCTATTTATAGATACTATGCACTGTAGCACTTCATAATAGTTTCATTACTGGTTATTACATATTTGCATAATAGAATAATTGCAATAGTTGTTGAATTGTTATTTATAAATAAACATGCAGGTTTTAATTTTGTAAACAAATTGCGCATTGTTAAACAATTATTAACAGTAATAATTTTATTGATTTTGTAACAGAAAAGTACAAACAATAGCAACAAACACTTGAATTATAACAATAGTTATCATTAAACACTTTTTATCTATAATTTATCAATTATTGAACAGTAAGTTACAAGGAAAATGTTAAAATATTAATATCTATACAAACAAAAAAAGTGCAAAGCACAAAAGTCTAACTTCTTTTGGTCATTGTCATTTTTAATCTGATGACTTCCTTGTACGTCAAATTATATACATTTTTTGCCGCACTTCATTTAAACCTAATTCACTAGCAAGTGAGATCATTCTACGGCTAATCATTTTTAACTTCCATTTGTTTCAATCTTCAAACTTCCCTTCGAAATGGATCATCTTTAGAAAATTTTATTAAAATGTTTACCACTATTATCATATTACACAAAATTGTATTAATCGTTCAAAAACTTGCAAAGGAGCGATATTATCTTAATTTATTTCGTACATATTTCAGTTTCAAGAAATTTACAGCCAAATGATATAACTAGATAAATTACTTACTTTTATTGTAGATACATTAACAGACAATAATAACTAAATGTATGTATATCTTATTTAAAATAAGTATTTAAACTTTATGGTTAATTCTGTCTGTCTGTCTGTAGTTATGTGGACAAGTTTTAAGCAAATTCTGCTTATTAAATTTTAATGAAACTTCATATTTAATCTTCTCATATCAAAGACACAATTTTTTGTAAAAATCGAACTTTCAGAAGTGATTATTTTTTTTACAAGTATTTAAACTTGATTGTTGGTTCTGTCTGTCTGTAATTATGTGGACAAATTTTAAGCAAATTCTGCTTCTTAGATTTTAATGAAACTTCATATTTAATCTTCTCATATCAATGACACAATTTTTAGTAAAAATCGAACCTCCAGAAGTGATTATTACAAGTATTTAAACTTGATGGTTAGTTCTGTCTGTCTGTAGTTATGTGGACAAGTTTTAAGCAAATTCTGCTTATTAGATTTTAATGAAACTTCATATTTAATCGTCTCATATCAATGACACAAGTTGATTTTTTTGTAAAAATCGAACTTCCAGAAGTGACAATTTATTTTACAAGTATTTAAACTTGATGGTTAGTTCTGTCTGTCTGTCTGTAGTTATGTGGATAAGTTTTAAGCAAATTCTGCTCTTATTAAATTTTAATTAAACTTCATATTTAATGTTCTCATATCAATGACACAATTTTTAGTAAAAATCGAACTTCCTGAAGTGATTATTTTTTTTACAAGTATTTAAACTTGATGGTTAGATCTGTCTGTCTGTCTGTAGTTATGTGGACAAGTTTTAACCAAATTCTGCTTATTAGATTGTAATTAAACTTCATATTTAATCTTCTCATATCAATGACACAATTTTTTGTAAAAATAGAACTTCCAGAAATGATTATTTTTTTTACAAGTATTTAAACTTGATGGTTAGTTCTGTCTGTCTGTCTGTAGTTATGTGGACAAGTTTTAACCAAATTCTGCTTATTAGATTTTAATGAAACTTCACATTTTACCACAAGTTGATTTTTGGTAAAAATTGATCTTCAAGAAGTGACAATTTATTTTTGTTATTTTTTTACAAGTATTTAAACTTGATAGTTAGTTCTGTCTGTCTGTCTGTAGTTATGTGGACAAGTTTTAAGCTGCTTAATTCTGCTTATTAGATTTTAATTAAACATCATATTTAATCTTCTCATATCAATGACTCAAGTTGATTGTTTGTAAAAATTGATCTTCAAGAAGTGACAATTTATTTTTGCCATGGTAAAAATTTGTCTGTCTGTAGTTATGTGGACAAGTTTTAACCAAATTCTGCTTACTGAATTTTACTTAAACTTCATATTTAATCTTTTCATATCAATGACACAATTTTTTGTAAAAAAAAACTTCCAGAAGTATTTAACCTTGATGGTTGTTTCTTTGACTGACCTGGGAATAAGTGCAGAAATAGATAGCCCTGGAGGGCGCAACGCCCACCAGGTTAGGCCCCAGCCCCTTGAACAACGCCGCTGGTCCCTCATTCTTGACTATGTGCCTGAGACACTGCACCAAGTTCATAGACTTGGCGGGGTGCAGCCCGTAGCCTGAAAATGTCATGACTTGAGAGCCCCGCTGTAAAGACGCGGTACAGATGCGGCGCTTTTGAGAAGGGGGCACAGTCTTGCATGTCACCTGTGTATTATGACCTTCGGCCGCTATCCGAGGCACCTCCACAAACCCGCTGCTCGATGACTGAAGGCGGGTTTTTACCACTTCTAGCGGGCATGTTACTATCGCCCCAACTGTTCCTGCAACACTAAACAACAAGAAGAAATTAGCGCCAAATTTGAATTTTTGTGAGGTTATGTTCTTACATTATCGCTATTTTTTACAATTGCATACCGGTTTTTAACAAATTATAACGAAATAATATATTGTGCAACAAGTACAGAAAGTTGCCTATTTCTGAGGTGTGAAAGTTTTGGCATGAGACGAAGTCGAGTGCTAGAATCACGTAAGGTGGGAAACAGGTCACTTTCTGCACTTATTACACAAAATGCTATTTCTACTACCATACTGCTAAACGTTACAGAACAAATATATGTTCACGAAAGCTATTTTATATGAAAAACGAAGTCGAGTGCTAGAATCACACAAGGTGGGAAATAGGTGATTCTGTACAAGTGACGCTCTATACTTTTTCTACTACCACACTGCTAAATGATACAGACCAAAAATATATGCACGAAAGCTATTTTATATATTCAAAAAAAAACAATATGGTGCAGATAACCTCAAAAAGAGTACCTTCACACATGCGCAGTGATGGCAATTACTGTGAGAAATTGTGGGAAATACGCAACTTTCAAGCTTTATATGAATAGTGTGAGAAAAATGCCACTTTCTATAGTGGTCGTAGAAAAATTATTAACGGCAAAAGTTGTCATAAAATATTTAATAGTTATTAACAATAAAATAAAATAAAAAAATATTTAGTATCATATAAAATAGACTTGGTTTACAAAGTATGAGTACTATTGATTAAAAAATAATTTTATTTTCATTGAAATAAAAAATTTGGTAAAATAGAAATTGTTTCCTAATTTAATAGCACTTAAAGTGAACACCCTATATACCCTATTTTTCATATGAACTAAGGGTGGAGAAGATATGGAGTTTGAAATCTTCTGTTTTGATTGGATAATATTAGAGTAATCCAATCAGAAAACAACAAAAAAATCTTCCCCTCGCTTCATTCTTATAAAAAATAGACTATAGTAGTAATCGTTAAAACAAAAAAAAAGATATATACAAAAAATAAAAAAATACAAATTTAATCAAAATATTTTTATTATTAATCTATAATACACAGAATAATTTATTTTTAAAACTCTTCTTGGTCGGAAGTTTTTATTATTTTCAATATTAAAATGCCTATAGTCCATTTCAAAATGAGAGAGAGTAATAAATCAGTATGTTAGATATTCCAGTGGCGCGCCAATAATTGTTTGCTAAGGGATAATCTAAAAAAATAGATTCAATAGTTATATCTTATTTATCTGATGGGTTTATTTATAGCTGATAAAAATCCAATACTACTCTAGCAATATTACTCTCTCATTTTGAAACGGAGTATAATATTTTGACAATTTCTGACACGTATATACTATCAAAGAACCGGAGTATTCTATTCTCTTATTTCTAATGTGCTGAAGCTTTCTCTACTTCAAAATAAAAATTATTACATCCGTCTCTTAAAATATCATTTTTATACACTGTAAAAATAAATTTATTTGCATATATTAGAGAAAGTTTTGAAAATATATAAAAATAAATACTAATATATTTACTAAAGTTTCAAAAACGGTTAATAAATCAAGTAATTAGGTACAGGAAATCGTATGTTTTTACGCATCCTTCATTCATGATGTAAATAGATTAGAAACAATTGATATTGCTCTCGAAAGATAAAATTATCAAGTCTAAAATGTGTCTAAAGTATGTCACGCCTCTTTTTATTGATAAAATGATATAATTCATCAAATGGGATTAAAAATAGATGAGAACAAAACTAAAAAAAGTGTTGTTGAGAGCATATGTTGAGGAAAACAATAACAAATTCTAATTTAAACTCTTTAAAATTCCCATGTGCGTCCTAGCGAAACATCGCGCATATAAATTGACACACCGGTTGTTTGCCATCGCCATGTTTTATGAGAAAACTTAACTAGGTTTAATTAAAGTAGAACACGTAAATTTAATAAAAAGAAAGTATATTATAAATTTGTGAAAATAAACATTTCAAAGTAATGTTTCCATTAGTAACCTAGACTAATAAAGAAAAATAACAAAAACGCTTATATAAATAAACAGATAAAAATGGAAATGAACATAGTTTTCAGAAAAAATATTTGGAGCAAGTACACACTAATTTTTATTTGATAACAAATATAAGACATGCAATATATATTTTAAATATATTTAAAATAAATAAAATCACCAAAAATAGAATTATTACAATAAACAAAAGAATACAAAGATTAAAAGTATAATAAATAAAAGTTAATTTATATTATAGTGTAGTACACATTTTCTATTTTAAAATTTAAAAATTTCCACTTTGTCATCTGACATTTAAAACTTACGACAACATGGAAAAAGTTTTCAGATTAATCATTTATAAAAAAATAAATACATGTTTTGGCTACAAAAAATTGTTTTTATTCGCTTGTATTAAAAACTGGCGTTTTTTGGTTACATTACAAGATACATGAACGAAAAGTAATCTTTTCAGTACAGAATTAATATAAGTAGAAAATAAACTTAAAACTAATTAATTTATACTCATTTTTATTTATTTACCATTATATTAAATTCACAACAATAATGTGACTAATAAAATGAATATTTTAATGCGATTTTAATTTCTTTTTGACACTCTCGAATTAAAAATAGTAAAAAACGCTTATTTTTCGTGCTTGCATTATTTCACATTATTTTTAAATAAAACCAATAGGATTTGAAAACAATAACAATTTATTTCATAAAATAGTTATTTTTGATTTCCTGTCAAATTATATTTTGGCTTAGTTCTTTTTGAGGTATGTTATTGTAAAAATATAATTTTGTTTGTGTAAGTATAAATTTTGTAGCAATATTCAAAAATATAAAATGAAATGTATATCTATTTTAACTGTTTACCATTTCAAATAAACAGAATTTTTCCCTGACATAAGTTTTCAGTTCTGTAGCAATAAACGAAAAACATAAACGAAAATAGAATTATTGCAAAATACAGATAAACATAACTATTTAAAAAAAATGGAGATTAAAATTACAATAAAATAAGTTGATTTATGATTAATTTAATATATTTTTGTTTGAACAAAATGTAAAACATTTGCTACAAAAAAGTAATTATCAGAGATTGTTTTTAAATGATTTTAATCATTTTAATGATACTATTAAAATTGTAAACAATGTTAGATTAGTTCATATCCTGATGATTCAATGTCAGTTTTTACAAAATGGTATTATTATCTTTCGATTTTCGTAATTTTGAAATAATTTCACATCCGTGACTGATACAATTTTGATATGAAACCACAGCAAAACAAACGAATGTCAACAAATGAATTATGAATGAAAAAATGAATTTTTCCGTCGCACTAAAATTAAAATGTATTATTGTTTTTTTTTCAACAATTTTAAGAAAATTACTTCTTTTTTTTATTTTTTTTTGTTTGAGTTGTGTTACGTATTAACAAATGAAGGTAAGAGACATGCGCCAATCAATGAGCGCGTTTAGTAAACAAGCAAGACCACGTGGTTTTGTTTCGCTAATATTAAAAGCGTTTCTACGTCACAGAGCAAATTTATTTTTTGTACAATTGGACATAAATTATAACTATATGCCGTTATAGCGTTTGTAAAGTGTCACTTTTACACACTCGTGCGTTAAAAGTACTTTTCACACACTAGGGCGTGATAAGTAGCCGTTGCTAGGCAACGCAAACAAGTTTATCAATGGTTTTATTTACTTTCGAAATTAATTTTTATTAATATTTCTATTTTTGGAAAAATGTTGTATGCACCTCGTGTTATAAATTTCACACTCGATAAAATAATGAGTAGACAGTAAACAAACCTTAGTCAATGTGAATCATATTTAAATTTTTTATCACTAGCGATTGATAATCAAATGTTTTGATTTTTTTTTTTTGAATAAAATGTGAATCGTGCGTGTTTTGTTACTATGGGCGTGTTCTGTATCATTTGTTTTTAAGAATGTTGAGTTCATGCGATTTATTGCGTCTTTGATAACCGATCCCATCTTGGCGGGAGCCTTAAACGAAAAAACACGTTCCGAAGTAGCCAAAAAGACCAAAACATTGCTGGCTAAAATTCACTTGAAAACAAAATGTCAATGAACGTTGTCAGCAGCTCAAATTAGTAAATTTAGATGCAGATTTCATATCTAGCGCCAAGTATGTTGTTTACACACAAACTGCGCGTCATTGAAAAAATTGCAACGCATTACATAATGGATGGAATAATTGGAATATATTGTAAACATACCCTCCAGCAACTAAGTGAATGACAGTATCTCTTTGTGTCATCACCGAAGATATCTTTGCACTGCACTAAATAATGTCACATCCCAATGGTCTATGGTCTATTTTAGCGAACAGGAGACGACATGTAAGCACTTCACTCGACTTGGCATAACTAACTGAACTACCAAAGGCCCTTGCAACCACTGCGAGATATGCCGACGTGACTTCACACGCGTCTGCTGCTACACTCGCTCGATTTTGATTTTCTCTCTACGCTAGGCTACAGTCGCCCAGACAATCTTTTCTTTTCGTGTCATTCGTTATCTTTTATCCCTTCCATTGGACGAACATGCGGCGATCACGTGGTCACAATATTTACCGGCTTTTCTGCAAAACGAGCTTTTCAATTTGTGCTATTTGCAATTTTAATTGCGGGAATTGTATGGTGTAAGTGGGGTTTTATATACGTAGGTATTCGGACCTTGTAATGTACAAAGTCATTGCCAAAAGTTTCTTCTATTTTTTGACTTCATTTCGAACTAATTTGGAATTCTCGTTAATAACTTATTTGTCGCACATTGTCGATAATTGAATTTACCATACGGTATTTTTCCTAGACTTTTTATAAACAAAACTAATAAACAAATTTATCATATTTTGCGAATTATTTGTCATATGTTAACATGACGATTATTATTTATCTGATTTATTTTCCTAGCAACTATCTTTTATCTATTTTGATTAAGATCACCAGTTACTATTTTGACGGCTGGGAATTAGGTCAAAATCCAAACAGTAAAAAAAAATCAGAAAAACATCAATCAGCTGTTTCGTAAATCCTAAAGGTGATGTTACACAGTTGATAATTCAGTAAACATGTATTGATTTATATAAATAGTTTCTTATCAATAAAAAGTATTGTTTTATTGTTTCATTGTAGTAAAGTTTATTGTACCAACAGTACTTTAATGTCATTGATTATGAAATAAATAAATTGACAAGTAGTTGCAAGTGTGAATGTAGCTTTACATTCACCCTCAGTTTTTGACAACCGCCCGCAAAATGTGTACGACTTGAAAGAAAATTGCACAATCAAAAGTAAACAATTTAATCACTTAATTTTAGATTTTCCTAGCTTATGCGCACAAAAGCTTATCTTATCAACAATGTTATTTTTATGTATCAGATGACCTGCTGTTAAAAATCTAAAATCAAAATGTTGTACGATATAATTCGATTATCTACTCAACATAGAGCTCTACATTGTTACGTACTGTTAAGTTTATGGATTTTTCTCTTAGTGGCTGGATTGTATAAATTTTTAGAGCCTACCCAAAAACCAAAACCTTTCGACTTACCAAGAACTGAATCTATGCAAAGTTATAAATCTGGGTTAAAGACTAAGAGAATATTTAAGAGTTGTAATAGGTTAGAAGACTTGCTACCTGACGCCGAAGGTATTCATTTGTTTTACAAGATGTTTGACATGCTGATGTTCGCTTGTTTCAAGGCACAGTTGATTTTCCACATTGGACCCTAAGAGGTATTATTGTTGTGATTAGACATGGAGATAGAGGGCCCCTTCAACATATAAGAAATATTTCAACAGTTAATTGTGGAACCAAGCCAAATAATCTCTTAAATGCATATCAAGTATGATTATTATTATCTTTGTACAAACACACACTTGCACTTTTAATAAAACATTACATACTATACTCTCTACCTATCACACTATTTTTTTTTCTTTTTGTACACCTCATTTTTAGTACATCATAAAAGTTGATAAACATCCTTGACAATTTTGATATCAAATAAAAGCACTCTATTGTATATGTATTTTTAAAATGTTTATCTATACTATGTACACATCCATTACACATTTTAATAATAAGTACTCTAAAACTTTAAAATTTCCATTGGATGAGTAAAAGTTTTATTCAAAATTGGTTGTGGACCGTGAATAGAAATTAGATAATTAAAAGTGATATAAATAGAGCAATACAATTTAATAAGGAAATGCATATATAGATGCAAAGTCTTTATTGTCATAAACATTTCAATTATGTACTCTTAATCTTTTCCTGTAATTATTTTTTACCAAATTCAACACTGATTTAGATTGGCTATAATTTTTTTTACTTGGGCAAAAATATTTTGATGCGTATGTAAATATAAAATATAAATATTATTATTTCTATTGTGTATGCAAAACAAGAAATTTATTTTTTATGAAATCAGGATTGCAATATATATTGTTATAAATAAAATTGTTATTATTTAAAACAATTAAATAAAAAAAATGATTGCGTATGTGACCATAATCGAATTCAATATCTTTAAATAATTGTTATAATAAATGCACTTTTTTTAAATGGTTAAGAAAGCTAATTATTTTTAAATTTTCAATACACCATTTTATATATTTGACGGTTAGTATTTTATATCTAAAACTAATGCCCGACCTACATAAAAACAAAAAAAAAAATCGGTAATGAGTGAGAAATATAATTTACCAACACTGCGCATGTGCAGTACGAGAAATATCCACACAATAATTGCAACATTGCGCTTGCGCGCAGATATTTTGTTTGTTACCGACGCCATGTTGGATGTCAATGGTAGTGCGAGTATTTTGTATTATTTCTTGTTCATTGTTCATTTTTTATTTCAAACATTACACAAACACTTCTTTTATAGTGTAAATTATTTTAGAACTACATCCACAACATAACCATAAGTGGCCGAGTAGCATTTTTGCAAACGGGCGCTTTTCATGGTTTCCCATATCTTCCACCATCTTCGCAATGTTCTCTGGGACAATTAACTCTTCAGGGGGCAGCCCAACTTCTTCGAACTGGCCAAATACTTCAGCAATCGTATGGACACTTGCTGAAATTTAATAATTTAACTGCCAATGAAGTTGTCGTGTACTGTACGAGATATAGGAGGACTTTTCAGTCTGTGTTGTCGATGTTGTACCCGTTGGTAAATATAGACGTATGGGGGAAAATTCAAGTTCGAGAAAGTCCTAGTATGAGCTTTTGTTTTTCCGACTGTGCTTGTTCTGGGGCGGAGTATTACATGAGGTAAATATACAAATAATTTTCAAGATGGCTTGTGGAAAATTTATTATTTATAATTGTTTACAAGTTTTTATTTTATTCCCTTACACGACAATATTTATTTTAACATCTCGTTGTTCTGTTTTTTACCTGCGGGTAATTAATCTCGAACCTTCTAGAATCTTCCGGACTCTATAAAATTTCCGAGCGATACCTGACTAGACAGGTCACCTGCGATGAATTATCTGTAATGATTAATGCTCGTTACAATATAAACATTTTGAAGTAATAAATTTGTTCAAAATATCAATTATTAATTGGGCTACACAGATAAATATTATTTAATTTGATTTATTACATTTTTATGTTTTATAAATAGCTTTTTCTTATCTTATTTTTTATTTATTAACAGAAGACTAATTCTTAATTCTAATTGTGCTAAAATGAGATAATTTCTGATCTTCGTACTGTTTACAATGCTTGCATAGTAATATTTCATTTGTGATTTAATTAACATATAGTAAATTAGATTGTGTCAACATTTACCTTCCTTGAATTTGAAATACTTTGTAATAACAAACATGTTAAGAGGAAATGCAAAATAAACTGATTAAATTATTAAATTAGAACGCATGAACTAAATATGATTGACGTGTTTATTATAATTGGAATTCGAATTTAGAAATCCCCGTACCTTATCAGTAAAGGAAAAATATTTAATTATTGAAAATGAAAATAAATGTTTATAGCAAACAATTTTGTGAATCACACAGTTTATCAATTTAATTTGAACATTTTTGTGTTTATACTTACTTTTAATTAGATCATCTACATTAAATTCTAGGCTTCTTAGGTGAAAATATTATTTTGAATAAGTCAAAAATTTTGGTTTACAAAGAAAATATATTTTTATAATTAAGCGAAAAGAAATTGACATTCCATTTTTTTTGTTGGAAACGGTTTCAAAATTCCTTTTTAATTTATTTCGGTTAGTGCTTACTTATATTTTATTTAATAACCTATTATTATTATTTATTTCTCTTCATACAAATACATACATTCAGACAGACAGATGGACAGATACTATTTTTTAAGTAGAAAAAATATATTGTAAGGACCTTATTTCGTTTACTACCATTTTTATTCGGTTAAACGAAATGGACAGTTTCTGATTTTTTCTGACTTCATTATTCTGTAAATTTAGAAATTGTATCTTCACAAATATGTTGATCCCTGTTAAAATAAAGTTTTTGTTTGAAATATGAATTTACTAGTTTTTTTTTATCGGTTCAATAAATTGTTTTAGTAATTTGTATTACCAAAAATTGGACAGTTTTTCATTTTTTTTCTGCCTTATAAATTCAGAAATTAATTTAGAAAAATATGTTGGTCCCTATTACAATATAGTATGTTTCTGTTTTAAGTATTGATTTACTTGTATTTTTAATCGGTTAAACAAATTGGTTTATTAGTTTTTATTACCATAAAACAGATGTTTCTATTTTTTCTGGCTTTCTATTATTATGCTCAGGAGAGAATCTACAAAAGTGTTAGTTTCATTTAAAAATCGCATATTTTTGATTAAAATATTGATTTACTGCTATTTTTAATTGGTTAAAAGAAATTGGCTTTTTGGTTTTTATTACCAAAAATTGGAGTTATTTTTTATTTTTTCTAGATTAACATTTCTATAAGTTAAGAAATATATATACAAAAATTGTCAGTCCCTATTAAAAATAATATGTATTTGTTATTAATTTACTGTTATTTTTAATCGGTTACACAGATTGGTTTTCTAGTTTTTATTTTCAAAAATAGGACATTTTAAATTTTTTTTTCATTACTTTTTTTTAAGTTAAGACATGGATCTTCAAAAGGGTCGGTTTCAGTTGAAAATCATATTTTTTTTATTTCAATATTGATTTATTAATATTTTTAATCGGTTAAACATAGTTTGTTGTTTATCAAAAATTGGACACTTTATATTTTTATTGGATGTACCAAGCCATCTGTTTGATTTGATGAACCTTTGGATATCCAATCCTTATTATTATAGACTTCTCAACAAACAAGTGAAAGAACAACTACATCTCCACCCAGCCGTAGTTCGTTTGGTGCGTCAAGCAGCAACTTTAGTCTTCGAACAACCAGACGAAGCTTTGATCACCAACCCTTTAGCTCTTCGTGACGCTTTACTAACTTACATTTGTCATGACGCTATGCTGCCATGTGCCAGCAGTTCCATGTGCTTGAAAGCTGACCATGTCTCAGCTTTATTCGCTTACACAGAATGGGATAATCACCAGAGATGGAAAAGTCGACATTGGAGAAATGCTTGTCTGTTAAAAGCGTATGGATTGTTCAAGAATATTGTCTCATATATGTTAAAGATGGCTAGCGAACCAAGTCCTAAGCTTGTTATCTACTCGGGCCATGATTATACTCTGCAGTATTTGAGTGTAGCTTTAGGAATTTCAAACGAACATGCAAGTTTGCAATTTGCTTCGAGGTTAGTTATAGAGGTTTATCAAAATGAAGGTATGACACATATTGGACCAAAAGGATTTTATTTTAAGTTATTGGTCAATGGAAAAGATGTTACAAAAGAAATGCCATTTTGTAGAAATGCAGAAAGTATTTTTTCTGATGGTAAAAAAATTGTGTTTTGTAGAATGGAAGATATTGTAAGATTTATTCATGATGATTATTTTTCTGGTTTGAACGTAACAAATTTTAAGGATGCGTGTGTTGTTCATAAGGATAAAGAGGAGAAGTTTGAAAAAATTGATTGATTGTCAAATTGTTTATTTAAGACTGATTTATTTAACAATACCAAAAAAATGCTATTTTATAATAAGCTCTTGATTTAGGAAAATGTTCAGAACTTTTGTCCGTACTGAACAAATTTTTGAATTTAGGACGTAACTCTGTATTTTTTTTGTAAAATATTGTGCCATTTCAATGCTATACTACCTGTAGTATTAGTGCACGTAATATATATTTTGTGAACGAATTATAAATATAAAAAATACAGTTTCATGTCCAATGAATCATTAAACACAAATTTTATTTACAAAGAAGAGTTTGACTCAAATGTATTCTACAGTGATGTTATCACAGATTTTCGGGACTTCTGAATGTCTAAAATCATATCAATGTACAAAATAAATAAAAGTATTTGTTGAAAAATATATTTGTGCATGATTTCCACATAACAATTATAAATGCAAAATAAAATCGTAAAAGCATAACAGATTCTAACAAATGAGTAAGTGTAGTACTACTGACAGTACTGTTGGTAAGCCTGATTGAGTTGCTCCAAGAAAATGAAAGTCAAGACTGTGTGTGGTCCCAGTCGAGCGTAATAAGGAGTGAATCCTTTCCACAAAGCCAAAGGACCTTCGCCACGAATTATTCGAACAAGGACATCGGTTGTTCCTTTGTATTCAGGTACTCCGTTGACTGTTTTCATGTTTTGTATTCTACCCAGAAAAAAAAAATGAAACATACTATATATATCTTTTATATACGGGGTGTTCATTTTAAATGGGCCACCATTGCTAGGTCGGTTAAATTAGCAAACAATTTCTATTTTACAAGACTATTAAAATGAGACAACCATTTTTTTAAATCAGTGGTTCTCAAGATATGGGGCCCAATTTTTTTATCTTAAATGGAACACCTATATATTTTTACATATTTGGAATCTAAATAAAATTTAAAAATCCAATGATATGTTGGAAGCTAATTTTCAGTTAAATAATAAAATCCTTATGTTGACTTTAATTTTGTATACATTTACCACAAAATAGGTTTATACAGAAGCGACAGTAAGACAGAGAAACGAAAATTAGAGAGAGATGGGGAAAGTCAACAAATTTAAAGGGTTCATTGTTTAAAATCGGAAAGTTTCGTCACATCTTAGGGAGAGATAGGGTAAGGCAACAAATTTAAAGGTGTACACAATGCTCCAAGGTCATAGAACTGAATAGGGTAACATTAAAGGTACCGACACGGAGTGTCGCTTCTGTATGTAACTATTCTGTGCTTTTACTTGAAAATAGCAGTTGCCATGAATAAATAAAAAAAACAATTGGAAATGGACTACAAAACAATGCAGCTTTGTTTGATAACTATTCAATTATTTTTGGCTTCAGTTAAAGAGCATATTAGAAATAGGTTAACATTTTCTTACCTAGTTTTGGCAATGTCTACAGGCATAGACGCAATAGTAGTAACCAGTCCAGAGATCATAGAAGCAACAAAATGTAAGAAAATGTTGTCGTCGAAGTACTTCGTTGCTAAAAGTTGTTGTTTAGCCTGCAAAAAAATATTTATTTATCATTATTCTGTGGCGTACCTAATCTATTTCCAATCGCAGTTAAAGTTTCTTCATTACTATTTTTTCGTTTTTCTCATTTTCCTGTAGAATCGACTGGTAATTAAATTCAGTTTGAAAATTTGAAACTAGCGCATCGAAATCTACCAATGTGATCTATTTCCAAAAACTAAAATTTAGGATCAAAAATGAATATTTTTGCAATATTTCAATTGTATGAAAACAATTTAACGTTTGAAACATAATTTGCAGAAAATATACATTTAAAAATAATAATAATTAATAATGCATGTATTGTTTTTAAAAAAATATGACCGTAAATAATTTCATCTTTCGTCATATCTCCTTGATCAATGATTTAGAAAGTTTTCCATTTGTTATTGTTGCAAAACAAATGCTGTCAATAGATCAAATGTTTAAACAAATTCTTGGCAGTTGTTTAGGAAACAAATAAAGTTTGACATGATGCAATAAAAATGCCGATCATTTCGTCAATAAAATATACGCATTTCATGTTTACCAAATATTTACATACCAATTTAGAATATATCTTCTAATTTTCTATTTTTAAATTTATTATTAAATTAGAACCATTCGTTTAAAGTATACTTAACATATTTGCGAATCCTTACCTGAGAGTAAGAAGCAAGTTGGGCCCCATTAACAACCATAGCCCTCCCCATAGTAGGTATAGCACCTCTCCATAGAGTAGCAACTCCTTCTTCTCTGACTATCCTGACCAATGCGTCTACTACGTTCTTGTAGTTACGTCTTTCTGCGGGTGGTAAGCGTCCATCCGATGTCATACGGATAAGAGACACTTCAGCAGGAGTGCCTACGAAAGCACCACAAACTCCTGCACACATGCCCAAGCCCATCTTCGTGGCGAAATTTGGAGGTTGACCATCAGCTCTAAAAAAGGAATTTAGTAATTTTTATTTTTCATGAGATATCTGTCTGGATGTATGTGGACACAAATATAAAAAGTTTGTCTTAAAGTATTTTAAAAAACTTTTAATAAAACTAGTTTTATAACTGACACACTTAGAATCAGGGACCCGGAACTGAACAGAAATGAAAACGATAAACGAAATAAACTATTAAAAAATGCGGAACAGGAAGAGAAACGAAACTGAATTCTAAAAATTATTTCTGGAGCGAAAACCATATAACCGAAATTAAAATTCCTGTTAATAATTTTGTTCCTAATACAGATTTTATTTTTAAACAATTTAAATATTATGTTTCATATTGGTGTAATTAAAATTATTAGAAATACTCATAAACCCATATTTTTTATTCTTCTATTCTTTTCTATCGCATCTAGATTTATATTTGGTAGAAATTGTTCCAAATACGGCATTATTCAATAAATAGAAACGTTTTTCCCATCCCTCTAGCAAAATTTATTTGTACTTCCACGAAGTATACCGAATCGTGCCGAGCATGCACGAATATAGAAATTAAACATTGGTTGGTTAATTTCTAAACTGTATAGATATATTTTGTATTCCGGGTTTTTTATAAATATATAAAGCATTTTTCTATTAATTTTTTTTTTAGTATACTTTAAAACGGTATTATATAACATAAAATATAAATAAAAAAGATTTACATCAAATAGAGCAACAAATTTGACATTGTAAGTTCGATTTAAACAAAAATAGGTTCATTTTTTTTTGCAAGACCTCATTTTTCGTCTGTATGTATGTGGACACATATACAGAAAATTCGGGCGAACAGATATTAACAAACTTAATAGATATTGTTCTTTACATTTCAAGATTTTAACGGATAAATTAAAGTATTTTTTTTACTATTTTTAATATGATTTTTGTTGGAGTATCTGTCTGAATATATGTGTATACGTTTACAGAAAATTCTGGTGAATTGATTTTAATGAAATATTATATTTAAACTTATGACTAGAATAAAGAAAATATTTGAAGAAAGTTACCGAAAAACTTACAAGTTTTTTCTTCATTTTACTTGAAAGTTTTCTTTGTAGGTAATGCATAATACATTACAAAATTATAGTCTCAATAAAAATAATTTATATGACCTTACATATCTACTTATTTGTCTGACAGAATTCAAACAATACAATTCAAAACATATGCTATGTTTTTAAAACAATCACAAGAAAATTGAAAACACTTTTAATTGAAATCATAACTATTATTTATAAAATATCAATTATAAAGTGGACTTTGTACTTATTGATTGTTAAACACTTTTAATTGTTGTTTATAGTTTTATCTTGGAATTTGATTTTAAAACGATATTTATCAATTTTTTTTTTGTTTTAGACATAAGACACCTACCCGGTAGAAAGTTCAAACAACCAAGTATAAATTCCGAGTCTTGTTGTCGTATAAGTAGCTTGTCGTAATAATCCAGCTGATAATCCATTGTACATCGCAAATAGTCCTTCATTTGCGATTATAGATCGGACAGCATGAAAAGATGTCTTGTATTCTTTTTTACCACTTCCTACGCCACTGAGTTGCATCCGATTCTTCACCAGGTCCAAAGGTTGTACTACACAGGATGCCAGCATACTGGAAGTTTATAATCAGGTAAAGAAATTATAAAAAAAATATTGAGGGTTAGTTCAAATCCTGTTTTCAATAACGTGCCTTAAACATATACCGGGTGTCCCAGCTCGACCGACACATGGGAGTTTTACATGGGAAATCAGTTAATTATGAATAGTATCTCCCCAGTGCAAGATATTAACTTGAAATTTTGTATACTTATCGGAGAATATTAATTCTAGGGATCACACTTATTTGAAATATGCAATTTCGTCTGCAGGGCGAGATTTATTAAATTTAAAATCTAATATTTTCGTTCAAAATCAGACAGCCATGGAAATAAAAGAAAATATTTATCTGACAGTTTAGTGAAGTATCACTGATTTTAATTCTTATTCCCTGTATTTTAATGTTATTTAAGTTGAATTTAGTTTATTTTTGTAAAATAATATACCAATATTACAAAAATATAAATATCTACAATGGCATGTCATTAACTGTCAGAACTGTCACATAAATATTTTCTTTTATTTCCATGGCTGACTGATTTTGAACGAAAATATTAGATTTTATAATTTAATAAATCTTGTCTTGCAGACGAAATTACATATTTCAAATAACTGTAATCCATAGAAATAATATTCCCCAATAAGCATTCAAAATTTGAAGTTAATATATTGCACTGGTGAGATACTATTCATAATTAACTGATTTCCCATGTAAAACTCCCATGTGTCGGTCGAGCTGGGACACCCGGTATAGGGTGTAACATCAAAACCGACCACCTTCATTATTTTCTTTATTATTATATTTATAAAAAAATACTATGGAATAAAGTTGTAGGAGACCAAAGGGGACATACTTCAGAAAAGATTTTTTTTTTAAACCAGTGGTTCTCAAATTATAACACAAATTATATTTTTTCAAATAGAATTATAAATATTTTTATGCCAATTCCATAGCATTTTTTTTTTCTTAATTCAATAATTATTGTCGGTTTTGGTGTTACACCCTGTATATGTTTTTACTTTAAATATATAAAAAAAAATCATAGCCATTTGTTCAGCAGTTGTGTGACGTATTAACGCCTTTAAAAAAAGCAAGAAAGCGATATAAGAAAGTATTTAAAATTTTATTAGCAATAAAATATGAATACATATTTATGTTACACATAAATAGTTCTCACAAAGTTAATTTTTTTACTTCAAATTTCTAACATTAAATAAACAATACCCATGTATATTTTAGGTTTATAATTTATATTGTAAATTAAATTTGAGTTAAATAGAGTGTAATGATGTAAAAATTATTATAAAATATTAAATATTTATCAGAGATATTCGTAAATTAAAAAAGGGGCGTGTCCTTGTGACCCGAATAAAATAAAAAATATGAGTAAAATTTTTATTTCAAGATTAATATATGAAAACCATTCTTCTTGCTACTTTTTTTTTAATTAAAGAAATGAATTTGTTACGAATTAATCCTGACCTGCAGAATTTAGTTTATAAAAGGATGTTTTTAAACAAATATTGACATTAATAGCATTCTTATCAATATGATAGGTATATTAGTATTAGTAAACAAAAATTTCCTTGAAAAGTCATCAATATTCCATAATGAAGTCATATTAAAATTATGAAAACCACAAATTATCGTACTCTAAAAATAGCTAAGAGAAAATTTGTAGATTATTTTTACGTGCAAATTTTGTACCTTTATGCAACCGTTCATTCAACATGTTCATGATTTTGTTTGTTCTAATATTAGCCCATCACGTGAAAGAAAAAAGTTTTAAAAGAAAAGGGTGAAATTCAAATAAACCCGCCATGAAAATGGGAGTGCACTTATCCCTCTGTAGGTCAAGAGGGAAAAATAGGTTTCTAGGGAATGCACAAACAATTTGATAAAACAAATGATTTACTTACCCTGCGGTACCACCAAAAACAAATTTCATATATTTCGGTACGTCTTTTTTCTCTCCCATTTTGAATCACTTTTAATTTTTGGTAAAACTGTTAGAAAAATAGAGCGATATGTAGATAGGTCCTTACGCTGAGACCATGACGTGTTAATGAAACTTTGCTGAGTGTCCGAGCAATTTGGAAACTGTTTATCGTGCAGCGTTATGAGTTAGTTAAATATATAAAGGTTAAAAAATACACAATCTTGAGTAAAGGTCACTCAGTCGTCATTCCTCGTTCAATGGACTGCTATCCAACGGATAAAGGACGTTCCCTTTCTATTTGATTTAGTTTCTAATAAAAGATATGCAGGTTGATACGCTTGGCCTGGTTTTTTCAAAGTCATTTACATTTTGAGAATTTTTTTGAATTAAATCATAATGAAAAAATAAAATTTTAAAAATATATCTACATATAAATTTTAAAGAAATAATTATTTATAGAATATTTATAGGGTATTGGTTTATATATTTGTAAAAATAAATTGTTTAAATTTATAAATTTGGGATAATTTAGCCTTGCATTTGGGTGCGTTCAGACTCCAATTTCGTTGAGGTGACAGTCAGCTGTTTTCTTCAGTTGTCATAGAAACAAATGAATGTGCATTTTATTTTCTCTGTTTTTTTTTTGCAAACACTACTTTCATAAAATATATTTAACTATATATTTATAACTATTATTATAATAATTATTATTAAAACCATAATTTATCTTATTTCTAGACTTAATATACTATAGATGGAGCATAATTAGTATTTAAAATATTGCGACAGAACTCTGCCATTTTAAGACCCCTAATATATGCCCTCTGATTGGTTCATTTCAATTTAAGTCAGAGTAACTCGTATGTTTTAATTTTTATAACAATGGTCATTTGTTCAGCATGTAGTTAAACGCAAAAGAAATTTCATTTTGCGTTTATTATTATTTATTGTCCTGTCAATGCTATTCCTTACGTTCTTGATTGTTCTTACCGTCGATTTTAATATATTTATATTAAGTGATTTATAGGTCACGTCGATCGATCGAATTGTTTCTTTGATTGTTCATTTTCCTACTAAAAGCTGTTCGCGTTATAAACTTTATTTTTAAATAATAAATTTAAATCATGGATATTATTTAGATTTAATTAGTGCATCTGTTCGGCGTCCCTAGTATTGTTACAAGTAAGATAAATATCTAGGGCCCGTAATAATAAATATTATAAAATATTGTGTCAAAATTACGTTATCTACCTAGATCTGAAATTCTCGCGCGATATTTTCAAAATAATATGTAGGAAATACTGTATCTGTGAAAAATCCTAATAAAAAAAAACAAAACTTTTGATAAAAAGTGTTAACAAATTAGTTATTATAATACGCTATAAAAAAATACATGAGTAAAAAAAAGTACAACAGTAGATGTAAATTGCCAAGATATAAAAAAATATATAAAAAGGGGCCCGACTTATATTTTGTAAAGGTGCCCGTTCTTCCCTCCTTAAATTTTGTTGTAGTTACGCCACTGGTAAACGTCAAAATCGGTAGTCGCCATTTTGACATCCCTACTTTTATTCGCTATCGACTAGAGCGAGTCTATAGTATATAAACTCTATGGTTTTACTAAATTTATTTGTATTTATAAATTTAAAAGATTGTTATTTATTATTGTTGTTTTTCGTGCATTGTTTTAAATTGTAATTGTTAAAGTATTTGAAATATTGATGGTAATGAAGTGTTTGAAATGAGTGTAACAGCAAAGTTATTATCTGAACGCCCCCTAATAAATAGCATACACGACCCAACGTCACAGAAATGCTGGCAGCTTGCATTGCAGTTAAGCATTGCAGTTGCTGGCTGTCCATGGGCCGTTGAAATGTCCGAAATGTTTGTTATTTCTGTTCCTCAACCTCAATCTCATCAGTAAATACTCTCACATCATCTGCAACGTTAAGCCTACATAATTTTTTACACAAATGCACCTAGAGGTTTTCATTGATTAATTATTATATAAGTATTCCGTTAACCGTAACTTTGTAGGTTGTGAATAACGAGTAAGTGAGTTTATACAGTGAAGTGAAAATGGCAAGCAACATATCAGATATAAACTACTCGTGTGAAATCTGCGGGGTGGAAGGCATGTCAGAAGAGGAAATGAGAACCCATACAAAAGCTATGCATGTTGAAGGACATGCTACCTGTCCGTTTTGTGAACTTGCTGCGGTTTCTTCGGCAGAGTTGTTGATACATGTTAACCAAGCACACTTGGATTTCTTGACACCTGAAGCTGAACTCATGGCTTTCATTGACGAGGATAATAGTCCCTCGTAAGAGATTTTTCTTTACGTAGAAATAGTTCACCTATATTTTTATCTTTATCTTGCAAACATGAATTCGAAATTATAAAAATAAAACATTCATATTGATTTTTACACATCGTTTCTATATTTATATATAAAATACATTACGTATTCATTTATTTTAACTATTGTAAGTCCAACTTTTTACTTTTGGGTTTGTTTCACATTATAATAAATTCTAGTTTGCTGATATCTTTATTTAATGAATTACATTTGATATTAAAAAATATATATTTATCTTGTGTGTACTCATAATAAATTGGCTAAAAACAATCAAAATTCTGACAGTGACTATGACATTTGTTTTTGTGATTCTGACTTGTTACTAATTTCAGACCAATTCAAAGTTTGTGTATATGAAATTTAAAGAAAATACTTTTTTTATGTATTTTAAAATAAAAATACTACAGCAAAAATTAGGAAATTATATTTTACATAAAAAAATTACAAGTAGCAAGTCTGTATTACACGATAAAAAATAAAAGGTAATTTGTAATCAGTTAGCTATGGAAACATAATATCAGTGAGACATTTGTTAAATTGTTTTCATGATTGTCATTACAGCATATGATTTTTTTTTTACTTTCTTGCCAAGAAAACATAGCTTTTCATTCATATTAAAATTATATTTTATATATTAAAAAAATTTCTAAGAAAAAATAAATATAATGTAGTTAAATCAGACGGCCATGCAAACAAAAACAAATGACATTTGTTCAATTGTTTTGTCATTACAGTATATACATTTTTTTTTGCAACAAACTAAAATTGTTTGAATTATTTTTTCACTTCATTGACCACAACAATCAACTCTTCTTTTATTTTACTGCTTGATTGTTACTAAAAGTTTTTATTAATTAAACATTAATACTAGAGTGAAGAATTATTAAAATTATATTTTATATGTAAAAAAAAATTATTCATGTTTTTAGTACAAGAAAAAATAAAATGTAATGTAGTTAAATCAGACGGCCATGGAAACAAGATCACTGTGAAATTTGTTCAATTGTTTTTTCATTACAGTATATGCATTTTTTTACAATTTTTTTTGTCTCTAAAATAGTTATTGTTTTACTGCATTGACACTAATTCATGACTGTTTGATTATTGCTAAAAATTCTATTTACACCATTTAATAGTTATGCACATTCTGTATGTGATTTTCTATTGGTGTAGGGATTCAAACAACATGAGCAACGGACGTAGCTACAGCCCGGATGATTGGGGCGCTAGTGGTGGTGTGAACAATATCAACTTAGCAACGAATATAGTCAACGGAGGCGGGGAAATCAGTCCGAAACAATCAAATCACCCACAAGGCTCGCCATTACGAAATAACTTAGCGCTGAAACTCAAAAACCCGGCGAACAGTACACTTCAAGTAAGATATAATATATTCCTTTCCTTAAATTTTAGCTTATTGTAGTATATAAGAATGGGTTTCATAATTATTATTTTATTTTTCCAGAAGAAAATATATTTTGGTTAATGCAATTTAGGGAAATTTATTTTATTTCAATACGTTATTTCTTTTTCTATTCCTTTCTAACTACTATTCTATTCTTTTTACTACTGCTATACTTTGTTTGGTTTAAGAATGTAGCGTAGCGTAGTATAGGGAGGACATTTTACGATTTGTGATTGGTGTAAATGTGAGGCTGTTACTGTCTAAATGTAAACATTATATAAGTCGAAATATAAGTATAACAATTTTTTACTACGTTATATTTATAATATAGTCGCCGCCAGCCCATATAGGATTGACGTCACTTGGAAGATTTTTTCATGCACATTCAAAGCATTATTTGTCTTTGTCTTACTCATTACAGTCATATAATTCTATGATTTGAAGTTTGTCTAAGCGGCGGGGCTTATTTGTTTTTAAGGTTGTTTATTTCTTTTAATTAATAATAACAATATGTATACCTAGAATATACTAATTTTTATTTATTTTAGTAAGAATGCCGAGAAATATTATTAACAGCACGAGTCAGCAGTTAATTTTAAATATTTTTGAGTTTTTTAAACTATATGTCAATGTGACAGTTCGGTTATTTATTTTGTTTTAAATTATATTTCTGTTACTTCTTACTACTAATAATTATTAAAATTTAAATATTTAGAATGAAATACAATTATATTTAATAATGGTAGTGCCATCTTTGAAGCTTAATATTAACTAAAACGAAATCTTTTTTCACATGACGATCAAGTGACGTCACTCCTATATGGGCTGGCGGCGACTATGCAATTGTAGTTATCATGTTAAGCGAGTTTAATAATCTTAAAATGTTGTTGCATAAATAGGTCTTATCACTACAATCTTAAACCAAATGACGAATAGACAATCATCTCACTGTTTTAAAACTCTTTCTAACTCTATTTACTCCCCATAGTGTCCCATGTGCCCACACACAAGTTCAACCCCCTCTTTGCTACAAGAACACGTCAACCGCGACCACTTCGACCTGACATCTCCATCAGTGGCGCCCTCTGACTCAACCCAAACTCACACTCAGCCCCAAACCCACACTCAGTCTCACACTCCATCTCACTCTCAAAGCCACCAGCCTTTGTGCCCTTTGTGCACGCAAGCCTTCGACTCCGTGTCCGACCTAGAGCTGCACGTCAACATCGAGCACCGGGATATCCTGAGTCCGGCCTCGCCCGCGCTGAATACCTGTCCGGTGTGCGCGGTTGAGCTGGAGGCAGAGACGGCGGCCAAGCACATCGAGGCGCATTTCCCAGTGCCTAGTCCATCCGGGGAGAGAGATAGGGAGGCTAGGAGGGTGCAGGAGCAACGGGAGTTTGAGATGCTTAGGGTGAGAATGTTTATATTTGTAAAATATTCGTGATTTGTGTCTGTTTTGTTTGAAATGTGCCAAACCTTTTCTGGGCACTTAATTATTTTAGTTTTGTAGTACTAAAATCATGTTTCTGTAATTTCCTGCTTCCTTAATTATTTTAGATAAAAAAAAGCTTCAAATAATAGTTGTAGAGTATAAACTTTTGCATCTAAATTAATAAGCAATAGTTATTTGTATCACAAGTCCAGAAACTTGAACTTTTGCGAGAGCGAGTTTATTTTGACATGCCGAGCTGAAAGCGAGACCTGAAAGTAATGCGAAGTCTCGTAGAAGTTTCTGAACGTGTGATACATAAGATTTTTGCGCCGATGACACTTTTAATGTATTGTGAATAAATATTTTTCAACAATTAACGTAATCATACGCATACAAGACGAGTATAATGTGAATAATAAATCAGAAATTTTAATTAACGTTTTATATTTCCAATAAAATAAAATTTAAAATTTTGACAGAATGTAATGCTAAAATATTTAAACTGGCATCCCTATATTTTGCCAGCCTAGGCCTACAAACAGAATTTCTGGATGATTTTGAGTTCTGTGATACTACTAATGCCATCTTGTATCAGTTGCGTGAATTATATGTATGCTAACGCCATCTCGTATAAATATTTTGAACTAATCTGAGACGCGTAGTAATACACATGCCTTTTTACATAAATGTCCTCCTACGCGACTTTTTATAAATAAATAGCTCCAAGAAATTATTTTAAAATATGAAATTATTGCGATTTTATGAACAACATAAAATCTTTTTTAAAAGTAACTAAATTCTAATTTTTTAGTCATTAGTCAAAATAAAAACTTGCCTAATGGTGACAATGAGACTACGTACTTTTATAACTCTTCAATTAAATATAAATTGGAAAAACTGTCATGACTCATATTGAAATACAAATATGTAGATAACACAGATATAAAATATATTGAAAAAAAAATTGCGCTAAATAATATTAAAATAAAGCTTAATGTTTATTAAAACAAGTTTTTTTTTGGTTCACGGTTACCGGTATTTTCGGAATTAAAATTAACGGTCAAAATTACAGTTACAGGTTACAGTTCGCAATTTTCGTTCAAAATACCGGTCAATATATAGTTTTATTTTTCGATTACATGTTTCAAAACCTGTAATAATTATATAACTTGCCTTCTCTTATATTCCATTACAAATCCAATAACACCCATCCTTATTAATCAATACCCTGGAATTTGTGATTTTAACTACTCTTATACCGTTATCCATCTATCCCAGGCGCAGTATGGAATGGACAACCAAGGCAACTTCCGAGAGCAGAGCGTGACCAACATGCAACGGGCCGTCTACGCCGGAGAAATGAGTGTTTCGGACTACTACGAGAGGCAGTTGGACCTCCGGGCAGCTGAGAGTTGTGGGATTGATGATGGGAGTTCTGTCACGCGAGGAATTGTAAGTGGATTGACTTTTTAAAGTTTTAATTGGGAATTTATGTGGATGTTGTTTATGAAATATAATATATATGCGGCAGTTATATGACTAGACAACAGTTAAACATAAATGCGAAAATTTGTTTGAACTACTACCAGCGATAATTTGGGAATTCGAACTAGTGGGACATAAAATAAGATGACAAATGTGTAGGAAAAAATATAATTTTTCATGATATATAAATTAAATCAACGAACCGCAGATTTAAGTTTTTAAAAAGATTTATTAAGTTAATAAAAGTTTAAGTACAGGCTAAGATATACAGATTTTTATTCTGCTGTGTCTACACAATCTAATTTGTTTTACAAGTCTACAGTATAAGATTGACACCCAATTCCGTATGCTTAATCAGCAATGGAAAGTTACTTACAGTATGATGCAATAAGGGATGGGGTCTAACATAAATTATGCTTCGCTTCTCTATTTTGAAATTGCCTCCTCTGAAAGAAACAGAGCGTTGTTGTTTTGATGACGTCAGCTCAGATTGTACTTATTCGGTTGTTTCGGGTTTGTTCGGGTGCTGTTCGTGTTTTTGTCTTATCTTTGCTTGTTTGTTGTTAAATTGTGATCTAACAACGCGTTTTTCAATATCATTTGACTGTTTTGACTACTAGAGAATTAGTTTGGAATCAGTACAATCAACTAATAGTCATAGTTTGTGTTTGAAGTTTGTTTGAACGCTCTTTTTATACTGCGCTTACGTCGTACAGTTCTAAATTGAACAAACCTTCTCTATTTTCATAGCGCTGTTTTTCATAATAATGCTGTACCCTGTTTTTTTAACTATGAAGAGCAAATTCTAAATTAGATTTACTATAAAGAAAAATATTAAAAATGTCTGTTTTGGAGGTTGAAATTCAAACAACTTCTTCTAATTAGAATTATGGACTCATAATTCATTCTTCTCGATCAATGACAGGCTTTGGAATCAATTATTCCCGTTTATTTTAAATCTACCTTCTTACGACTCTCTGACAGCTACTGGCATAGTCATTTGTCTTTGTGTATTTTTATGTTATCGTTTTCTAAAATATTTATGCGTTGTTTCGGAATTTATAGGAGTAGAAAAAGTAATTATTGTTCAAATAAAAGAAGCAGAATTAAAAATTAAAGATTACTATAAGAGTAAATACAAAAAATATATTTTCAAATAAATAAATGATTCTGTTTTCATAGATTTTAAATAAAACCTAATAATTCGTTAAACTAAATTAATTATTCGGTTTTTTCCAGGGTTGCATAAAAACCCGATTTTTTAAGAAAATAAAAAAAAATACTTCTATTGGTTATAGCGAATAGTATGTAGAAATTTTTGGGATCTCTTCCACATCGTTATAACCAGATTTTGACACATTCCAAAGTAAATTTAATAAAAAATCACATTTAATGCAATAAAATTCTGCACTATAAATTCATCCACACGATTTTCCTTCAATTTTCATAAATCTGGAATGTTAAGTAACAATTGCAGAACAAGTGATTTAAATCAATGATTTTTTAAAGTAACATAAAGAAATTAAGTGAATTAGGCTTTTTATATAAAACCCGATTTTTTTTTAACC
Source organism: Stenolophus ochropezus (assembly GCA_035578165.1). NCBI lineage: Eukaryota > Metazoa > Arthropoda > Insecta > Coleoptera > Carabidae > Stenolophus > Stenolophus ochropezus. The sequence goes on from JAQOWZ010000056.1 coordinate 1,315,886, forward strand.
CGATTGGTTGGAACGCTATTTTCGTACTGCGCATGCGTTTTACAGTTTCAAATCCAATCCTGGAACAAACCTATATTTCTAACCATATTGCGCATACATTGTACCAACCCCACAACTCTCTATTCCTCCGTAGGTAGGCCGCGTACGCGCAGTCTCCCTCACAACCCCCCACCTGCGCATCCACACCTGCACGTGCGTGGACCACTACGCGGCGAGCTACGGCGACCGCGGCTGGGGCTGCGGCTACCGCAACACGCAGATGCTGATCTCGTCGCTGCTGACGCACACCGGCTACAACGAGCTGCTGTACCGCGCGTGGCAAGGGCAACGACCGCCCAGGTCCGCCGTGCCCAGCATCTCCAGGTTGCAGAGTTTGATAGAGCAGGCCTGGGCGCAGGGGTTTGATCTCCAGGGGTCCGAACAGCTGGGGTGTAAGCTGTATAATACGAGGAAGTGGATTGGGGCCACGGAGGTTGTGACGCTGTTGAGCAGTCTTAGGATCAAGTGAGTTGTTTGTATTTTAATTACTTTAACAAGTAAAGGTTTTGTTAATCCGGGAAATTACATGTGAAATATATTTTAATCGTAAATATATGAATAATTATAACTTAAAACATAATTGAAAGTTAAAATTATGTTTCCATTTATTTATAATTAATTATTTTATCGCACTTTTCTAATTTTACAAATGAGTTATACGCATACGTAGAAGCGTTGTTCTGAGCATGCGTAAAAGGAATGGTGAGATCTGATTTTTTTTTTAACGTAGGTGTTAGATTGAAGCAAAACTACCTGTTCCCATGGCAACCCAACACGCGCTATTTAAAAGAGACTATACGTTATCATTTCATTTTTTGAGAAATCTAAGCATCTTTGAGTAAAATATAATATAGAATATCAATTTTGAAGACAATTTTAATAAAATAAAAAAAACACTCATTGTTCATTCCAAATTTATTCTTTAGATATAAAGAGATAAACTGTTTGTTTGCAGAAATTAACAAATATAACGTAAAAATTAAAATATGGTATTTGAAAAGGTGCAAAAATTAAACGTTTTGAGACTTTAAGAATTGGAAATTAAACTGTAAAACATCATCGGTAGCCATCGATAAAATTTCATGACACACTAATAACTTTTCATTTAAAATTATTTTTATTTCTGATGATGAAATGATTTTTGCTTTTTAAATATAATTTAGTTTTTGGAATAAATTTGTTACTTGATTTTAATATAAAAAATGTTATAAAATACACAGATGAATAAGATACAACAGTGGTATTCTGTTTGCTACTCGGATCAAATCAGATCACTAAAATCAGTTCAATTCGGAACAGTTTTTGATCTACATCAGCGAGTGAATCACTTGAATCAATATTATTGTGTGGAGGTGATTCAAATTCAAAAATTTAATCTAACTAATTAATTAACTGGATTCTTATTTTGAAAGACCGGTTTTTAAACAAAATCTGTTAATCTGTTATTATTCCATTTTAATAATCGTTAATCATGAACCAGTATTTTTTTCAATAACGTGCTTTGGATAAAATAGATAAATAATTATTTTATTTTGTCATTTACTGCCAAAAATGTTAATACACTATTATTTTAGTGTACTAATAAGTAGATGGCAGCACTTGTCGTGACTTTTTATTGTACGCATACGCAACATTAGTTCTTGTAAAACAATCGAATACTAGTGGGAAATAATTTGTATTATAGATGTCAACTAGTAGATTTCCACAAACCAACGGGTCCAGACGGCACTCACCCAGAGCTATTCTTATGGGTCCTTCGTTATTTCCAAAACGGTGGCGACTTTATCCCGCCTCTGTACCTCCAACACCAAGGTAACTCTCACCACCATTATGCCGGGGACACACGGTATAAATAATGATTATTAAGTAAATTCTCAATTGAAGTTAATGTTCATTAGAAAAAAATATAGACACACGGACATTACTTGATATTTCTTGCACATGCGCAAATGCAATGTACCCTTGACAAAAAAGAAAATAGAGAGTCATTAAAGACACCGAAGTAGTTTCTAAATTTAGAGTATTATCCATGCCACTATACTACATTGTCAATCGGCAACCCAAATAAGAATAATTTAAATAAATATCAACATTAACCACAACATCAACAACCGTAACTGTCATTCGGGTTGCGATGACAACCGAACGCTTTCGATCATCGGTTTTTAAACTTCATCGGCACTTTCCACGTTATGAAGTTTGAAATGATCATTACCTAAATGATCATATGACACATGACTACTAAATTAAGTATTAACTGTTAATGATCATTAACTTTCCTCGTGTGTCCCGGGTATTATAGACTACATTAGTGTAACGGTCATTTTGTGGCGCCAAATTCAAACTGAAACCCTAACTCTCATCTGCCGATTTATAAGCCCATGTTATTCTTATGGGAATAAAAATATGCTGTCTTTAACCTGCTAGAAAGTATTATAAAATACAAATCTTAACAATTAAACCTTATAAGTACTAATCTCTAATGTTTTATTTATCTTCTAATGTAATATACACACCCAAAAAACTTAATATTAGTTAATAAACTTCAATTTAAACAATAGGTGCAAATTTTTGAAAACGTATGTTGTAGCTGTGTTAGTATTCAGTTGAACCTTTCACTTTAATTTGGCGTTTTTAACCTGCTGCACCAAGTATAGACATATGTTACTATTTGCGATACTACTTTCTTTAAAATCAAATAATTCTTAATCTATTCTTTTATTTGTATTTTTCCTGTACGGAAAGCAAAGAGTAATGTTTTAGAATATAAAAAAAACCCTATGTTATAATTAAGAATCGCCAAAATGCTTGAATATCGTGAATTGAAAATGTACTCCCATAAGAAATGCATACACTCAGATTTGAATTAGAGTTTCGCGCGAAATGTAAATCTTAACCTCACTAACGTGGTCTATTGTCAACCACAACCACTCTCTTTCTCTTACACTGACATCTCCAGGCCACAGCCGAACCATAATGGGCGTAGAGCAATTCCGCGACGGTACGATCTCCCTTCTGGTTCTGGACCCGAGTCATTCCCCGTACCAGATGGGCCAGCTGGCCGATACCAGCACAGCACCAGCTGCGTTGAGGCTCATACGCAAGTCCGAAGCGGCGATGAAAGCGCGCCAATATCAGGTGGTGGCGGTGGTTGGCACTATCGACTCTGATGGACAGTTCCAGGTAAGGGGTAACAGGGGTGGGGTTTGAACTTGAAGTACATTGGTTGCAGCCTGGTTGGACTGAATATGAGTATTTTTCGGTTGGGGTGTTTTAGTGTTATAATTTGTGTGGTTGTTTTAAAATTAATAACTTTTGATCTCCGGTTTCGTGGTTTTATGTTACAAATTTATTTTTATGTTTCTTCGTTTGGGGAGAATAGTTTTACATAACTTCAAGATCTGCCGAGTTGCTAGAAAAAACTATACCTTTTCCATTTACATTTCATAACGCGTCAACTGTATTTCAGATTAATCAATTGTATTTCAGAATTAGTCAGTTGTAATTTAGAATTGACTAATCTAAACTATCTTTAATAGTTTCTAAAAGACAATTATCTGTTCTGAATTACATTTTATACTTTGATATACAATTGACTATTTTGAATTACTTTTTATGCTATTTTAAATGCAATTGATTATTTTAAAATACATTAGTTGCTTTTGAAATACATTTTTAATTTTAAATTTACAATGGACTTTTCCGAATTACATTTGTTACTTTCGGAAATACAATTGACTATTCCACAGTACATTTGTTGCATTCTGATATACATTTTTTGATTTTAAATTTACAATTGACTATACTAAATAACATTTGATACTTTCTGAAATACAATTAACTATTCTGAATTCCATTTAATGTTTTACAACAGTAATTGACAATACAGAAACACATTTAATGCTTTCTGAAATACATTTATTGCGTTCTGAAATACAATTGACTAATTTGTATTAAATTTAATGCGTTTTGAAATACGTTGAACTATTCTGAAATATAATTAATTATTCAGAATTAAATTTGTTGCGTTTTAAAATTTAATTGCCATCACATTTAATACTTTTTGAAATACAATTAACTGTTCTAAAATACATTTAATGCTTTCTGATTTTCAATTGAATCTTTTAAATTATATTTGATGCCTTCTGAAATACAGTTAACTATTTTAAATTATATTTAATTCTTTTTGTAATAGAATTGACTGTTCTGAAATACAATTAATTATTGTGAAATACAATTGACAATTCTGAATTTCATTTCATGCTTTTTAATTTACAGTTCACTACTCTGAAGTACATGTTACGCTTTCTGAATTAAAATTGTAAAAAATAAAAAGGTCTTTAATTTCTGTGTCATATTTTATTGTTCTATTTTATTGATTCTAAAAACATGAGTTAAACGGGGAATTTAAAAATATTTTTGTAATGAACGTGAAAAAACACTGGAACACCCCGTGAAGAATAAAAGTATTCAGTTCTTGAGGCTGTGTGTAGAAAAGTAATATGATATTTTATGTGCAGTTGTAGCTCTAATTGGATTTAAAATGTGTAGGTGCTTTTGAATTTTTTTACTGTTTTTATTAGTTAGGAGCCGGTCTCAATTCTGAGAACGGTTACTCTGCATTGCAGACCTTTTTCAAACATAGTATTGAATAGTAATTGAAGTAGTTACGTTTGATGTAGAGTTGGAAATACAGGTGATGTTGTCTTTCAGCAAAGCAAGGTGCTTCGTGGCACGCGGATACCTCAGGATCGGTGAGACTTATCCAGTGTCCCTATAAACTTAAATCTTATGCTAATGCTGTTGCCTTTCTTGGTCTTGAAGGCTGTGACGCTCTGCTAACCTTTCTTTCTTTCCGTTTTTACATTCCTTTCTGCCTATTTCTTTCCTCTTTGTGAACTACTCTTGTGCAAATGTCTACAATGGGGCATTTTTATTTTAAAACTTATAGTTTCGTTTTGGAAGTTTTATAAATCACAAGACGCAGAAAGCTTCTAATTTTATCTCCTACATTTTTCTTTTAAACACGGTGTTATGTAATAACAGAAACACGTTTTTCCCGTCCCTCTAGTGGATTTTATTGGAACTACTACGAAGTGTACCGAATTGCTCCGAATTTGAACGAACAAATAAAATTGATAAATTCTTAATAAAGATTTATGTTTTGTGCTCTAGGTATTTTAAATATGGATTAATCAATTTTCTACGACTTAAATCATGTTTTTTGCTAAATGCTAAATTACTTTATGTTATTTATAAATCAACTTTAAGGGAGTTTCTAGTTTTTCTCGTCCCTCTAGTAGATTTTTTTGGAACTACTACGAAGTATACCGAATTGTTCCGAATATACAATTATTTGTACAGTTCTATGTTTTGTGCTTTATGTATTTTAAAAATGGATATATCAATGTCTTACGGCTTAAATCATGTTTTTTTTTGTGCTAAATTATTTTATGTTATTTATAAATCAGCTTTAAGGAAGTTAAAGTGGTTAGTGGTTCCTACAAAAATGGAGGATAAATATAAAATACAAATATGAAAATTTAATTTAACTAAATCTGCCGTACAACAGGGAAAATAGTTAAATGCCTTTTTGTCAAAGTTGAGAAATATCAAACAAACCATTGTCATTGTTTTTTGTACTAAAAAGTTTTTTTTTTGTAACAACAAATTTTATTTTGTGTAATTTCGAGACTATCATTAATAATTTCATAATAATAATTGTACATTACTTTACTAGTGGGAGAAATAAGCACTTCTACCGAACGCGTAAGGAAAAAGCATGTTTTTATTTCTTACGCGAATAGATGCAGTTTTTTCTTGTAAACATTTTGGTGTAAAAATCTCAGTTTTCTCGTCCCTCTGGTAGAATTTGTTTGTACTACTACGAAGAATACCGAATCGTTCCGAATATATACGAATGGATACTTCATCTTAAATCACTTGTTTTTTATGCTAAATTTTGTTTTGTATCATTTATCAGTTTCAAAAACAAAGAGGGTTGATTATCAAAGCGAAAGGACGGCATAAAAAGTAGTTAAATAATAAATTTAACCCATTATTAACATTTGCCCAAGATAGTACTTATTGTTATTCCGGCTTACAGTCAACTTCCAAGAAGTATAGAACTATGTAAGCTGCGTTGTTTTTAATATTATGTGATATATTTGGGTTGTCTCATTTTATAAAAATTTGCAGTTATAAATATTTATAGGCCTCTCAATAATAAAATGCAATAACTTCGCTCGTTCAGACATATATATCTGCTTCAGAATTACAAACTTGTCAATTATTACCAGTTTTCCTGGCCTATACTTTTTATAATTGTTGAAAAAATAAATAATCAATACGGAAAACATTCAAATTTATTCAAAATAAATAAACAGTCATCTAATAAGACCATAATATTTCTCATTTTTAAAGTTATATTTATTAGTTGTTAGAACATAAAATTCTGCATGCTTTGATATAAATCTTATTTACATATTTAATCAAAATTGCATCTTATTTTATTTTATTTTATACAGAGACGGACAAAAGTATGGAAACTTATAAAAAAACATTTTGTAGAAATGTATATTTCGTTGAGATAAAGATGTATTATTTTTTCGTACTTTAGTACTGTTAAAGGGCATAATTTTTAGAAAATTTGTTCATACGAATGTTTCAATATATACATTCGCATGTACAAATTTTATATAAATAAACTAACTAATATAACTAAATGAAGTATGAAAAAATAACACATCTTTATTTCAAAGAAATAAATATTTCTACAAATCGATTTTTCAATACTTTTGTCCGCTACTATTATATATACCGTTCACGTTAAGAACATAGCGAAGACTAATATAGGGAACACAATTCCAGCTCTGTGATTGATTAAAATACAAACCTGGTTTACATAGGGAAAAAACTATAAACAAAGCACATATGAATTGTCTTTCGTCGGAAAAAATTGTCAAACATTAAATATTTGGTTTTGAAAAAGTTTTTACATTTTATATTTTAATTGTAAATGAATAAATGAATAAAAAACCTTTATCTACTCTCACCCTATAATGATTCCATTATTTTGCAAGTTATTGCATGTGAAGTGTGTCATTAATGAAATCGTTTAATAATGAAACTAAATCATGCCTAAAAGAACAATGTAAATTAAATGGGACTTTCATTATTATAACATTTCTTTTAACAAATGAAAAACATGTTTTTGAAAGAATGGTAATGTAAAACACTGCTAACGCTATAGTATCGCAGAAAAATATAGTACAAATTATCGTATTTGGATTTTATGTAAGAGTTTTATCTCAAATTGGTGACATTGCATCGGTGTCATCTCAGAAGTATACTGAACGCAACCTACCATCACCTGTCTACCTGTCATATTATATAAATATAATAAATTATTACAATTCTATTTATTTTTCTAATTGGTTCGTAGATAAAATATTGTATGACACTCATGTGTGAAGTACTTTTATGCACTCATTACGGTTAAGACACTCGCTTTCGCTCGTGCCTTAAACTCCGTAATTCATGCCTAAAAGTATTCCTTCACACACTAGTATTATAAATAACTATTGTTCTTGGTTTTCACATATCAAAATGTTGTCATATTGTTTCAAATCCAATAATTTCATCTAAAATTTAATGAATAATATAAAGAATGTCTAAAATTAATTACAAGACAGTTTATCCATAATTTAAAATAATCATTGCAGAAGAAATTGTTAAATATTTTAAAAGATAATACTTCTAGACTTGTAAATTTTTCAAATGGCGCGCCAGTTTATATTTTGTGTGTGTGCAACAGACTTTGTTCGAGGCGACATCTACTATATTCTTAACGAGAACAGAATTATACTTGTATTTATTTATTTATTTATTTTTGGAATATTGTGGTCGGAAATTGTAGTTTGCTGAATATTGTGAATATATTTAAATGTTTCTAGAAAATAATTAATTTAAAATGAGATAGCTCATCTCTTTGTTGGTTAGTAATAATTTAAAATTCACTTGTCATGCCTCAAGGCACCTCACAATAAATAAATTCATTTTGCACGAATCATCAACAATGTTGACATCTCACCAAATGATTTGTAGGAAATAGTTAAGTAGCACCCTTTACTATTGTTCATAGAAGTGTAACTTTTTCCTTTGATGTGATATAGATTTCTATTTTCTGACCAGAAATTTAGAATAATTAAAGATATCGAAAGTATTTTTGAAGGAAATATATTTTAATCAAAATTCAAAATCGAGTTTTAAAGAATTTTATATGAAGTTTCTTTCAAAAATATTTGGAAATATCTAAACGATCACTGGTTACAAGATTTGTTAAATAGTTTTATCAACTCTAGTCTATTTTACCTCTTAGGATAGTCGAAAGTCTTTAGTTTGTATGATAGTGAGTGAGTATCTAATTTGTAAAAAAACACTTAATTTCACAATTCTAGTTCATACTTATTAAACTTTAAAAGTGAATAGATAATATATAACAGTTAACACTGTTCAAAAATTAAAAATTGTTGACATTTTAAAGATATAATTGTAATCTCAGCTTACGAGAGAACGAATTTATAAGTAAGAAAAATGGACACCATTCTCAATAAATCTTAAACACAACAATTTAATTTCCTAATTTATTTTCCTTTTAGTGACAGTGGCACAAGTTTACAGGAAGTACCGGTTTGATCATCGATATTTAGGAATTAAAAATATTGTGTGAAATAAATAAATTAATAAAATGTCGTCTATGTTTTTTATTGTCCCATGTTTATATTTCTTTAATTGTTTACTTTAAGTTTTTCTTTTTTGTTTCAATTTTTATTTTCAATGTCTTTTTCTTTCAGTGTTTCAGAGTAAGCGATGAACCACTAGTGAAAAACTATGAATTTAGAAGTGCTTCTAGAAAAAAAAAAACCGAACTGGTAAGAACCATATTTTTTTTATTTCTTTATTACACATATTATTTCAACTATACTACATTCCCGTTAAGATAAAAGCGAATACTTCTATCAGAGAAATAATTATAGTCAGTCGAAAATAAACATCAATATCAAGCCTTGTGTAAAAACAAAGACATGTTACACGGTATAATTTTAGTAACATAATATTCAAAATAATTTTTACATATTTTTTCTTACATGCTTTTTAAACTTAATATTGCTCTTAAACTGTGCCCGAAAAAATGATTTTTCATATATTATTTATACAGTATACTTTTAGACAGTACTTTTATAATTGTATATTTTATCATAACAATTAAATATAAAAAAAATTGCATGTCTCATATCGATATATATATTTGCTACTGATACATCCCATTAATTTTTAATAAATCGTTCATTTATGTACTTGTTTACACCATCAAAACGACAAAATTCAGTAAAATAAATATACCCTTTTGCTCAAAATTTATGTATTGGTAACACAAAGTCGTGTTGAGTGTTGCCTATGTTTTTATTTTCTCGAATTACGCAAGAACCACAAAAGGATATTAATTTCGTGAGTTTAAAAATTGACTCTATGGAGTGCCATGTCTAAAATTTAATAAACGAGAGTCCCAAAGTTATTCGCTTTGTTTGACAGTTTTAGAAAAAGCTATATCTACACCCAATTCTTTTAATACTGGGTCGAATGCACTAAAAATGTGTATAGGGGTTTAAAATAACGTAGATTTTGATTTTCCTACAAGAAAAGCAAGTTCTGATGCTTAAATTTAACACACGAGAGTTCTAAAGATCGATCTTTTGACAGCTGTAGAAAAACCTATATCTACACCCACTTCTTTTAATACTGGGTCAAATGTGCTAAAAATGTGTATAGGGGTTTGAAATAACGTAGATTTTGATTTTCTTATAAGAAACGCCGGTTCTGATGCTTAAATTTAACACATGAGTGACCCAAAAGTTGATTGCTTTCTTTGGCAGTTGCAGAAAAACCTATATCTACACCCAATTCTTTTATTATTGGGTCGAATACGCTAAAAATGTGTATAGGTGTTTGAAGTAACGTAGATTTTGATTTTCTTATTAGAAAAGCCGGTTCTGATGCTTAAATTTAAGACACGAGTGACTTAAAGTTGATTGTTTAATTTGGCAGTTGTAGAAAAACCTATATCTACACCAAATTCTTTTAATACTGGGTCAAATGCGCTAAAAATGTGTATAGGTGTTTGAAATAACGTAGATTTTGATTTTCTTATAAGAATCGCCGGTTCTGATGCTTAAATTTAACACACGAGTGCCCCAAAGTTGATTTCTTACTTTGGCAGTTGTAGAAAAACCTGTATCTACACCCAATTCTTTTAATACTGGGTCGAATGCGCTAAAAATGTGTATAGGTGTTTGAAATAACGTAGATTTTGATTTTCTTATAAGAATCGCCGGTTCTGATGCTTAAAATTAATACACGAGTGCCCCAAAGTTGATTGCTTGACTTGGCATTTGTAGAAAAACATATATCTACGCTCAATTCTTTTAATAGTTGGTCGAATGCGCTAAAAATGTATATAGGTGTTTGAAATAACGTAGATTTTGATTTTCTTATAAGAATCGCCGGTTCTGATGCTTAAATTTAACACACGAGAGCCCCAAAGTTGATTGCTTACTATTACAGTTGTAGAAAAAGGTAAATATGCACCCAATTCTTTTAATACTGGGTCAAATGCGCTAAAAATGTGTATAGGTGTTTGAAATAACGTAGATTTTGATTTTCTTATATGAAACGCCAGTTCTGATGCTTAAATTTAACACACGAGAGTCCCAAAGTTGATCGCTTTCCTTTGACAGCTTTTACAAAACATATATCCTCACCTAGTTCTTTTAATAATGAGTAAAATGCGCTAAAAATGTGTATAGGTGTTTGAAATAACGTAGATTTTGATTTTCTTATAAGAAACACCGGTTCTGATGCTTAAATTTAACACACGAGAGTCCTAAAGTTGATCGCTTTCCTTTGACAGCTTTTATAAAACATATATCCACACCTAGTACTTTTAATAATGGGTCCAATGCGTTGAAAATGTTTATAGGGGTTTGAAATAATGTAGATTTTGATTTTCTTACAAGAAACGCCGGTTCTGTTGCTTAAATTTAACAAACAAGAGCCCCAAAGTTGATCACTTTCCTTTGACAGCTTTTACAAAACATATATCCACACCTAGTTCTTTTAATAATGGGTAAAATGGGTTGAAAATGTGTATAGGGGTTTAAAATAATGTAGATTTTGATTTTCTTACAAGAAATGCCGGTTCTGTTGCTTAAATTTAACACACGAGAGCCTCAAAGTTGACGGCTTGCCTTGACACCTGTTTTGCAAAATATATGTCTACACCCAATTCTTTTAATACTGGGTCGAAAGCACTAAAAAGGTGTATAGGGGTTCGAAATGACGTAGATTTTGATTTTCTAATATTAAAGGGGCCCCACATTAAGTAAAAAGTTCATAATCAATTGATAAATGGTAAATTTATCGGTTTTTCAAATGCTATTTTTGAACCCAAATCTGGGTATAATGGGTCGTGGCTGCGGCTACCTTACTAATTTTAGTTGTATTTTATATATCTGATATCAAAAGGGCCCCAAATTGTCCAGGAAAGCTTTAATTAGCGAAATCCTCTCCAATGTTATTCTTATGGGAGAATCGAATTTCACTGATTTAAGCTATTAAATTGTTTAAAATTGATAGGAAAGTATGAAATAAGGTTTTTAAATGTTCTAAAGACGATTTTCCTAGTGAGAAACATGGGTTTAAAGTCATATTTAGCGCAAAAAGTACTTTTAAAATGTTAAATGTCATATAGAATTGTCGCCATTTTTATTGAACTTTAAGTTCAAATATCTCGCTTAAAAAAAATCGTATCTCAAAAAGCTTTTCACCAAAAAATTCAGCGTGAAAAGGCGAATATTATAATTATTTTTTAGAATAAATTTTGAATAAATTTTGAAAATTCAGTTGGCGATCGTCAGTGATCGTTTTTTGTTTTCGTCATTTTCGGCCAATCACAACCCTTGTTTCAAGGTGAAACCAGTTCGCCGCGAGTAATCATACAGAGTAGACGTGCTGAAGGTGTGCTCCGCAAAAATAATTAAAAACGGACATAAAACACAAATATAACCCGGATTAACGACTCATAATCATTGTTTGAGCTATTTGGAAGTAACTTTGGATGAAATTAAATAAATATTTGCAAATTAAACAAAATTTTTCCACTTGCAAAATTTGTTCAATTGTTTTGTAAACAAAAACAAAGTAGAGGTTACTTTTAATTAAATTTTAAATAAAATTGAAATAAAATAACATAAAAATAAGATATTCAAGTGTTGCAAAATAAAATTAGAACAAAAACAATGATTTCAGAGAACTTAAGTGAGACAAAATGGCGGACAACAGTGCAAGTGGTTGAAACAAGTGAGTGAGTAAGTGAGGAAGTGGACATGCCCAGCCGATGAGGAGACCTGGCCGGTGATGTTGGAGGAATGGAGGCGAGCTGAGGGAGCAGTCGGGACCTGGGGAGCGGAGTCGAGGCCGAGAACTACTTCAGTGTTGAGGTTAGTCTAACTTTCATTACTTAAGTCGTTCTGCCTTGCAGTAATTAGTGATGGGTTTATGCAGACAACTAAATTAAGAAATTACATTCTAAAATTAAACTAAGAAGTTGGTTATTTTCAACTTTCTAGGTTAATTTCTCAATTTTATAATGCTTGCACATGCGAAATACTAACATAACCATTAGTTTGACGTTTGGAGCGTTTTGTAAATATAACATAAAAGTGATATTTTTAAGACTGACAAAATACAATATTTTTATTTAATGGAAAACATAATAAATGATACTAAGGATGAATACGACTTAATAAGCCTGGTTCAAACTTTGAATTTTTATACAATAAAAAGAAAAATAGTAAATTTAAATATAAAATAGCAAAGGCGAATGAAATAGAACATTTCCATTGGTTTATTCTTTAGTTTAGTTTTGAGCATAAACAGTCTTCGTATAATTTAATTTTTTAGTTTAGAGTTCAATTTAATTTTATAATTTATTTGCTGCATAAACCCACCATTCGTTTCTATTAACTATTTCGTGTTCATTTATTAAATACTGATACATACAAGGCAGAAACACATCCACCCTTGAATGATTCATCCCTTATAGTTTATATTTAATAATTTTAAATTTATTTACGGTTTATTAAAAAATTGAACTGCACTTAACATTACCTTCAATTCTACTTGTGTTACATGTTCTTTTTATTATTATAGGGGTGTATTAATGTAACCATCACTTATTTTCAAATATTTATGTAAAAATAAAAGTATAGATATTGATAATAAAAATATCAGACTACTTATTATCTGGAGTGCGCCATTCATAACACATTAGTCAAAAATTAAAGTTAAACCATTACAAATTTTCCAAAATATTTTTTTGCGTTTAATTACAGGTACACACGAATTACAACACTACATGAAGACACTATACATTACACACATACACACACAAACAACAATAACAACAACAACAACACCTTTACATCAAACAGAGTTGGAACACCGACAGCTATTATTATTATTAGATTATTAGTAGTTATTTCGTAGTAAATATTCCTTGAAATTATTAAACTGTCAGTTTTTAATGTACATAATTATAAATAAAAAAATAAAAGTAAGTTGTCTATTTTAAAATACAACCTTTAATTGTTTAGTGGTACATATTTTCAGTAGAGTGGTTCAATAGTTACACTTATAAAAGTGTTTGTATATCTGTTCATTTTTTACAAATTTGCTTACCACTCCTACACGGTTAAAGATAATGGAACGAGGTTTCAAAATTCTGATTCAGCATTAAATTTGCTATCAGAAAAGTCAAATGAATATATTTTCAGTAGAGTGGTTCAATAGTTACACTTATAAAAGTGTTTGTATATCTGTTCTTTTTTACAAATTTGCTTACCACTCCTACTCGGTTAAAGATAATGGAACGAGGTTTCAAAATTCTGATTCAGCATTAAATTTGCTATCAGAAAAGTCAAATGAAAATATTTTCAGTAGAGTGGTTCAATAGTTACACTTATAAAAGTGTTTGTATATCTGTTCATTTTTTACAAATTTGCTTACCACTTCTACACGGTTAAAGATAATGAAACGAGGTTTCAAAATTCTGATTCAGCATTAAATTTGCTATCAGAAAAGTCAAATGAAAATATTTTCAGTAGAGTGGTTCAATAGTTACACTTATAAAAGTGTTTGTATTCTGTTCTTTTTTACAAATTTGCTTACCACTCCTACACGGTTAAAGATAATGAAACGAGGTTTCAAAATTCTGATTCAGCATTAAATTTGCTATCAGAAAAGTCAAATGAAAATATTTTCAGTAGAGTGGTTCAATAGTTACACTTATAAAAGTGTTTGTATATCTGTTCTTTTTTACAAATTTGCTTACCACTCCTACACGGTTACAGATAATGGAACGACGTTTCAAAATTCTGATTCAGCATTAAATTTGCTATCAGAAAAGTCAAATGAAAATATTTTCAGTAGAGTGGTTCAATAGTTACACTTATAAAAGTGTTTGTGTATCTGTTCATTTTTTTACAAATTTGCTTACCACTCCTACACGGTTAAAGATAATGGAACGACGTTTCAAAATTCTGATTCAGCATTAAATTTGCTATCAGAAAAGTCAAATGAAAATATTTTCAGTAGAGTGGTTCAATAGTTACACTTATAAAAGTGTTTGTATTCTGTTCTTTTTTACAAATTTGCTTACCACTCCTACACGGTTAAAGATAATGAAACGAGGTTTCAAAATTCTGATTCAGCATTAAATTTGCTATCAGAAAAGTCAAATAAAAATATTTTCAGTAGAGTGGTTCAATAGTTACACTTATAAAAGTGTTTGTATATCTATTCTTTTTTACAAATTTGCTTACCACTCCTACACGGTTAAAGATAATGGAACGAGGTTTCAAAATTCTGATTCAGCATTAAATTTGCTATCAGAAAAGTCAAATGAAAATATTTTCAGTAGAGTGGTTCAATAGTTACACTTATAAAAGTGTTTGTACATCTGTTCATTTTTTACAAATTTGCTTACCACTCCTACACGGTTAAAGATAATGGAACGAGGTTTCAAAATTCTGATTCAGCATTAAATTTGCTATCAGAAAAGTCAACTGAAAATATTTTCAGTAGAGTGGTTCAATAGCTACACTTATAAAAGTGTTTGTATATCTGTTAATTTTTTTACAAATTTGCTTACCACTCCTACACGGTTACAGATAATGGAACGACGTTTCAAAATTCTGATTCAGCATTAAATTTGCTATCAGAAAAGTCAAATGAAAATATTTTCAGTAGAGTGGTTCAATAGTTACACTTATAAAAGTGTTTGTATATCTGTTCATTTTTTACAAATTTGCTTACCGCTTCTACACGGTTAAAGATAATGAAACGAGGTTTCAAAATTCTGATTCAGCATTAAATTTGCTATCAGAAAAGTCTAATGAAAATATTTTCAGTCGAGTGGTTCAATAGTTACACTTATAAAAGTGTTTGTATTCTGTTCTTTTTTACAAATTTGCTTACCACTCCTACACGGTTAAAGATAATGGAACGAGGTTTCAAAATTCTGATTCAGCATTAAATTTGCTATCAGAAAAGTCAACTGAAAATATTTTCAGTAGAGTGGTTCAATAGTTACACTTATAAAAGTGTTTGTATATCTGTTCATTTTTTTACAAATTTGCTTACCACTCCTACACGGTTACAGATAATGGAACGACGTTTCAAAATTCTGATTCAGCATTAAATTTGCTATCAGAAAAGTCAAATGAAAATATTTTCAGTAGAGTGGTTCAATAGTTACACTTATAAAAGTGTTTGTATATCTGTTCATTTTTTACAAATTTGCTTACCACTTCTACACGGTTAAAGATAATGAAACGAGGTTTCAAAATTCTGATTCAGCATTAAATTTGCTATCAGAAAAGTCTAATGAAAATATTTTCAGTCGAGTGGTTCAATAGTTACACTTATAAAAGTGTTTGTATTCTGTTCTTTTTTACAAATTTGCTTACCACTCCTACACGGTTAAAGATAATGGAACGAGGTTTCAAAATTCTGATTCAGCATTAAATTTGCTATCAGAAAAGTCAAATGAAAATATTTTCAGTAGAGTGGTTCAATAGTTACACTTATAAAAGTGTTTGTATATCTGTTCTTTTTTACAAATTTGCTTACCACTCCTACACGGTTAAAGATAATGGAACGAGGTTTCAAAATTCTGATTCAGCATTAAATTTGCTATCAGAAAAGTCAAATGAATATATTTTCAGTAGAGTGGTTCAATAGTTACACTTATAAAAGTGTTTGTATATCTGTTCTTTTTTACAAATTTGCTTACCACTCCTACTCGGTTAAAGATAATGGAACGAGGTTTCAAAATTCTGATTCAGCATTAAATTTGCTATCAGAAAAGTCAACTGAAAATATTTTCAGTAGAGTGGTTCAATAGTTACACTTATAAAAGTGTTTGTATATCTGTTCATTTTTTTTACAAATTTGCTTACCACTCCTACACGGTTACAGATAATGGAACGACGTTTCAAAATTCTGATTCAGCATTAAATTTGCTATCAGAAAAGTCAAATGAAAATATTTTCAGTAGAGTGGTTCAATAGTTACACTTATAAAAGTGTTTGTATATCTGTTAATTTTTTTACAAATTTGCTTACCACTCCTACACGGTTAAAGATAATGGAACGACGTTTCAAAATTCTGATTCAGCATTAAATTTGCTATCAGAAAAGTCAAATGAAAATATTTTCAGTAGAGTGGTTCAATAGTTACACTTATAAAAGTGTTTGTATATCTGTTCATTTTTTTACAAATTTGCTTACCACTTCTACACGGTTAAAGATAATGGAACGACGTTTCAAAATTCTGATTCAGCATTAAATTTGCTATCAGAAAAGTCAAATGAAAATATTTTCAGTAGAGTGGTTCAATAGTTACACTTATAAAAGTGTTTGTATATCTGTTCATTTTTTACAAATTTGCTTACCACTCCTACACGGTTGAAGATAATGTAACGAGGTTTCAAAATTCTGATTCAGCATTAAATTTGCTATCAGAAAAGTCAAATGAAAATATTTTCAGTAGAGTGGTTCAATAGTTACACTTATAAAAGTGTTTGTATATCTGTTCATTTTTTACAAATTTGCTTACCACTTCTACACGTTTAAAGATAATGGAACGACGTTTCAAAATTCTGATTCAGCATTAAATTTGCTATCAGAAAAGTCAAATGAAAATATTTTCAGTAGAGTGGTTCAATAGTTACACTTATAAAAGTGTTTGTATATCTGTTCATTTTTTACAAATTTGCTTACCACTCCTACACGGTTAAAGATAATGAAACGAGGTTTCAAAATTTTGATTCAGCATTAAATTTGCTATCAGAAAAGTCAAATGAAAATATTTTCAGTAGAGTGGTTCAATAGTTACACTTATAAAAGTGTTTGTATTCTGTTCTTTTTTACAAATTTGCTTACCACTCCTACACGGTTAAAGATAATGGAACGAGGTTTCAAAATTCTGATTCAGCATTAAATTTGCTATCAGAAAAGTCAACTGAAAATATTTTCAGTAGAGTGGTTCAATAGTTACACTTATAAAAGTGTTTGTATATCTGTTCATTTTTTTACAAATTTGCTTACCACTCCTACACGGTTACAGATAATGGAACGACGTTTCAAAATTCTGATTCAGCATTAAATTTGCTATCAGAAAAGTCAAATGAAAATATTTTCAGTAGAGTGGTTCAAGAATTATACATATAAAGGTTTTGTGTTATATACTCTAAATTTACATATAACTAGTCTTAGTATATTGTCTTCCTTGTATAATCGCATAAATTCCTTTGGTCCTCTTGCCTCCATGTGAGTGTTGCTTTCTCCTACGGCCTCCTAGGGCCTTCCTCGTGTCTCCTCTTGTGACTTGGTGACTTCCTGGTGCTTTGCGATGACTCGTTCTTGTTATGTAGACTCTTGGAGGAACTGGAGACCTGTGGAGACGATTATTAGTTATTAATTCATATTAATTTTTATAGATGTTATTTTAATAATATTTTGTGTGTTTATTTTTGCAATTAAGCTTGTATTTGCACAGTTACACGTAGGATGGGGGACCGTGTTTCAGAGTTAACTTTACTTGTATTTCAAGTAGGTTGCAGCTACGTTAGACTGCATCTTGTGTAGTTATTAACTACGTTTTATGAACTATATTCCGGGCGATAATTAATTAAGTAGTCAAGCTTGTATCAGGGCAGTTACATGTAGGATGGGTGATCGTACTTTTATATGTCTGGTATTTTGTTAAAATCGTACATTATCCCTGCTTAAATGAAACCTTGTACGGTTGCTTATGTATTGTGTTTTGGTTATAGTGCCTGCAATATCCTGGCACACTCAGAGCTGCTGTGGAGACATCGTGGGACACTCGGAGCTGCAGTGGAGACATCGTGGGACACTCGGAGCTACAGCGGAGACATCGTGGGACACTCGAAGCTGCAGTGGAGACATCGTGGGACACTCGGAGCTGCTGTGGAGACATCGTGGGACACTCGGAGTTGCAGTGGAGACATCGTGGGACACTCGGAGCTGCAGTGGAGACATCGCGGGATGAATGGAGCCGCAGGCCCTGGAGATCATCATTATAATGGTGAGTCCAAGTTATATTATTATTGTCTACACCCTAGATTTGGGTGTGACAACTCTATACAGAACCACCGCGGCTTCAAGCGACTTACAGCTCGGTCACTGTTTACTCTTAAATTGTGTTAGGTTTATTTATTGTATTTTAACTATTTTTTTATTAGATACATTTACTCTTAAGTTCAAAACAATTGTTCTTATTTCAAAACAACATTGCTTTTTCTTTAAACTGAAAATACATATTAGTTTTATTTATTTTGTTTTAACTGTTTCTGGTAATTTCCGACACTACACTAACCAATGTAATTTGCTGTTTGAGTATTTCAAAATGAGTGACCAGAAAACTATCATTAGTATTTATTAACTTTGTACATAAATTAAAAGTTCCACATGGTAGTTTCGTGCACATTTGACTTTGCAAATAAGAGTGAACAGTGATTGTGCTTGCAATTGTAGAAGGTGAATATACATGGCTTGCGGTTTTAGGTGATTGCGGCTACAGCTGTCAGGAAAGCTGCAGCTGCTGCATCTGACGGAAGACTTAGTTGCTAGTTGATGTAGTAGCTTAAGTTGTTTAGTGTTAGTGTTTCTGTTGTATTTCACAGGTGTAGTTTTAGTTTGGCTCACCGTCCGCGAGCCACTTGTCGCGATTTGATGTTATGTTGAAGTGCTCCCTTGGCGAATCATCCTAGGATAATCGTGCGTCGCGTATGCCACGTGGCATGCGCCACCGCGCGGCTTGCCCAGACGGCAGCTAGGCCCTAGGGGGTGTAGTGCGAACTTGGAGTGGGCGGGTTCCTTTTAGAGTCACGGTCATGTGGGGGGGTAGGTAGGACACGCGCGCGGAGGGTAGTAGAGTTCATCAAACTTGTGCTTTGGCTGTTGACTTGCGTACCACTGGGTCGCTTTTCAATGTTCAATCACTTGTTTTCTTCGTTGGGGCTGGTCCTGAGATGGTGTTAGTCGGGGTAGGCATGGGGAGTAACGAGTAATGTTTGGCTGCACCACAGGAGGCTCTACTGCGCGACCGGTGCTCCCCCAACCGTTGGGGCAACATATCTTTAGATGCAGTGCTTATCAACCAAGTAGCTTCTCTTCTTTGCATTTCATAAAATAAATAAATAATTAATAATTGCATCTTTAATTAACATTAATAATATTTAATATATTTTAATTTATTTTCTATAACTATTTACTTGTTTATCATAATGTAAAATAAATAATAGACCTTCTGTCTATTATTGAATTGTATTTTGAATTTGAATTTTAGTCTTTTTTCTATAACTTATTTACTTGATTAACGTAACATAAAGTAAATAATAGACCTTCAGTCTATTATTGAATTGAATTGAATTAGACACATAATAGACGAATGTGTAGTTGACAGGCACTGCAATAAGTAAACCCGTTTAGCAACTTTGGTAATGAGCACATACCCGTGATGGATATAGGCCGGTGTGCCCTCGTGGCCGGTTAAGCGGCTGGCTGTCCGAGCTTGACGCGGCAAGTCAATGCTAAGCTTTCAATGGCCGTATCACGCACTAAACAGTGGTATCGTTATTGGGGGACTTGGTCGGGGTGCAGATGCTGTCGGTGGTGTAGGGTGTGATGCGAAAGCATGGCGTGGGAGTCGGCAATACCCCTCGTAAACCTCTAGTAAGAACAACGGCGGAGTTTCTTACTGTTTCCTAGTTTTAATTAGCTTAGTTAAGGTAGTTCATAAGGTAGCTTAGTATGTAGTCTTTTAGCTTTATTTTGCTTTGCTATCAATTGAGAAAGTAACGTAACGTAAGACAGGAATAAATAGATATTTTCACATAGCACTTCAACCAACGTAACTCTTGCAGGTAGTATTAAGTTAGTATGTAAGTTAGAAACACATTGTTACTGTTAACAGGCTTAGTTGTAAGTTTCTTTCAGGGTAATATATGTTGGCTATTGCTCTCATAGTCTCTAGTAATGATTGCAGTTTCATTTTAATATTCATGTAGTAAAAAAAGACTATGAGGGTAGTCAACCATGTCAGATGCAGCGGCGAGAAGACGTCCATCAACAAACACTTTCCCTTTGTATTGTAATAAATAAATAATAAAACCCCCAAATTTATCTGTGTTGTTAGTTGGCATGGTAGCGAGTAAGTAGAGTAAGCAGGGCCTAGACGTAGATAAGGAACTAGACTGTAAGCCAACACCCACATTGTAAAACCATTGTAAACTTACGATGTTGTAAGGGGATTCCTGCCATACAACACCGTAAAGTATTGTAAACGTGTGCTAAACTTTGTAACTGTACGACTCGGTGTGTACAACACAACACTGCGTCGTGGAGTTCACAATACTTGCGAAATGCATTGTCCAAATACTGTACAAGTTCCCCTTGGGTACACACATGTAACACACAAACACGACATTGTATTTTGTTGTAAATAACTTCATGTTATTTACAATCAAATATAATGTCGTGTAATTTTATGTTACAATTTAATAAAAAAAAATTATAAAGTTGTACACAGGTGGAACTTGAAACATTATAACGTATTTATAACAATGCATTCTGAATGCATTGTCCAAATACTTTATAATGATTTGTACAAGTTTCTCTTGGGTACAAAAATGTAACACACAAAGACGACGTTGTAATTTGTTGTAAATAACTTAGTTATTTATGATAAATACAATGTCGTCTAATTTTATGTGTTACAACTTCAATAAAAATATATTTTGTTGTACTCATGTGGAACTTGGAACATTCTACAGTATTTATAACAATGCATTCTGGATAGAGTTGTGAACGACGCGACACAGGAGTTTTGATGGTGC
This sequence comes from Stenolophus ochropezus, assembly GCA_035578165.1. Taxonomy (NCBI): domain Eukaryota; kingdom Metazoa; phylum Arthropoda; class Insecta; order Coleoptera; family Carabidae; genus Stenolophus; species Stenolophus ochropezus. The sequence continues at coordinate 1,337,466 of JAQOWZ010000056.1, forward strand.
ACTCTACACCGCAGAGTACAGTTCTGAAGGGTACCACATTGTTACAGTACTTTACTACGTGTTGTACTGAGTGTGAAACATCGGAAGGTATTTAATATTAAACTGCAACACTTGTTCACTGTACGGAATTGCATCTGTTGCACGGAATGAAACATATTGTCTTATTCTGTACAACAGATACTTTGAATTCACTTGTTAATTGTATAAAATAACTTAGGTTTCCGTACAGTTGAGCACACGTTGTAGTTTGATAATAAATACTTTGCGAAGCGTTGCATTCAACATCGTAAAGTGTTGTAACAACTTGTACTTTGTAAGTGCATCAGACGCTCTGGCCTGCACTTACAAAATGCAAGTCTTACAACACTTGACGATCGTATTCCCGGTAGGATGATTACAACATTGTGGGTACTTACCGCTGACGTGGAGAAGTGACGTTATATTCTCTTGTAGAGAATTATAGTGGAACTTGTTCCTGCGGTGATTGATGTGCAGTTGGGACTTTGTCTACTGAACACAAGGTCTCGGCTGTGTATAACTATAGGGTGTGGTAATATACTTGCTAGTATATTGCAGTGTCTTGGAGCAATGCGGCTATTGGTGTAGGAAGTAAAACATTATGTTTTACTGAACTTCTATACCAATACCTGCACTGCTCCAAGACATTAATATACTGTCAGGTATATTTCTACATCTCTAGTTATACACAGACGAGTACTTTGTGTTCGGTGAACGAAGCCCCAGCGCGTGTCATCGCCGCATGAAGCAGTTCAACTTTAAATCTCTACAACAGAATTTAGCTTCTCCACGCGGTGGTAGATACGCAGGTGGGATTTTGTTCTAAAGACAAAGTCTCGACTGTGTATAATTTCGGGATGTTGTAATATATTGTTGAATATATTACAATGTCTTGATATAATGTGGGTTTTGGTATAGAAAATAAGTATAAGTTAACGAATTTATAGGATTTTATTGACTTATAATCCTATAAATTCGTTACCTTATATTTATTGTCGCAAGTTAGAATTTTATTGTTAAAATGTATGTATTTTTTATAATTGAATAAAATACTAGTTAAATGTATATATTCTTTTATTGAAAACATCTATTTTTTACATTTCAGGGTTGCTAAAGACAGTTAAGTATATTTACACGTATAAAGTTCCAAATTTCACCACCAGTTGGCAGCACCTGTCAATAAGGCCAAGTGCTGCCATCTATTATTCATCAAATGAACTAAAAAAATGTTAAAAATATGTCAGCACTTGGTCCTCAGAAGCCGGTTTTTAAGTTACTTTTTTAACAATTTTTTTAGTTCATTTGATGATAATAGATGGCAGCACTTGGCCTTATTGACAGGTGCTGCCAACTGGTGGTCAAATTTGGAACTTTATACGTGTAAATTTTTACAAATTTAATATTTTATACGTGAATCAAGGACAAATAACAATACAAATTTCTATTCCACCTTATATAATCTTATTAAAACTCATTAATTATACAGGTATATTACCGAATGTCCATGATTATATCTTACAGTTCTATTCCAACACCCACAGTGTCAAGATGTCGTAACATATTTATCAATATATTACAACATCCCGAATTTATACACAGCCGAGACTCTGTGTTTAGTGAACAAAGTCCCAACTGCGTATCAACCACCGCGTGAAGAAGCTAAATTCTCTTGTGGAGAATTATAATGGAACTTCTTCCTGCGGTGATGATATGCAATTGGGGCTTTGTTCACCAAACATTAACCACAAGTGATTAGTGTTAAGTGAACAAAGCAGCAAGTGCACATCAACCAGCGCAGGAACAAGTTCCACTACAATTCTCTACAAGAGAATACAACGTTCCTTCTCCACGTCAGCGGTAAGTACCCACAATGTTGTAATCATCCTACCGGGAATACGATCGTCAAGTGTTGTAAGACTTGCATTTTGCAAGTGCAGCCCAGAGCGTCTGATGCACCCGGCGCACTTACAAAGTACAAGTTGTTACAACACTTTACGATGTTGAATGCAATGCTTCGCAAAGTATTTATTATCAAACTACAACGTGTGCTCAACTGTACGGAAACCTAAGTTATTTTATACAATTAACAAGTGAATTCAAAGTATCTGTTGTACAGAATAAGACAATATGTTTCATTCCGTGCAACAGATGCAATTCCGTACAGTTAACAAGTGTTGCAGTTTAATATTAAATACCTTCCGATGTTTTACACTCAGTACAACACGTAGTAAAGTACTGTAACAATGTGGTACCCTTCAGAACTGTACTCTGCGGTGTAGAGTGCACCATCAGAACTCCTGTGTCGCGTCGTTCACAACTCTATCCAGAATGCATTGTTATAAATACTGTAGAATGTTCCAAGTTCCACATGAGTACAACAAAATATTTTTTTATTGAAGTTGTAACACATAAAATTAGACGACATTGTATTTATCATAAATAACTAAGTTATTTACAACAAATTACAACGTCGTCTTTGTGTGTTACATTTTTGTACCCAAGAGGAACAACTTGCAAAAAACATTATAAAGTATTTGGACAATGCATTCAGAATGCATTGTTATAAATACTTTATAATGTTTCAAGTTCCACCTGTGTACAACTTTATATTTTTTTTTATTAAATTGTAACATAAAATTACACGACATTATATTTGATTGTAAATAACATGAAGTTATTTACAACAAAATACAATGTCGTGTTTGTGTGTTACATGTGTGTACCCAAGGGGAACTTGTACAGTATTTGGACAATGCATTTCGCAAGTGTTGTGAACTCCACGACGCAGTGTTGTGTTGTACACACCGAGTCGTACAGTTACAAAGTTTAGCACACGTTTACAATACTTTACGGTGTTGTATGGCAGGAATCCCCTTACAACATCGTAAGTTTACAATGGTTTTACAATGTGGGTGTTGGCTTACAGTCTAGTTCCTTATCTACGTCTAGGCCCTGCTTACTCTACTTACTCGCTACCATGCCAACTAACAACACAGATAAGTTTGGGGGTTTTATTATTTATTTATTACAATACAAAGGGGAAAGTGTTTGTTGATGGACGTCTTCTCGCCGCTGCATCTGACATGGTTGACTACCCTCATAGTCTGTTCTTTACTAGAGACTATGAGAGCAATAGCCAACATATTACCCTGAAAGAAACTTACAACTAAGCCTGTTAACAGTAACAATGTGTTTCTAACTTACATACTAACTTAATACTACCTGCAAGAGTTACGTTGGTTGAAGTGCTATGTGAAAATATCTATTTATTCCTGTCTTACGTTACGTTACTTTCTCAATTGATAGCAAAGCAAAACAAAGCTAAAAGACTACATACTAAGCTACCTTATGAACTACCTTAACTAAGCTAATTAAAACTAGGAAATAGTAAGAAACTCCGCCGTTGTTCTTACTAGAGGTTTACGAGGGGTATTGCCGACTCCCACGCCATGCTTTCGCATCACACCCTACACCACCGACAGCATCTGCACCCCGACCAAGTCCCCCAATAACGGTACCACTGTTTAGTGCGTGATACGGCCATTGAAAGCTTAGCATTGACTTGCCGCGTCAAGCTCGGACAGCCAGCCGCTTACCCGGCCACGAGGGCACACCGGCCTATATCCATCACGGGTATGTGCTCATTACCAAAGTTGCTAAACGGGTTTACTTATTGCAGTGCCTGTCAACTACACATTCGTCTATTATGTGTCTAATTCAATTCAATTCAATTCAATAATAGACTGAAGGTCTATTATTTACTTTATGTTACGTTAATCAAGTAAATAAGTTATAGAAAAAAGACTAAAATTCAAATTCAAAATTCAATTCAATAATAGACAGAAGGTCTATTATTTATTTTACATTATTATAAACAAGTAAATAGTTATAGAAAATAAATTAAAATATATTAAATATTATTAATGTTAATTAAAGATGCAATTATTAATTATTTATTTATTTTATGAAATGCAAAGAAGAGAAGCTACTTGGTTGATAAGCACTGCATCTAAAGATATGTTGCCCCAACGGTTGGGGGAGCACCGGTCGCGCAGTAGAGCCTCCTGTGGTGCAGCCAAACATTACTCGTTACTCCCCGGGCCTACCCCGACTAACACCATCTCAGGAGCCAGCCCCAACGAAGAAAACAAGTGATTGAACATTGAAAAGCGACCCAGTGGTACGCAAGTCAACAGCCAAAGCACAAGTTTGATGAACTCTACTACCCTCCGCGCGCGTGTCCTACCTACCCCCCCACATGACCGTGACTCTAAAAGGAACCCGCCCACTCCAAGTTCGCACTACACCCCCTAGGGCCTAGCTGCCGTCTGGGCAAGCCGCGCGGTGGCGCATGCCACGTGGCATACGCGACGCACGATTATCCTAGGATGATTCGCCAAGGGAGCACTTCAACATAACATCAAATCGCGACAAGTGGCTCGCGGACGGTGAGCCAAACTAAAACTACACCTGTGAAATACAACAGAAACACTAACACTAAACAACTTAAGCTACTACATCAACTAGCAACTAAGTCTTCCGTCAGATGCAGCAGCTGCAGCTTTCCTGACAGCTGTAGCCGCAATCACCTACAACCACAAGCCATGTATATTCTCCTTCTACAATTGCAAGCACAATCACTGTTCACTCTTATTTGCAAAGTCAAATGTGCACAAAACTACCATGTGAAACTTTTAATTTATGTACAAAGTTAATAAATACTAATGGTAGTTTTCTAATCACTCATTTTGAAATACTCAAACAGCAAATTACATTGGTTAGTGTAGTGTAGGGAATTACCAGAAACGGTTAAAACAAAATAAATAAAACTAACGTGTATTTTCAGTTTAAAGAAAAAGCAATGTTGTTTTGAAATAAGAACAATTGTTTTGAACTTAAGATTAAATGTATCTAATAAAAAAATAGTTAAAATACAATAAATAAACCTAACACAATTTAAGAGTAAACAGTGAACGAGCTGTAAGTCGCTTGAAGCCGCGGTGGTTCTGTATAGAGTTGTCACACCCAAATCTAGGGTGTAGACAATAATAATATAACTTGGACTCACCATTATAATGATGATCTCCAGGGCCTGCGGCTCCATTCATCCCGCGATGTCTCCACTGCAGCTCCGAGTGTCCCGCGATGTCTCCACAGCAGCTCCGAGTGTCCCACGATGTCTCCACTGCAACTCCGAGTGTCCCACGATGTCTCCACTGCAGCTCCGAGTGTCCCACGATGTCTCCACAGCAGCTCCGAGTGTCCCTCGACGTCTCCACAGCAGCTCCAAGTGTCCCTCGATGTCTCCACAACAGCTCCAAGTGTCCCACGACGTCTCCACAGTAGCTCCGAGTGTCCCAGGATATTTCTGCCACTATAACCAAAACACAACACATAAGCAACCATACAAGGTTTCATTTAAGCAGGGATAATGTACGATATTAACAAAATACCAAACGTATAAAAGTACGATCACCCATCCTACATGTAACTGCCCTGATACAAGCTTGACTACTTAATTAATTATCGCCCGGAATATAGTTCATAAAACATAGCTAATAACTAGACAAGATGCAGTCTAATTTAGCTGCAAGCTACTTGAAATACAAGTAAAGTTATCTCTGAAACACGGTCCCCCATCCTCCATGTAACTGCGCAAATACAAGCTTAACTAGTTAATTAATTACTATACGAATTGTAGATTATAAGACGTTTGCTAATAACTACACAAGATGCAGTACATATATGTATTTAATAATGCATCTATTAATAATGTAATGGGGGTAGTCATTAGGGTAGTTCTCTTGAAGATATTATCGTTAACATATACCAGTTAACATCAAGTGGTTGTACAGAGCCGCCACACCCAAATATAGAGTGTAAGGTATATACAATATTAAAATAAATTTATTTTGACTCACCATCAGGTTCCACGATGTCTCCACAGTAGCTCCAAGTGCTCTACGATGTCTCAGCAATAGTTACAAGTGTCCTACGATGTCATCACAACAGCTCAAATGTCCCACGACGTCCTCACAGCAGCTCCAAGTGTCCCAGGACAATCTCACGAGACTCCAGGGCTCTCATACTGTAACAAAAACAACAACAAACCGTAAGTAATCATTATTTAGAAACTTAATATTATTTATAACCGCACATTAACAAAATATTGGCCGTGTGTTCAAATTCCGGAGAAGAATATTAAAAAACATATTTTTTTCATTCTCCTGACATTTATACTTATTTTATTTTCATGTTTATTTATAAATATTTACATCAAAAAACGTTAGAATATTAAAAATAAATATTTTGTAATGTCAGAACACAATAAATATCATATCGAGTGATGTATTCCCGATTCCTGTCAACTAAAATTCAGGCAGTGTCGTGCATCCCGAGTCCGAGAAAAGTACCTGTTGTTATACGGGCCCCCAACGCGTCGCTAGCCGATATAGCGAATTTCAGTAGTCGGGGTAAATGATTTCTAACTCCGTTCATGCACGACGAATTTAACCAAGCATATGCTGCCCCCATCTACAACGTAGCGAGCGAAGGAACTACTCATTATTTATAAGATTATTGAATGGTACAGTTCCTGATTTCTTTCCATTGTTGCACATATTCTTAAATATTTAACTTACTAATATTTGATTCTGTATTAATATCAAGTTCATTGCACTTTACTTGTGCAAAAAAGTGCATACGTTCAGGCAACTTACGTAATCCGAAACATCAATTAATTTATTCCATTCATTATTTTATTTTTTTGAGAATTGCCTGTTGTTATCTAACACTTTAACTCTTACATAGATAATTATACTCAGTTTTATTGTTACAGTGACAGTGTAAAGACTTGTGAGTGGTGTGCTCGTGCTCTGAAGCCTCGAGGACGACTTCCTGGTGCTTAAAAACAACTACAGGACACTCACAGGACCTGGCGTAATCCCTGGAGATATTATTTGTTTAGTAAGTCCATATTTTATTGTTTTCATATGCCTTTAAAAGTCATTGACTTAGTACACATTGTTGAATATACCTTACATTATTTTATATTATACCAAGCAATAGATACTTGCTCTATTTAAATCCTTGTTCTGATTTCAATTTACCTGGGCATCTGTATTACATCTAGAGTTATTTGAATTTATTTTATGATACTTTTATATTGTTAATATTTTATTATTTATACATATTATATTAGAAATCATTGACCTCAGTACTCATTGTTGAATATACCTAATATTGTTTTAAATTATACCAAGCATAGATATTTACTCAACTTAAGACAAAGTTGATTTTGAATTGAATTAAAACTATTTCATGTCACAATTATACCGTGTATGTATGAATTTATTACAACATAATATCATGATCTATTATTTTATTATCTGCATTATACTTAGAATATTATTTACTCCACATATTTTGTGATATAGTTATCCATGTACATGAAATCAGAACAGTACACTTGTATCTATGATTATATATTACTTTATTCATAGAATGTTATGTGTAACTTACAATTATTTATACATTATTAATAATCCTCAATGAAGTGAATATTGTTCTACATGTTTAGCAATAAACACTCTTCACATCAACTGTGAGTACCCGTGTTAAATAATACCCTATATAAAATTCAAATTGCATTACTTTACGTTATCCACGATTTAAATCTTCAATATTTAATAACTATTCTATTATCAACACGTAGGTGTTCTAATTTTACTAGATACAAGCCACATGTACTTAGTTTGTAAACATCAAATTAAAATTTGAGCCAGATCGGTACAAAAAGTTTAAAAAAAAAAATAGAGCGAGTGAAATCATATATGAAAACCGGTCTCCCATCCTACTTGTAACTGCCCTGATACAAGCTTGACTAAATGTTAAAAAACACAAGGATTAACTATGAGGAAGGCAGTACAAAAAAAAAAACTAAGAGAAATTACCAACTAAAACTGCAATTGTAATACAATTCCGTAATTTGGTGATAGTAGTCTTATTTTTATTTAAAAATATTTTAAAACTAATATATTATCTGTACCCTTGTCTAAGCTAAAGTAACTACAAAAGTAACTGTTCAATAATTGTTCATTTGAAGTTCCACATTCGATTTCAAATCACTTTTTAGTTCCGCGACAGTATATAGTTCCAAGAGGTGTCGATAGATGGCATATGCGTTCAGTTTTCCACTTACATTCGAAACGGAGTAAAATATCAATTCGTGTTGTTCAGACAAGTCATGTCCACGATTAATTACAGTTGAAGATTTAGATTGGGCAACAATATAGTTCCAAAAGTGGCCAATAGATGGCATATGCCTTCATTTTTCAACTTTAATTCAAAACTGAGAGAAATATCAATTCGCGTGGTTCAGACAAGTACTGGCCACGATTATTTACAGTTGAAGATTTAAATTGGGCAACAGTATAGTTCTAAGAGTGGCCAATAGATAGCATAAGAGTTCACTTTTTGAAATAAATTCGAAACCGAGTGAAATATCAATTCGTGTACTTCGGACGAGTACTGTTTATCAATCTATTAGAGTCTAGAGCAAAATCAGTCTTCATTAAAAAAATCATATCTAGGAAAATACTACCCTGGGATTTTTTTTTCACTATTTTTCCAGAAATGTAGAGGGTTGAATGAAGGGAATAAGGTACTTTTTAGTAAAAGTTAGAAGTATTCAATTTTTGACGTCAGAAGTTTAATTCGCAAAATCTGTTTTCATTAAAAATTCATATCTTGGAAAATACTACCCTGGGAATTTTTTCACTATTTTTCCAGTAATGTAGAGGGTTGAATGAAGGGAATAAGGTACTTTTTAGTAAAAAGCAGAAGTGTTCAATTTTTGACGTCAGAAATTTAATTCGTAAAATCTGTCTCCATTAAAAAATTCATATCTTGGAAAATACTACCCTGGGAATTTTTTCACTATTTTTCCAGTAATGTAGAGGTTTGAATGAAGGGAATAAGGTACTTTTTAGTAAAAAGCAGAAGTGTTCAATTTTTGACGTCAGAAATTTAATTCGTAAAATCTGTCTCCATTAAAAAATTCATATCTTGGAAAATACTACCCTGGAAATTTTTTCACTATTTTTCCAGTAATGTAGAGGGTTGAATGAAGGGAATAAGGTACTTTTTAGTAAAAAGCAGAAGTGTTCAATTTTTGACATCAGAAATCTAATTCGCAAAATCTGTCTCCATTAAAAAAATCATATCTTGGAAAATACTACCCTGGGATTTTTTTCACTATTTTTCCTGTAATGTAGAGGGTTGAAATAAGAGAATAAGGTACTTTTCGTAAAAAATTTCAGGGGGTGAATTTTTGACGTCAGAAATTTAATTCGCAAAATCTGTTTTCATTAAAAATTCATATCTTGGAAAATACTACCCTGGGAATTTTTTCACTATTTTTCCAGTAATGTAGAGGGTTGAATGAAGGGAATAAGGTACTTTTTAGTAAAAGGCAGAAGTCTTCAATTTTTGACGTCAGAAATTTAATTCGCAAAATCTGTCTCCATTAAAAAAATCATATCTTGGAAAATACTACCCTGGGATTTTTTTCACTATTTTTCCAGTAATGTAGAGGGTTGAAATAACGGGATAAGGTACTTTTCGTAGAAAATTACAGGGGATGAATTTTTGACGTCAGAAATTTAATTCGCAAAATCTGTCTCCATTAAAAAAATCATATCTTGGAAAATACTATCCTGGGAATTTTTTCACTATTTTTCCAGTAATGTAGAAGGTTGAATGAAGGGAATAAGGTACTTTCTAGTAAAAGCTAGAAGTCTTCAATTTTTGACGTCAGAAATTTAATTAGCAAAATCTGTCTCCATTAAAAAATTCATATCTTGGAAAATACTACCCTGGGAATTTTTTCACTATTTTTCCAGTAATGTAGAGGGTTGAATGAAGGGAATAAGGTACTTTCTAGTTAAAGCTAGAAGTCTTCAATTTTTGACGTCAGAAATTTAATTAGCAAAATCTGTCTCCATTAAAAAATTCATATCTTGGAAAATACTACCCTGGGAATTTTTTCACTATTTTTCCAGTAATGTAGAGGGTTGAATGAAGGGAATAAGGTAATTTCTAGTTAAAGCTAGAAGTCTTCAATTTTTGACGTCAGAAATTTAATTAGCAAAATCTGTCTCCATTAAAAAATTCATATCTTGGAAAATACTACCCTGGGAATTTTTTCACTATTTTTCCAGTAATGTAGAGGGTTGAATGAAGGGAATAAGGTAATTTCTAGTTAAAGCTAGAAGTCTTCAATTTTTGACGTCAGAAATTTAATTAGCAAAATCTGTCTCCATTAAAAAAATCATATCTTGGAAAATACTACCCTGGGAATTTTTTCACTATTTTTCCAGTAATGTAGAGGGTTGAATGAAGGGAATAAGGTACTTTCTAGTTAAAGCTAGAAGTCTTCAATTTTTGACGTCAGAAATTTAATTAGCAAAATCTGTCTCCATTAAAAAAATCATATCTTGGAAAATACTACCCTGGGAATTTTTTCACTACTTTTCCAGTAATGTAGAGGGTTGAACGAAGGGAATAAGGTACTTTCTAGTTAAAGCTAGAAGTCTTCAATTTTTGACGTCAGAAATTTAATTAGCAAAATCTGTCTCCATTAAAAAAATCATATCTTGGAAAATACTACCCTAGGAATTTTTTCACTATTTTTCCAGTAATGTAGAGGGTTGAATGAAGGGAATAAGGTACTTTTTAGTAAAAGTTAGAGGTCTTTAAATTTTGACGTCAGAAATTTAATTCGCAAAATCTGTCTCCATTAAAAAATTCATATCTTGGAAAATACTACCCTGGGAATTTTTTCACTATTTTTCCAGTAATGTAGAGGGTTGAATGAAGGGAATAAGGTACTTTCTAGTAAAAGCTAGAAGTCTTCAATTTTTGACGTCAGAAATTTAATTCGCAAAATCTGTCTTCATTAAAAAATTCATATCTTGTAAAATACTACCCTAGGAATTTTTTCACTATTTTTCCAGTAATGTAGAGGGTTGAATGAAGGGAATAAGGTACTTTCTAGTTAAAGCTAGAAGTCTTCAATTTTTGACGTCAGAAATTTAATTAGCAAAATCTGTCTCCATTAAAAAATTCATATCTTGGAAAATACTACCCTGGGAATTTTTTCACTATTTTTCCAGTAATGTAGAGGGTTGAATGAAGGGAATAAGGTAATTTCTAGTTAAAGCTAGAAGTCTTCAATTTTTGACGTCAGAAATTTAATTAGCAAAATCTGTCTCCATTAAAACAATCATATCTTGGAAAATACTACCCTAGGAATTTTTTCACTATTTTTCCAGTAATGTAGAGGGTTGAATGAAGGGAATAAGGTACTTTCTAGTTAAAGCTAGAAGTCTTCAATTTTTGACGTCAGAAATTCAATTAGCAAAATCTGTCTCCATTAAAAAATTCATATCTTGGAAAATACTACCCTGGGAATTTTTTCACTATTTTTCCAGTAATGTAGAGGGTTGAATGAAGGGAATAAGGTACTTTCTAGTAAAAGCTAGAAGTCTTTAAATTTTGACGTCAGAAATTTAATTCGCAAAATCTGTCTCCATTAAAAAATTCATATCTTGGAAAATACTATCCTGGGAATTTTTTCACTATTTTTCCAGTAATGTAGAGGGTTGAATGCAGGGAATAAGGTACTTTTTAGTAAAAGTCAGAAGTCTTCAATTTTTGACCTCAGAAATTTAATTCGTAAAATCTGTCTCCATTAAAAAATTCATATCTTGGAAAATACTACCCTGGAATTTTTTTCACTATTTTTCCAGTAATGTAGAGGGTGAATGAAGGGAATAATAAAGAAGTGGATAAGGTATAAACTTTTCGTTTAAAAATAGAGAGGGTCAATTTTTGAGATCAAAAATTTAATTCGCAAACTTTACATTTATCAAAAAATTCATTTTTGGAAGATAGGACCCTGAGAATTTTTTCACTCGTGTATTTCGGACAAGTACTGCTTATGATTTTTTTAGAATTGATAATTTAGTTAGTCAGTAGGTAAGTCAGAACTGGTACGGAAATTATTTATAAAATTCGAAATACATATTAAAAGATTGTTTAACATTTATTTCAACTGTATGAGATACACAATAAACATAAATATATTATTGTTTTATGCACATAATATACACCCTTAAATAATCATCCCTTATGTAACAACATAAGATTTAGTATAATTTTTCATTAAATACAACCCTGTATAACTATACCTTTATATTTAAACCATGACTAAAATTAATATTAAAACAAAACAGCGATTTGGTGTTGAGTATACTATTGTTTAACCACCTGTTTGTAATTTAACAACAACTGTAATTAATGGTAAAAAAACAACAAATTTGCCCGGGTTTCCCATTATATACATCCCCATTTAATCAGCCTTTTACAATTTAACGTTTATTAATCACACGTTATCATTCGTGGTTTGTTGTTAAGTATATTCCAGTTTTACCACTCTTTTATAAATTAACTATGGACGTAATTAACGTTAAAGCACTTTATTGTTTACTGTTGTGTACAGTGTACTGCTTTGTTTGTAGTTTAACAACACCCCTATGTAAGCATCCCTTTATAATTTAATATATTATCCATGGTTTTCTGTTAAGTACATCCCCATTTAATAACCCGTTTATAATTAAATTAAACCATGATTACAATTAATAATCTACCCCTATAATAATAAGCAGAATATGTAACACAAAACAAATAAAGGATATATTTTAAATTAGACAACTTTCTTTTGTTTTTGTTTTTATTTTGTAATTATATACAATAAAAAGTGACAGTTTAATAATTTCAAGGTTTAATTATGAAAATATAACTACTGATAATCTAATAATAATAATCGCTGTTGGTGTTCCAACTCTGTTTGGTGTAAAATGTGTTGCTGTTGTTCGTATGTAGTCTGTAATGTATGGTGTGTGTCTTCATGTAGTGTTGTAATTCGTGTATACCTGTAATTAAACACAAAACTTTATTTTGGAAAATATGTAAAGTTTTAAGTTTAGTTTTTGACCAATGTGTTATGAATGGAGTACTCTAGATAATCATTGGGCTGATATTTTATTTTTACATAAATATTTGAAAATAAGTAATGATTACAATTAATATACCCCTAAAATAATTAATAGAACATGTAACGCAAGTAGAATTAAAAGTGTATTAAGTTCACTTCACTTTTTAATAAACCGTAAAAAAATTTAAAATTATTAAATAAAAACAATAAGGGATGAATCATTCAAGGGTGGATGCGTTTCTGCCTTGTAATACAACAGTAATTAATAAATGAACACAAACTGGTTGATAGAAACGAACACAAAGGTTAATTACTGCAAGGCAGAACGACTTAAGTAATGAAAGTTAGACTAACCTCAACACTGAAGTAGTTCTCGGCCTCGACTCCGCTCCCCAGGTCCCGACTGCTCCCTCAGCTCGCCTCCATTCCTCCAACATCACCGGCCAGGTCTCCTCATCGGCTGGACATGTCCATTTCCTCACTCACTAACTCGTTTCAACCACTTGCACTGTTGTCCGCCATTTTGTCACACTTAACTTCCCTGAAATCATTGTTTTATTTCTAATTTTATTCCTCAACACTTGTTTATCGTACTTTTATATTATTTTCTTTCTACTTTATTTAAAATTTTATTAAAATCAACCACTACTTTGTTTTTGTTTATAAAACAATTGAACAAATTTTGCAAGTGCAAAAATTCTGTTTAATTTGCAAATATTTATTTAATTTCAACCAAAGTTAATTCGAAATAGCTTAAACAATGATTATGAGTCGTTAATCTAGGTTATATTTATGGTTTTTGTCTGTTTTTTATTATTTTTCCGGAGCACTCCGTCAGCACGTCTGCTCTGTATGATTACTCGCGGCGAACTGGTTTCACCTTGAAACAAGGGTTGTGATTGGCCGAAAATGACGAAAACAAAAAACGATCACGGACGATCACCAACTGAATTTTCAAAATTTATTCGAAATTTATTCTAAAAAATAATTATAATATTCAAAAAATTCGCCTTTTCACGCTGAATTTTTTGGTGAAAAGCTTTTTGAGATACGATTTTTTTTAAGCGAGATATTTGAACTTAAAGTTGAATCAAAATGGCGACAATTCTATTTGACATTTAACATTTTAAATGTAATTTTTGCCCTAAATATGACTTTAAACCCGTGTTTCTCACTAGGAAATTCGTCTTTAGGACATTTAAAAACCTTATCTCATACTTTCCTATCAATTTTAAACAATTTAATAGCTTAAATCAGTGAAATTCGATTCTCCCATAAGAATAACATTGGAGAGGATTTCGATAATTAAAGCTTTTCTGGACAATTTGGGGCCCTTTTGGCATTAGATATGTAAAATGCAACTAAAATTAGTAAGTTAGCCGCAGCCCCGACCCCTTACACCCAGTTTTGGGTTCAGAAATAGCATTTGAAAAACCGATAAATTTGCCATTTACCGATTGATTATGAACTTTTTACTTAATGTGGGTTCCCTTTGGCATTAGAAAATCAAAATCTACGTCATTTCAAACATCTATACACCTTTTTAGTGCTTGCGACCCAGTATTAAGAGAATTGGGTGTAGTTATCTTTTTTGCAACAGCTGTCATGGCACGCGATCAACTTTGTAACTCTCGTTTGGCAAATTTAAGCAACAAAACCGGTATTTCTTATAAGAAAATCAAAATCTACATTATTTCAAACACTTATACACATTTTTAGCACATTCGACCCAGTATTAAAAGAATTGGGTGTAGATATAGCTTTTTCTACAGCTGTCAAAAGAAGCGATCAACTTTAGGAGTCTCGTGTGTCAAATTTAAGCATCAGAACCGGCGTTTCATATAGGAAAATCAAAATCTACGTTATTTCAAACCCCTGTACACATTTTAGGCGAATTTGACCCAGTAATAAAAGAATTGTGTGTAGATATAGGTTTTTCTGCAGCTGTAAAAAGAACGATCAACTTTAGTAGTCTCGTGTGTCAAATTTAAGCATCAGAACCGGCGTTTCTTATAAGAAAATCAAAATCTACGTTATTTCAAACCTCTATACAACTTTTTAGCGCCTTCGACCCAATATTAAAAGAATTGGGTGTAGATATAGGTTTTTCTACAACTGCCAAAGTAAGCAGTCAACTTTGGGGCTCTCGTGTGTTAAATTTAAGCATCAGAACCGGCGTTTCTTATAAGAAAATCAAAATCTACGTTATTTCAAACCTCTATACTACTTTTTAGCGCCTTCGATCCAGTATTAAACGAATTGGGTGCAGATATAGGTTTTTCTACAACTGCCAAAGCAAGCAAACAACTTTGGTGCACTCGTTTGTCAAATTTAAGCAACAGAACCGGCTTTTCTTATAGGAAAATCAAAATCTACGTTATTTCAAACCCCTATACAACTTTTTAGCGCATTTGACCCAATATTAAAAGAATTGGGTGTAGATATAGGTTTTCCTGCAGCTGTAAAAAGGAGCGATCACCTTTAGGAGTCTCGTGTGTCAAATTTAAGCATCAGAACCGGCATTTCTTATAAGAAAATCAAAATCTACGTTATTTCCAACCCCTATACACATTTTCAGCGAATTCGAGCAAGTATTAAAAGAATTGGGTGTAGATATAGGTTTTTCCACAACTGCCAAGGCAAGCAATCAACTTTGTGGCACTCGTGTGTTCAATTTAAGCATCAGAACCGGCGTTTCTTATAAGAAAATCAAAATCTACGTTATTTCAAACACCTATACACATTTTTAGCCCATTCGACCCAGTATTAAAAGAATTGGGTGTAGATATATGTTTTTCTACAGCTGTCAAAAGAAGCGATCAACTTTAGCGAGTCTCGTGTGTCAAATTTAAGCATCAGAACCGGCGTTTCTTATAAGAAAATCAAAATCTACGTTATTTCAAACCTCTATACAACTTTTTAGCGCATTCGACCCAATATTAAAAGAATTGGGTGTAGATATAGCTTTTTCTACAGCTGTAAAAAGAAGCAATCAACTTTAGGAGTCTCGTGTGTTAAATTTAAACATCAAAACCGGCGTTTCTTATAAGGAAATCAAAATCTACGTTATTTCAAACACATATACACATTTTTAGCGCATCCGACCCAGTATTACAAGAATTGGGTGTAGATATAGGTTTTTCTGCAGCTGTAAAAAGAAGCTCAACTTTAGGAGTCTCGTGTGTTAAATTTAAGCATCAGAACCGGCGTTTCTTATAAGATAATCAAAATCTACGTTTTTTGAAACCCCTATACACATTTTTAGCGCATTCGACCCAGTATTAAAAGAATTGGGTGTAGATATAGGTTTTTCTACAGCTGTAAAAAGAAGCGATGAACTTTAGGAGTCTCGTGTGTCAAATTTAAGCATCAGAACCGGCGTTTTTTATATGAAAATCAAAATCTACGTTATTTCAAACCCCTATACACATTTTCAGCGAATTCGAGCCAGTATTAAAAGAAGTGGGTGTAGATATAGGTTTTTCTACAGCTGTAAAAAGAAGCGATGAACTTTAGGAGTCTCGTGTGTCAAATTTAAGCATCAGAACCGGCGTTTCATATAAGAAAATCAAAATCTACGTTATTTCAAACCTCTATACAACTTTTTAGCGCATTCGACCCAATATTAAAAGAATTGGGTGTAGATATATGTTTTGCTACAACTGCTAAGACAAGCAATTATTTTTGGGGCTCTCGTTTGTTAAATTTATGCAACAGAACTGGCGTTTCACATAGCAAAATAAATATCTACGTTATTATTATAAAGAAATAATATCTATCTTCTAATTCTTGTAGATAATAATTTCAAATATTGTACCTGGATTCAGTACTACATTTATAAAAATTACTCATAATCTGGAGCACCTAGAACACCTTTGTAAATGAAACAGGGTTTTGTAACTTAAATGGGTGACATTGGGTTCTTTTTGTCCTGCCATCTCTTAGTTGCTCCCCAGAAGCTTAATAGAAATAATAATTTAGTTGGCTATAATTTTTAAACAAAACATTTGATTTCTTGTTAATAAATTGAGTACGAGTGACAAACTTGACAACGTCAGAATATATTTGGTGAGAAATATGTAGCAACAAATCTTTCTTTGCAAGTTTTTGAGCGATAAAAAATTTGCCTAAGGTAATCTTTTTGGAAGGGTAAGTTTGAAGATATGATACGTATGGAAGTATCAATGTTAAAACATCTTCCAAAAAGTTTAATTCGCAAAATCTGTCTTCATTAAAAAATTCATATCTCGGAAAATACGACCCTGAGAATTTTTTCTTTATTTTTCCCATAATGTAGAGGGTTGAAATAAGAGGATAAGGTAGTTTTCGTATAAAATTAGAGGGGGGGGGGGGGGTGAACTTTTGAGGTCAGAAATTTAATTCGCAAAATCTGTCGTCATTAAAAAATTCATGTCTCGGAAAATACGTCCCTTGGAATTTTTTCTTTATTTTTCCCGTAATGTAGAGGGTTGAAGTAAAAGCAAAAGGTACTTTCGTATAAAATTAGAAGGGGTGAATAATACAAAAAACATACAATAAATAATTGTTTCGATATAATAATGGACTTAAAATTTTTTCATAAAATTTAGATTTCCTGATATCTTTCCATTGTTGCACATATTTTTAAATATTTAACTTGAATTACTCATATTTGATTCTGCATTAATATCAAGTTCATTGAACTTTACTTGTGCAAAAAAGTGCATTCTTATACATATACTTACGTAATCCGAAACATCAATTAATTTATTCCATTCATTATTTTATTTTTTTGAGAATTGCCTGTTGTTATCCAACACTTTAACTCTTACATAGATAATTATATTCAATTCTATTGTTACAGTGACAGTGTAAAGACTTGTGTGTGGTGTGCTCGTGCTCTGAAACCTAGAGGACGACTTCCTGGTGCTTAAAAACTACAGGACACTCACAGGACCTGGAGTAATCCCTGGAGATATTATTTGTTTAGTAAGTTTATATTTTATTGTTTTCATATGTCTTTAAAAGTCATTGACCTAGTACACATTGTTGAATATACCTTACATTTTTTAAGTCAGAAATTTAATTCGCAAAATCTGTCTCCATTAAAAAATTCATATCTCAGAAAGTTCGACCCTAGAAATTTTTTCACTATTTTTCCCTTAATGTAGAGGGTTGAAATAATAGGATAAGTTACATTTCGTTTAAAAATAGTGGAGATGAATTTTTGAAGTCAGAAATTTAATTCGCAAAATCTGTCTTTATTAAAAAATTCATATCGCGGAAAATACGTCCTTGGGAATTATTTCTTTATTTTTCCCTTAATGTAAAGGGTTGAAATAAGAGGATAAGGTACTTTTCGTATAAAATTAGAGGGGGTGGTTTTTTGAGGTCAGAAATTTAATTCGCAAAATCTGTCTTCATTAATAAATTCATATCTCGGAAAATACGACTTTGGGATTTTTTTCTTTATTTTTGCCGCTAGTATATATTATCAGTGAATTGGGCAAGAGTATAGTTCCTAGAGTAGCCGATAGATGGCATACGCGTTCACTTTTTGAAATAAATTGAAATAAATTCGAAACCAAGTAAAATATCAATTCGTGTGGTTCAGACAAGTATTGTCCACGATTCTTTTCAGTTGAAGATTTAAATTGGGCAACAAAATAGTTCTAAGAGTGGTCGATAGATGGCATATACGTTCAGTTTTAGAAATAAATTAGAATAAATTCGAAACCCAGGAAAATATCAATTCGTGTGGTTCAGACAAGTTTTGTCCACGATTCTTTACAGTTGAAGATTTAAATTGGGCAACAGTATACTTATTAGAATTGCCCATAGATGGCATAAGCATTCACTTTTTGAAATAAATTGGAATAAATTCGAAATTGAGAAATCTGTCTACATTAATAAATTCATACTTCAGAAAACACAACTCTGGGAATTTTTTCACTATTTTTCCCGTAATGTAGAGGGTTGAAATAAGAGTATAAGGTATTTTTTGTTTAAAAATGGAGGTGATCAAGTTTTGAGAACAGAAATTTAATTCGCAAAATATGTCTACATTAAAAAATTCATATTTCGGAAAATACTACCCTGGGTATTTTTTCTTTATTTTTCACGAAATGTAGAGGGTTAAAATAAGTGAATAAGATATTGTTCTTGTAAAATATAGAGGGTCAATTTTTGACGTCAGAAATTTAATTCGCAAAATCTGTCTTTATTAAAAAATTCATATCTCAGAAAGTACGACATTGAAAAAAAGCAAAAAAAATGTGAATTCTTAAATTTTTATTTTACCGGAAATTTTATAAATTCTTAATCTATGAAACTGATCACTGGGAATATAATTAATCCGGCATTCCAAAGTGGTGATTTCTCCACTTTTCAAAAAATACTAAGAATTCGCCATGATGGTACATCTAAAAATATATTTTTGTACAAAATATGTAAACAAATAATTATGAAAATTGTAATGAAGATTATTTAGTTCATGTAATTTTATCTTTAAAAAATTATTTTATACGCATAATTAAATTCTTGAGTTATCAAGAAATGATTTATTCATGTAAAAAAAGATTATGTTATATACAAATTGTAAATAAACAGATAAGTTATCATTGGAAATAATTAATAATTTACTACATATTGAGTGCATTTATAATTGCAATATATCATTATTCTTTAATTGGAATATGACAATTATATTTTTTTTGTGTCTTTGAGACAAGAACATTTACTTTTATTTCTGCATAGTTACAATTATTGGATTGTAAATACTGTTATACAAAATAGGTGACACTTATAAGCTATAATACAAGCTCTAATATAAGCTTTACTATAGTTGCTTATTTACTACTTAAAAAGTAGTGAAACTAAATTGCAAGAAGATAGAATAAATAGGCAGAAATCTAAATGAAATATGGTCACCCATCTTGCTTGTAATTGCACTGATACAATTTTTTATTTATTTTTATTTATTTCATTCTTTTATCCTGTGATACATAAATGCATATGGATAGCGTCAGTTACAGATATACATATAAAATATCAAAATGTTATATAAAATGACAAAATTACAGTATTTTGTGTTGGGGATCTCACCTGAGATGCCAGAGAAGTTCTTCATGAATGATTGTTAATGATTGGTTTCACAAAAACTTCATCAATGTTGTAAAAACACTTATCGATTAAATAGACTTTTAAATTATATTTAAATGAATTGTATTTAGGAATACTAGAAATTTCCTTAGGTAAGGAATTGAAAATTTTTAAACCAAAAACGTTTGGATTTTTAGAAGCTATGTGCGTTTTGGCATATGGAATTCTGAACTGATCTTTTGATCTTGTATTAAAAGAATGACAACTTTCATTAGTCACAAAGTTATGTTTGTTTTTATAAATATATTTACATAATTCCAATAGATAAAGGCAAGGTAAAGTAAGTATTTGTAGTTGTTTAAATAACTGTTTGCAAGAGTGTTGATTGCTAACTCTATAAATACATCTCACTGCACGCTTTTGAGCAGCAAAAACATGGGATGCCCCTGACGAGGTGCCCCAAAGACAGATTCCGTACCGTAACCGAGATTCAATTAAAGCAAAATAAATCATACGTAGTTGTGATACGTCTAAGTAATTTTTGAAAAAACGTAGAGAATAACAAGAGCGATTCACAGAGGTAATGAGTGTTTCACAATGAGGACGCCATAGGGAGAATTCATCAACTGTGATACCCAAAAAAACAGTTTTATGTGATTTTTGCATTAGCTGACCGTTGACATAAATGTCTAAATTTACAACATTTATGTTTTTGTAGTTCCTAAAATGAATAAACGTAGTTTTCGACCCATTGAGATAAAGTTTATTTTCATTGAACCACTGTGCAATTAGCTCCATGCCAATCTCACATTTTTGTTTCACTTCAATTACATTGTTACCGGTGATTACCATCGAAGTGTCATCCGCATATTGTATGAGAGAGGAATCATTGTTGACAACATCAAGTAAGTCGTTTACGTAGAGAATAAACAGAATTGGAGCGAGAACCGTACCTTGCGGCGCCCCGATGTTAATTTCCAGAGTATTTGACTGAACATTATGATATGAATTGTTGTTTTTAAATTTTAAAGAAACAAATTGGGTTCTGTTACTTAAGAAGGTGTGTAACCAATCGAGTGGTATACCTCTAATACCGTATTTGTTTAACTTATCTAATAGCCTTTCATGGTCTAAGCAATCAAAGGCTTTAGATATGTCACAAAATATACCAACAACAACTTGTTTATTATCAATTTTAGAGACAATTTTATCGTACATGTCAGTTATAGCATCTGCTGTTGAAAGATTAGGCCTGAAGCCAAATTGATTTTTATTAAGGATGTTGTGTCGACTGATAAACGACTCTAGCCTATCTAGGAAATCTTGACTAAAGTCTTATTTATAATATAAAATATATGACGAACTATGTAACAAGTATCTATTTTGTACGACCACTGTAAAAGTGGCACTTTTCTCACATTATGTAAAGCTTCAAAGTTGCATATTTTTCTCAATCGTGGGTTAAAGTGTGAGAAATCATTTCTCACAGTATTTGCCAACACTGCGCATGTGCAGTGTGGGAAGTATCATTTCTCACAGTAATTGCCAACACTACGCATGCGTATATGACAATTAAAATAATGAAATATAATTTAATTTTAAGATATTATTATGTATAACAGAACATATTTGGTTATTATTAATAGTTTTCTATAGCAAATAATTAAATTATTCTTAAATTTTGTATTTTTTTATCTTTGATAAAAATCAATGAACCCTGTTACAATATACTATGTATTAGTAGCAATAACAAACATACAACAAGCAAATATCTTAATAGTCGTAGAAAAAAAGTAAAGTATGTCACTCGTGCAGAATCACGATTGTTATACTTTTACACCTCGTGCGAAATATGCGACTTTCTGCACTTGTTGCACAATATATTATAAAAAGGTAGTATAATCTTCCAAAAATCTATATGGAATTTAAGACAAAGTATCTTTGAAACATAGTCACCCATCTTGCTTATAACTGCACTGAAACAAGCTTGACTAATTATTGCAAAAAAAGTAATAAAACAGTTTTTAATAACCATAAGTATAATCTAGCAGAAACCTACATGAAATACATATGAAATCCCTGAAACAGTCACCCATCTTTTTTGTAACTGCACTGATACAAGCTTGACTTGTGGCTTATTTATAGCGATATATGCGATTGTAAGGCAGTAAATGTGTGGGTATGTGTAATGCGTACGTTTTGGTGTGTGTAATGATGCTGCTCTCATTTAAATATGTGTGAGTGTTAATGTAAATTATGAATGGTTCTAGCCACTTATCCTGTAAGCTTATTTATATCAAGATGAGGAAACTGCCTACACTAATCAGACACGCTTAATACGAGCAATTAGGCGATCGTCTGCTTTACTTTCATACACATATATACTTATATATACTTTGATTTTATTTCTGAAGTAATACCACATCATAATGCAAAAATCCTAATATAGTCTTTTTCACGAAAATGTGATCGTACGTCATAATGTTCCCTGATGCAACGTTGCCAAGTATTTGTAGGGTACATTCAAGTGTTGATGATTGCATAGTATAACGTGTGTGTATATATCATATTGTGAATTATTTACATAAAATAAATTTAATTTATTCAGCATCCCCCTCTGTATCTTCGTTTGTCACGTTCTTGTTTGAAATATCTTATTACAGAATTCACCCTATTCTGTGCACAACTTCCTAAATTTTTTGCTCGATTTTTAGACATTTTTCAAAAATAATATTATTTTTTGACATTTCGAGAATGGCACCGTTGTACAGGATTACCAACCATTTATTAGTAAAAGACACTAAGTTCTGTGTATTTTACTGGGTATATGCTAGGGATAGTAACATTGCTGTTTTGGCTACAATTTTATTACTAGGTATGACGTACGATCACATTTTCGTAAAAAGACTATAGTAAACGAGTATTTCTTGTTTTTATTTTTATTTCCACCTTCTATATAATTGTCACTTTACAGGCTTCTTGGTAGCTAAGTAAATAAACAATTACAGTAACTTACCTGTAAAAATTTACAAGGCTAGCCGTGTAAAATTTTACAATGCTCATACAAAAATAATAGAAAATAATGAAGGTTTTTTTTATACATTTTATTATAAATATTACAAACTTAATTTAATTAGGTTTATGTGAGTAATTATACACATTTATAGTACATTTTGATTCACTGACGAAACTCATTTGACAATGTTTACCTATAAATTGTTCTACCACCGCCAACTACCTTTGATTCCAAAATAGAGTAATTTTTTTTTTGAATAAAGTAAATTAATAAAAAAAAAAACGTTATGAAGGTGGAAATAAAATTTTGTGCGCGACATGCGTGCAATTAATCTTTACGGGGTCACTGGATTATGAGAGCTTGCTCCTTTGTCGCTCGCCTCACAAATTTCCAGCTCGCCCTGTAAAGATTAACTTACACCGCTGTATTCTCACATAGAAGATTTTTTGCTGTTTATACTTTAAAATTAACTATGAAGATTACTGTAGTATCTTAGTACTTATCAATTTATCATTGTATCATATACATATTTCAACCGAGGAGCCAAAATAAAATAAATTATATCTAATGTAAGAAAATTCAAATACATGTTTCTACTTTTAAACGAACAATCGTTTTTCTACTTGACGTAATGATAATTGACTTTAAATAATAGTTTTCAAATAATAATTAATTTTCCAGAAACTCTAAAACTTTTAGAGTCTGCTAAAAATATTTATTATTGAAAAAAAAAAAACATTATTAAAATGGGCAACTTTGCCCCAATTTAACCGACTTCGTATCTTTTACGGTTTTCGAGATCCCAATGGTTAGCCTCTTAAAATGGACACCTGTATTCATACTTATTCGGATGCTATTATAGCCAATAAAATTATGAAATTCGTTCTCTGATTATTTCTGTTATACATTTATTAATAAACGTTGCAATATTAATTGATTTCGTACTATTAAAAATATGTAAAAAATTTAAACGTAAACAATAAATTAGAAATGAGTTACTCAGCAAATTGCATTTAATTTGCAAATGTAGCATGTAAATTAAAAAGTTACAAAAATATGCAAACACTTATACAGTTTGAAGAATGATAAGCATGCAGTCAATTAAGTTGTATGCATTTTTTGTTTTTGTATGGTAATAATTATTTTATTATACTTTCTATTTATTGTCGTATTAGAATAAATTAAATACGGTGTTGTATTACTTTAAAATTAATACAAACAGTTATCTGTTTATATACATCCAAAAACACATACAGAAATTAGTACTGGGTTAAGCTTGTATGAGTGCAGTTACAAACTAGATGGGTGACTGTATTTCTAAGATACTACAATTATTATAAAAATCAGCCAATCACAACGTTTGACAATGTACCAATAAATGTTATTTTCAATAGTAATCACGTAAATATGATAGATAAGCAAAAAATTGTCTGTATTAAATAACATGTAAGAATACATGTAGTAGTGTCTTGTACAATATGGTAATTTAATTGTTTTTCTATTACCAAAAACTGTTTTCCCATGTTAAGTATCTATGACAATAGATTTTTGGAACACAGGGTACAATGCGAAACCAACAATATTTTTTTCGGAAATGATTGACAAAATAACAGGGTTGGCCTGATTTAAATCAACTGATTCTTTTAATAAAAATCATTGATTTAAATCAGAGATAAAAAAATATAATAATAATAATAGAATTTAATTATTTGCTACCAAACAATTAATAATAACAAAAATATATTCTGTATAAAGTAATATCATAAAATTTAATAGTATTTTATCATTTTAATTGTCATATAACAAAAGGAAAATATAAGTATTTAAATATGTAACTAAAAGTAAAAAAATCTTTATTACTCTTCCTAGTTTTATTCAGACAAATCGTTTTGGTTTTACTACAAATTTCGTTTTCCTTTATGAAATAAAATATTTAAATAGCTTTTTAAAACAATTAAGAAGGGCAGTAATACTTAGATATCTTTAAATCATGATTTTTGACAACCTTGCAAAATAATAATAATAATAAAATTGTAATTGCTTTTCCTGAATAATTGAACTAATCTAGCTGATCAATTCTGATCGGATTAGCAAAATTTACTAAAAAAACGATCAAAATTCAAAATAAGTGAGTGAACTGAGATGAGCAAAGATATTGCAAGAGATGAGGAAACTTTGTATAGACCGTAGAATCGTTGAAACGAGGACATTAAATCTGCTTTCTTTAATTCCTTTTTGGAATTTTATTCTTCCGACCCGTCTATAAATTACAGCTGTCTTCTGATCACCGTATTGCTTGTGCAGCGCTCAATTGATTTATAGCCGTTGCTTTTCTTTATTAACACGCGAAAATTAATAATGATTATTCCCACAGCCTACAGGTATAAAGAATACACACACATAAATAAAGATAGGATATAATATTCAACAATATGGCTAGCAAATTTCACGCAGTGAGGTCTTTCACGAATTTTCATTTTTAGCTTTATAGTAGAAGTATAGGTATATGAAACTGACTTACGCGGGTTTTACAACCTTTCATGGAAGGGTGGGAAACTTTGTGGTCAGCAGTTATAAATTATCCCAACTCAAAGGTATCACTTGAAAATAAAGAACAGATCCTTATTAAATACTATACTTACTTTGTATAAATAAATAACTAATAATGGAGTTCTTAGAATATGTAATTGGAAATCCAAAGATTATTCAATGAAAAGAAAAATCTTAAGAATAAACAACTTGAGTTAGTCAAATCTCCATTGATATCTCCGCTTTAATCCTTTTTAGATATTCTTACTAGTCAAAAGGTGGTTCATACTTAGTTTCTATCGTTGTTCTTCTATGTATAAATACTAAAAATTTTCTGTGAACTATATTTATTAGTAATTTCTGTTAATGGCAGTAAAAGTCGAAATATAAATAAAAATAAAAAGTTCAATTTTTTTAAACAACCAAGTATTTCTTATGTTCATTTAATAACTGTTTGTATTTAAAATTTACTGTTGAATTTATTTTAATAATTTAATCTCTTCTCAATTTACAAATTGAAATTAGAAGACGGCATTTAAAATGCATTATTATTTGAATATTTTACTCTAGATTTAAAAGTATATAATTAGGAAACATTTTGAAAGAAAATTTCTGGTACGGCCCTTAACATCATACGACAGAAAAAACTACCTGTCTAAAAGTACCAATACCGCAAGTCCCATAAAACTTTATAAGGGCCAATCGGTTTATCCGAAAGTGAATTTCATATAGCTAAACTTCTACTATAACCGATAAAATAATGAAAAATATTAGACCAGTATTTTTAATTTTTTCGTTTTCATATTCCATTTTGTATACTCCTGGCTACAAATAATACTTTGTTTATTTTATATTTCTTTTAAATGTACAAAATTAATAATTTTTGAAGATCGACTCATGCAAAAAAGATTTTTAAAATCTCGGCGACGTTCAAAGAAGTCAAGAGGCCCAACTAAGGTTTGCATGAAGTAAAAAATAGTAAGTCACAAAATGTAAAAAAGTTTCCAGTGGGTTTAAATAAAACAATGATTTGATTGTAGATTTTAACCTACATATTAATTAAAATTACTAAGTTTTTTGTGTAGAAAATACAGACGAGCAAAAAAATTAATTAATTCATAACACGGAAGAAAGATTATATTAGTTTTTTTGCTTGTAAATAAGAATCTGTGAGTGTTTATGTGAAATATGAGCTAATAATTATTACGGCGTTAATTTTCATGTCATGTATATTTTTATATGTATTAAGTTGCAGCCATAATATATTACATTATAAACTGTCTGTAATGAAATTTTCTGAGAAAAGGTTTTTTTAATTTTTTTTTTTTCGTATTTGGAATTCGTGATATCACTCCGCGAAGTTGCCAAGATAGTAGCTAAAGTAAAACTTTACAGACTCTGTCAAAATTTAACTTTACGGACTCTTCTGTCAAACTGAATTAACCTTTATTTTAATAGTATTATATTTTTGCAGTTTATTTTACCACTACCTAAAATAACAAACATATCATTCTATAATATTATTGGTGAATTTATTTATTATTTACCTTTGATAATAATTTATCTGATTTCATGCAGACAACGTCTAAGCAGGTGTAAACATAAATAAAAATTATAAAGAAATATTTGACACTTTGACAGTACGTTTGTTATCCCCGTCTCAATAGCTAGCTGACGTTTTACAAATATACATAATGCTATATATATTTATGTTTTTAATTAATAATTTAACGATTTCGGAAAAAATATAATATATATCTAAGGACTAAATTATTTTTTATTAGTCACAATTTCATATGCTAGACATACAAATAACTAATTTTCACCGTTTTGTATGGTTGTCATGGTAATGTATTAAAAACTTAACACATGAAAATTGACACACTTTACCGTCAACATTTTTGACAGTTGTAGAAAAATATGTTTTAATAATAGTATATTGTGCCTCGCATGCAATTGTCCGACTCGCTTCGCTCGTCGTGCAAACTTCCATGCTCGCCACACAAAGTATCACTTTTACTCTTAATAACACAATATACTATTTTAAACTTTGATAATTCCTATCAAACAGAAAAGAAAGTGATCAATTTCCAAATTTGCTACTATAGTGGAAGATCTCATTTTTTATTTATTTCTTCTATTAAAATAACTTCTGATGGCATTACTACTACTAGACTACTGTACTTAATTGTATCATGCAACAATACGTAGCATTATAATAATGAAATAATAATCTAATTCTAAAGAATAAACTGTTATCCTTGAAACAAATTTATTTCTTTTATATCTGGTTTGAAATGAAAAGTCTCCCTTATTCTTTTTATCATTATTCTGATATTGAGTGCCTGAACTGATGATGATTAACTGAACATATTAGTTCTCCAGGTGTATGGAAGAAGCGAAGGTCGAATGATGACATGAAGTGACGACAACATGACGGAATGACGAGATGACGAAGTCTATTGACGTTAACTTGCTTTACTGTGCTACAGAAATTAATTGGATGTAACAGTGGCTCGGCTCTAAATAGTCCATTCTTTGTGGAGAGGGGACTATTGCCAGGGACGGACTCGCCCAAATTGTTCGGTGTACTTACCTCGGAGTCATTGAGAGATATTTGAAAAGTCCACCTGGAGATGTAGAGAACTTGAGTTTATACTCGATACTCGAATGGGTGGGTTGGTAAACAGGAAAGAGATATTTGAATGTCATTGCACAAAGTTTTATGGGACTTGCAGAATAGTGTATGTAGGCAGATACTTTTTCTGGCCTGGTATCCGAAATTTGTGTTTAACATGTTTTCTAATTATGTACTTTTCATCTGGATTCTAATAATAATGGATTTTAAATTAGTAGAGTAGTAGAGTACTACTTTAGAAAATAAAATGTTTCATTATACACAATACTGTCAGTTTTACTAAGTAAAGACACAGAATAGTTACACACAGAAGCGACACTCCGTGTCAGTACCTTTCATGTTCCCCTATTCAGTTCTATGACCTTGAAGCATTGTGTAGACTTTTAAATTTGTGCCTTCCCCCATCTCTCCCTAAGATGTGAGGAAACTTTCTGATTTTAAACAATGAGCTCTTTAAATTTGTGTCTTCCCCCATGTCTCTCTAATTTTCGTTTCTCTGCCTTACTGTCACTTCCTGTATACACCTATTCTGTGGTAAGGATGCATTATCTGTTTGTAAAACGTGGGATGGCTGTGATAACAAACGTACTGTCAAAATGTCAAATATATATCTTTATAATTTTCATTTATGGTTACACCTGCTTAGACGTCGTCTGCATGAAATCATATAAATAACTGTCAAAGGTAAATAATAAATAAAGTCACCAATAATATTATAGAACGATATGTTTGTAATATTTGATAATGCGCAAACTGCAAAAATATAATACTATTAAAATTTAGGTTAATTCAGTTTGACAGATGAGTCCGTAAAGTTAAATTTTGACATAAGAGTCTGTAAAGTTTTACTTTAGGTAACTTTGGCTAACTTCACGGAGTGATATGGTGTACTTTAGTATCGAAATCATGATTTAAATCTACTGATTTATTTAATAAAAATTATTGATCACTGGATTATGAGAGCTCGCTCCTTCGTCGCCCTGTAAAGATTAACTTACACCGCTGGCCACGTAAATAACTAATAATGTCCTCTATTTAATTTAGAATATAATTTCCTAAAATAAGATTTGTAATCCAATTACCATCACAAATCGAGTACGGTCAATATCATTATACTCTATAGTCGAAATTTTTAAGCAGTAGAGAGACGTCATAGACCTTAAAAAAACATTACAAAACGAAATAAAACTTGTAGAAATTTTCGAAAGATTTTTTTATTTAGAAAACCGAGTAGTAAAAAAAGGTATCATAAAAAAATTACTTATTTATTATATTTACTATTATTTCAAATTAAAATATAAGGTATTTAATGACATTTCAATTTATTTATAATAATTGCAGTGTATTTTTTTTAACACACGTTGGCTACGACTCAAATAAAATTGTCACGCCGATTGATTGAGTTGTCAAATAATATAATATAAAATCTTTGTTTGTTCGTTTAAGTTGTGTTGTTCCTTATAATTGTTCGTATTCGTGTTCTTTGTTTCTTGTTATACGTTTATTTTATTAGCGTAAGTAATAATGCCTAAAGCATTATCGAAGCAGTCGCAAGTGCTAACTGCAAATGCGACTACATATTTTGAAAAAGAACTGACAGTGGACCATTACTGCCAATAAAAGCAGTTCGAGAGGTATGTTATCATTTTATTTGTTGTTATTAAATTTGGCATTGCCATATGCAACACGCAACACATTTTCTAAACTAATGCACATATAAACTTTGTAATTCGTGACGTCATAATCTAGTTACAAATATTGATGACGTCTCTCTACTGCTTAAAAATTTCGACTATATTTACTTTACAACATAACTTCCCAAACTGACACTTGCAATCCACTCACCACTCCAATACCCGCTGAGTCCGGTCCTGTCCCCGTGTCTCCCTACCACAGCTTGGCAGCCGAGTGGTCAGTCTCGCGTGAACCTCCGTGCAGTGTAGTGCGAGGAAGATGCACCTGGGGCTGGGCTCGAGCCGGCCTCGCAGATGATGACCGCCATGTGGCTGCTTCTCGCTCTGGCCGTCGTCGCCCGCGCTGGGGATGACTCCGAGGTAAGTGCTGGGTGGAGAGGATGAGAGGTTGTACTTGGAGTTGGACTCCAGTGGGTGGGTTGGTGGACATGTACCTGGGGATGTAGAGGGCTTGGAATTGTACTCGATACTCGATTAGTGGGTTGGTAAACAGGGAAGATATGTTTGAATATTGAATGTCATCGCACAAAGTTTTAAGTTTTATGGGACTTGCAGAATGTTTCTAAAGGCAACACTTTCTGGCCAAGTATCCGAAATTTGTGTTTAACATGTTTTCTAGTATGTACTTTTAAATCTTGATTAAAGTATTCTAATAATAATGCATTTTAAATGTACTTTAAATTGTAACTTGAAGGATATTAAAATATAACAGGGATACATTTATAGAAAATACAAGATCAAAATATATACAAAGTAAATTTAATAGTGGAATATTTGAATTACTACTCGAATGGTTGGATTGGGAAACAGGGAAGAGATATTTAAAAATGAAAATTAGGCGGTTGAATTTTATAGTTTTGTGGCAGTTGTAGAATGGTTTCTGAAGACAGGTACTTTTTAAGGCCTGGTATCCGAAATTTGTGTTTTTTCTGGGGACATAGACTACTTGAATTAATACTCGATTTGATCGATTGATAAACAGGGAAGAGATATTTGAAAATCATAAAATAAGGAGATTGAATCATTAAAATTTCTGAAGGCATACGTACTTTTTTCTGGCCTGGTATTGGTATCCGAAATTTGTGTGTAGATGTTTTGTAATTATGTATTAAAATATTACAGGGATAGAAAAATACAAACTGTTATACAAAATATTCTTTAGAAATCTTTCGATTTGAATTAATTTACGACGCCTGATCACTAGCTTTGCATAAGTCATTTTCAAAAATCACTTAAAGAATTATATCTTTAAATTAATACTTAAATAGTTAGATTGGTAAACAGGGAAGAGATATTTGAAAATCCTAAAATAAGGCGATTGAATTTTATAAAGTTTTATGGGACTTGCAGAATTGTTTATATAGGCAGATACTTTTTCTGGCCTGATATCCGAAATTTGTGTTTAACATGTTTTCTAGTATGTACTTTTAAATCTAGATTAAAGTATTCTAATAATGCTTTACTTTAAATTGTAACTTGAAAGATATTAAAATATTTCAGTGATAGAAAAATTCAAACAGTTATAGAACAATTTGTTTAGAAGTCTTTCGATTTGAATTAATTTAGGACGCCTGATAACTAACTTTGCATAAGTCATTTTCAAAAATCTCTCAAAGAATTATATCTTCAAACCAAAAAGACAAAAATACAAACATAGGCTTGACTTGATTTATATCATTTCACTTGATAGATTGAAATATATTGAAACATTACAGGGTTACAGAAATTCAAAAATTTATACATAATGCAAGAAACAAAATATATACAAAGTAATTTTTAATACAAATTTGTTTAAGACGGCCTTTCGATTTGAATTAATTTATGACGCCTGATCACTAAGCTACCCAATCCTCCGTAAAAGATTGTAAACTTTGTATAAATTATTTTCAAAAATCTCTGAAAGAATTATATCTTTAAATTATTACTGGAATGATTTGGTTCGTGAAAAGAGAGAAATACAAACATAGGATTGACTTAATTTATATCATTTCACTTTAATTAATATTATGTTATTATTTAAATATACATATTTAATACTTCACTTTAACAATAATCGGTTGTATCAATATTAATCAAAATTTTAAACTTCCCTTCTAAAATGGACAATATTACATAGGAATAAAGTGTCAAATGAACTATTCTACACTGCTGTTAAAATTTTGATTAGCATTTTTTATTTTACTCATTTCACTAATGAAATAATGAAATCAAAATTGAAAGTATGCATATATAAAACATTAGCAATTACAAAAAAAAATAGTTCATAACTATCTTTAAAAATATTAATAACATCGTATTAAATTTATTAGACTCGCAATGGTTCATATTTCACAATTGAAATACCACGAATGACAACTTTATTTATAATATCGTGAAAAAAAATTCAAATCTGTGCATTAACATTTACGAAATTATAATATTTTTTTAAATTAGTTTTGTTTATTTGGTTTTCATATTTATAATAACTCCAAATTGTACTAAATACATTTACCATTGGCACAGTACTTAGAAGTCCAATTTTACAACAAAGAATTACCAAAAACAATTTAACAATACCCGAAATTAATAAAACGTTTTCGATATATAACAATACAGCAATTGTTAACGCATAGTTATAAAATAATTTATTATGCTTCGCATCGAAATACGTAAGATTTTCAGAAATATGTCTTCATTACGTCAACCGCATTTCACGTATTTTCTTAGAAATTTAAGCGAATATTCAATTGAAATGTTAAAATTTTGTTAGAAACATAAATTATTTGACATTGTTCTCAAAGCACTCTTGACCGAAATAACTTATTTCTTAGTTAATTTTTATTTTAGCGAATATGTTTTACATTATTGAAAAAGATATTAATAGTATTAAAGACAATTTTGAGACTCATGAAAATTGAAAATTTTTATGAATCCCCCTTAAAAAATTAGAAACTTGTACGAATTAAAACAAAGAAGTTATGTCAAAAAGTAAAATCAGTTTTTTGCTCATATCGAGTGAGCTATGATTTTTTTCGAAATAACAAATACATTATTAAAATGGTCAACTAATGTGACAACTGTGCCCCAATTAAACGATTTCGTATCTTTTACGGTTCTCGAGATCCCAATTTTAGGCTCAAAAAATGGACACCTTTATTAACTTTATTACTGTCAAAGTGTCAAATATTTCTTTATAATTTTCACTTATGTTTACACCTGCTTAGACGTCGTCTGCATGAAATCAGATAAATTATTATCAAAGGTAAATAATAAATAAATTCACCAATAAAATTATAGAATGATATGTTTGTTATTTTAGGTAGTGCTAAAATAAACTGCAAGAATATAATACTATTAAAATATAGGTTAATTCAGTTTGACAGATGAGTCCGTAAAGTTAAATTTTGACATAAGAGTCTGTAAAGTTTTACTTTCGCTACTACTTTGGCTAACTTCGCGGAATGATATCGAGTACTTTAGTATCGATTTCGAAAAATAATTAGCAAATACTCTAAAAGGAATTGTACTAATACTGTAAGTACTAATTGCAGGCCACATCAGATTTTTTATAGTTCTCATCAAGTACATTTCTTTGACTTTCAAATACCTAACATTAGGTTAACAATTCAAGTATAATTAGGTATATAACAGCTTACTTTTATAGAGAATAAATGCACTGCATTGTATTCATTTTTCTTACTCTTTACATTTGTGTTAACCCAATTATTTTCGTAAATTCCAAAACTTTCCTTAATTTCTTTCTTACAACGGCACGTTTAGTAAACACAATAAATTATCACAATCTAAGTTTGGATGTTGATATTGTTTATGAATGGTACATATGGTATGTTACACATCAACTTACAATTAAACAAACAATTTAATAATTAGTACCATGTGAGAAATATATCAATCTATAAAAAGAAATGAGGCTAATATTAGAACAATTAATTTTCAACATGAGTTGTATGTTTAAAATTTTATTTCTGTTTTTGGATTCTTATGCAATTTTAAGCTGAAATTTTGTTTTTCACATTATATGATAAATCTTTCGTAGGAAATCATGAATGAAGATTTTTGTAACTTCCCAAACAAGTCGAAAAATTAATAAAGCAGTAGCTAATGTAAAACTTTACAGACTCTTACGTCAAAATTTGACTTTACGAACTCATCTGTCAAACAGAATTAACCTACATTATAATAGTATTATATTCTTGCAGTTTATTTTAGCACTACCAAAAATAACAAACATGTCATTCTATAATATTATTGGTGAATTTATTTACTATTTACTTTTAATAATAATTTATCTGATTTCATGCAGACGACGTCTAAGCAGGTGTAAACATAAATGAAAATTATAAAGAAATATTTGACACTTTGACAGTACGTTTGTTATCACAGCCATCCCCGTCTCAATAGTTATTATATCTGATGTTTTACAAACACATAATGCTATTTATTTATGTTTTTAATTAATAATTTAACGATTTCGGAAAAAATGTAATGTATATCTAAGGATTAAAGTGTCATAGAAAATAATACATTAGTCCCTTGATATACAAATAACTATTTTTCATGGTTTTGCATGTTTGTCATGGTAACATATTAAAAACATAAAATTGACATACCTTACTTTTATAAATAAATGCACAAATGTCAACATTTTTTGACAGTTGTAGAAAAATATGTTTTAAATAACTTTTAGTAATCTACAATCCGATTTTCCGGTTTTCAGTTTGATGACCTTTTAATATAAAATAAAATTTAGGAAATTTATGTTTAAAATTTTTGATATACAAGGAAGAATTGATTATATTAGATTAAATTTTTTAAATTAATCGACCGGAAGTGTAAATCTAATCTGTTTTCCTAGGAAAATACCTTATAAAAATAATGATTATTAACTTTATCTTAGCAGTTAATGAGGTATTTATGCATTTACTTTTAGTACTTTAGAGAATAAAATGTTTCATTATACAAAATACTATCAGTTTTACTAAGTAAGGATGCATTATGTGTTTGTAAAACGTCAGCTATAATAGCTATTGAGACGGGGATGGCTGTGATAACAAACGTACTGTCAAAGTGTCAAATATGTCTTTATCATTTTCATTTATGTTTACACCTGCTTAGACGTTGTCTACATGAAAACAGATAAATTATTATCAATGGTAAATAATAAATAAATTCACCAATAGTATTATAGAATGATATGTTTGTTATTTTAGGTAGTGTTAAAATAAACTGCAAAAATATAATACTATTAAAATTTAGGTTAATTCAATTTGACAGATGAGTCCGTAAAGTTAAATTTTGACATAAGAGTTTGTAAAGTTTTACTTTAGTTACTACTTTGGCTAACTTTGCAGAGTAATATCGTGTACTTTAGTAACAACTTCGAAAAAAAAAAAATATCGAATACTCTAAAAGGAATTGTACTAACACTGTAAGCACTAATTATTTTTTTTTAATATTTTCAATTAAAAACAGTAAATTTACAGTATATACAACAATGACACAAAAATTCTGAAAATCTTGAAGATTACAGATTCCAAGAAAATGATTCATGTCTGTTATTATCCAGTATTTCGCCAGCAAGCAATAAAGTACCATAAAGTGAAGAAATCTACCGTAAAATGAAATACATTGAAAAGTAAATTCTTTTCTGGCAAACAAAAACCTGCCTTCCCAGTATATGTTTTGTTTGTTTTTGTTTTGGTTTTTTATGGGCTGATTTGCATAATATATGCGGGTTTTTTGTTTGGGCTCATCAGGTTTTAATTGTTTAACATTAAGTAGAAAATAAATAGATTGGAGACGAGATAAAGTTTATATAAAATTCGGAACAATAAAAAACTGTTATTATGACCAATATAATGGTTATAACGGACAAATCGCAGGAACACTCTGTATCGAATTATAAGTAAATGAAAAGTCAAGCAAATGTACATAATGCTAATAGATGGATGGGTAACCATCTGAAGTAAATAAAATAGAAAATGTAATTTTTCACTCGATATTTTTTAGGTTTTGGAGGTTAATTATTATACAGTGTGTTCAGATTTCATCGGCCACCATTAAAATCTCGAAACTATAATAGATGACTTCGGTTAAATGGGACTTATTGTTCGCATTTGGGGGGCGATTTTAAACTTGTCCTTGTTATCCCAAAATTCCTCAGAAGTCATGAAAAAATGGCAGAAAATTGATTTTGGTACATTTCCACAAATAATTCCTAAATAGTTGAATATCCGGGAAAGTGTTTGAAAAAAAAAATGAAATACTTTTATTGTGTAATGTTCAGTCTGTGTCGTACATAATTTTGAGATATGATACAAACTTATGTTTTTTTAATGGAAGCCATATTTGATGTTAGGCTTAAAAAGTGTTATTTTTTTCTCTTCTGTCTCTATAAATATTGTACTATTTTGATTTAGTTTTATAAAGAAATTATGATATATAACTATTTATATGAGAAAAATCCATTTTTTATGAGAAATAGCATTATCTTTAAATAAACAAAAACAAATAATTATTTTACAACTATAAATAACATAATTAAATGTAAATTATTACAAATTTAAACAAAAATTGAGTTAAATCTACACAATATAAGATACTATACTTATAATAACATAATTTTGTAGATTTTATTTTATTAATTGTTTAAAATGTTGCCCATTAACTTCTATGTTTATTCGAATTATTGTATTATTAATAAACTTTGACAAGTTACGAGGGTGGTCCGATAAGTACTTAGCCTGCAAAAGAATAACAATTTTTTTTGAAAAATGGCGATTTATTTTTCAACATAATCTCCTTTGAGTTCTATACACTCGATCCAGCGATGCTCCAACTTCTGTAACCCATCTGAAAAAAACATTTTCTGAAGGTGTGTTCGTGGCGGTGATAACTGCCCCATTCGACTGAAATTTCTGCCCAGCGAGTGACTTTTTCAAATTTGGAAACAAAAAAAAGTCGCACAGGGCCAAATCCGGAGAATACGGTGAGTGGGGTAGCAGTTCGTAGCCTAATTCTACCAATTTGGCTGTGGCGAAGGCGGAGGTGTGAGCTGGTGCATTGTCACGGTGGAAAAGCATTCGTTTCTTCGACTAATGGGGCCGTTTTTTCTGCAATTCGGCGTCGAATCGGCCCAATAATTCGGCATAGTAGAGCTCTGTAATCGTTTTACCCTTCTCCAGGTAGTCGATGTAGATCACACTTTTTGAATTCCAGAAAATTGTCGCCATAACCTTTCCGGCTGATAGGACAGTCTTCGCCTTCTTTGGAGCACGTTCGCCGGGTGAAGTCCACTGTTTCGACTGTTCCTTGGTCTCTGGTGTGTACCAGTGTACCCATGTTTCGTCGACGGTCACGAAACGAATCAGAAACTCTTTCGGATAGCGCCTAAACATCGTCAAATTCTGCTCTGAAGTGGTCTCACGGATGCGCATGTTGTCAGAAGTGGCAATCGCGGCACCCATCGCGTCGACAGCTTTCTCATACCCAATAATTCATGCAAGGTATGACCCACGCGGTCTTTTGAGATGCCTACTGTGTCAGCTATCTCACGCACCTTCAATCGACGGTCTGCCAATACGAAATCGTGGATTTTTGTTACGTTATCCTCCGTGGTAGCCGTTTTCGGGGCACCTGGGCGTGACTCATCAAAAACCGACGTGCGACCACGTTGAAACTCGTTAAACCAATTTTTGACGGTCGCCATCGAAGGAAAAGAGTCACCCTATACAGCATCCAAGCGTTCTTTAATTTCGCTGCGCGATTTCCCTTCCAAAAACAAGAATCAAATCACCGACCGATAGTGTTCTTTTTCCATTTTTCTCAAATCTGCGGACACGCTCGCTTCCACACGCGGTCAAAACAAAACTTCGCGTCCGATTCGGCTGAAAATTTGACAGTAGCTGTCTAGGATGATGTTCTAAGCAATAAAAAATTGCTCTTGCGATTGTTGTGCTATAGGGCGGTGAGGCTAAGTACTTATCGGACCGCCCTCGTATTTATCATAATTTTTAAAACTAAATCAACGTAGTACAATATTAATATTGAAAAGAGAAAAAATAATAATAAATAAATAAATAAAATCACAGTTACTGAAAAGAAGCAATCACAAATCATACTGTAATTCAAAAGTAGCAGTTTCGTTTATCATTAGTTATTTACACTGGATTTTTTATGTAGTTGTAATAATTATAACAAAAACTAATATTTGTTATAAATTAATATATGTTAACTATTTAGCAAAACAAAAAATGATATAAATTAAATAAACGTCTGAAAATATTCTCTAAAAAGTTAATTTGATAAATTATAAATATAAACCACAGAAAAAGTGATAACTACTAGCTAATCGGTATTAAGTGGCGTCAATTTACACACTCAACAAAAAATTCCAAATGTCAAATGAAAGATACATCCAAATATTTATACTAGAAGCTGCTTGCATATACAGAGAACACGTGTAACTGAAAGAAACGGGGTAATTACATTTCTTCAATTACCAGCTTAGACAGTTTTAAACAAATATAAATATCACTGTGTCCAAGAAGGTAGGTAAAATGATACATCACTAGTGACGTAAAGATTATACGTCACTAGTGATGTATATTAAATACCAATGGTGAGAAGACTATCATTATTGATCTAGCGCTATAATTATGTCTCGAGGTGCGAAGCAACCGAAGGATACAAGGCGCTGGTCAATAATGATAATTAAGCTGTTATATCAGTTTATTAACCTCACTTTTGATTCTTGATTTGTTTTTAATAAAATTATTTATTTAAATTAGACGTTATATTAAATTGTGAATCCATATAGTTTATATTTTTCGTGAGTTTAAGGAGTCAAATAATATTTGAATATTTATTATTGACCTAGGTTACCAAATAAATAGTATTGAAAAATAATTAATCATTTCGAGTATTTAATAACCAAATAATATCTTAAAGTTAAAAAAAAACACTAAATTTTTGCCGAAACTAAAGAGGAACCTAATATTCAGTTGTGGTTTCGGTTTCGGCTGAAAATCATGTTTCGGTCAAACACTAGCTATTCTTTCATAAAATTCAATAACTTTTTCCTTATCAAGTCTGTATGGTTGATATGACGTCATGGTTATAGTTGTATAATTCTATGGGGTATTCCGATTATATGGAATTTTCGCAAAATATTTACTTTTTTCTATAGTTTATCTGATCTTATAATAAGGAAATATAATAAAACATCTTTAGTAAAAAAAAACATTGCTATCTCAAGAAGTTTATTTTAATAAATAAATGTATATTTCAGGTTAAAATAAACGGTATTATTATAATTATAATTAGAACAACGATAGTTTTCTTAAGCTCGATATATAATGTACTATTAGTTAATTTAATAACCGAATAATATATTAAATTTAAAAAAAAAACCACTAAATTTTTGTCGAAACTAGAAGAGGAACCTAATATTCACTTGCGGTTTCAATTTCGGCTGAAAATCGTGTTTCAGTCGGACACTAGCTATTATTTCATAAAATTCATTAATGTTTTCGTGACCAAGTCTGTATGGGTTGATATGACGCCATGGTTACAGTTATATTATCAAATTGTGTCACGTTATTTTGACAAGTCAGTACGGTAATAATATTACCATACATATATAGTTATGACTTAATTACCAGCTTAGTTTTTTAATATATAAACAAAAGTTTCATATCCTGAAACCGTTTAGTTTAATAATAAAGGATGTCTAACAAATGTAAATATTTCTAAAACCATTGTTCACATTTGCACAACACGAAGGGTGTATAGTACGACAAGAGATCTCAAGTTGACGTCTAAATTGTGTTATGGTTGTGGTATCTATTCAAAGTTTTGCTCCAGGTACCCAGCTAAGCACTGGATTTGGAAATCACAAAGTAACATTAGCATGCCTAACTTAATATAGATGGGTTACTGTACGACATGGAAATAACTAGACAGGGATGTATTTAAAATTTTAATACCGTTAATTTCTTAGCAATAATCATTATCTTCGTGGAATTTCCAAAGTTTTTTGCATAAAATCGAAACTGCTATAACGTAATGTTCTTATTACCAAGTGTACATCAACGTTACCACAACTTGTGACAATTATTAGAGTATTTTTCATAAAACACGGTATTAAAATTTTAAATACTTCCCTGTCTAGTTATTTCCATGTTGTACAGTAATCCATCTATATTAAGTAAAGTATGCTAATGTTACTTTGTGATTTCCAAATCCAGTGCTTAGCTGGGTACCTGGAACAAACAGTGTATTCTAATGGATTTCGTACAATTCTATACTGCATAGCAGAATGCATAAAGATCACATTTCTTTCAATTCTTTCACTCAGGGAAAACTTTGAATAGATACCACAACCATAAAACAATTTAAACATCAACTTGAGATCTCTTGTCAAACTATACCTACATCTGAGAACGAAACCAAGCACCTAGCCACAACAACCGTAACACATAACCGCTTTATAAATTCCTAACATTTGACAATTCTCCGCTTTATTGCCAATTATACTTACAATTGCTTATTTAACACCCATTAGCTCAGCGTTTATAGGTTTCTCCAGACGAGGTTTCCTTCATCGAAGCATTGTTAATAAGATGTACAGAGCGTGGAAATAGTTCGGCGGCGTTAAGTTATGCAATGATGATTGATTTCAGGCGCCAGTTACTGGCCTTTAACTTCTGATAACACTGGACATTCACACGCTAATTTTTATCGCGCTAAAATAGTTGTTTATGGTGTGTCAAAAATAATCGGTTATTATGACATGATTAGAATCAAACGTTATTTTTGGAGTAAAATGTCTAAAAAGCCGCTAAGGTGCCTTGTCTTTTTATTCCGAAATTTATTCAAAATCGTAATATCTCTAAGGTGTCTTTTATTCTGAAATATAATCAATCATTACATTTTATCTATTATACAATATGTCCAGGGATTTAGTAGCAAAGAGGGAAAACATTTTTATTTTTTATTTCACGAGAAATAATTATTTGTATCACTAGTCCAGAAACTAAACTTTTACGAGAGCGAACTTATAATGCAAATAATGCAAGATCTCGCAAAAGAGTTTCTGGGCGTGTGATACACAAGATTTTTTGCGCTGATGAGACTTAATATATTAAAGAAATCTTATAACTACCTAAAATTTTATACACTGGTTTTTATGTCAGAAACATAAAAAAATAGTAACAAAATGTAACCGGACAGTTTTTATTAACCAAAAACTGTTTTCCCAAGTTAAATGCCTATGACAACACTTTTTCGGAACATAATATATTGTTAAATGTAGTTTAGAAAAAGATCATCTTCTGTCAATAAAACAAGAGATAGGAAGTTGTGGAAGAAGACATTAAGAAAATCTAAGGATCAGCAAAGGCTGATCGTGACCATTCCAGTAAAAATAAGATGTAGAAAATAACTCAAGTAAAACTATATCGGAGTGTTTTATTAACAACTGGACAAGTAAAATAAGAAATACGAATTTGTGTAAGATTATAAAGAACATCTATAAGGATCAGCAAAGGCTGATCGTGACCCATTCCAGTAAAAATAAGATGTAGAAAACAACTCAAGTAAAACCATATCGGAGTGTTTTATTAACAATGGAAAAGTAAAACAAGATATACGAATTTGTGGAAGATCATAAAGAACATGTAAGGATCAGCAAAGGCTGATCGTGAC
Organism: Stenolophus ochropezus; assembly: GCA_035578165.1. Lineage (NCBI taxonomy): Eukaryota > Metazoa > Arthropoda > Insecta > Coleoptera > Carabidae > Stenolophus > Stenolophus ochropezus. Next base: position 1,379,204 of record JAQOWZ010000056.1, read on the forward strand.
CATTACAGTAAAAATAAGTTGCAGAAAACAACCTAAGTAAAACCATATCGGAGTTTTTTATTAACAACTAGAAAAGTAAAAGAAGATCAAAAAGAACATCGAAGGATCAGCAAAGGCTGATCGTGACCATTCCAGCAAAAATAAGATATAGAAAACAACCCAAGTAAAACCATATCGCTGAAAGTAATGCATATTAATGGCACATCATAAACCTTCTAATGCCACTAATCTTGTTGACACCTAGCGCATTTCCATTTTATAATGAGGCTTGAGATAATCTGCACCTAACAGTTTCATTCGCGATACCATCGCAATAAGAGAAACGCGAGCAAGTGGCTTAGCCAGTCCGACTAGACAATATGTCTTCATTCCAAGTGCTAATGCACGCCACCTTGATGCGATCCACGATCCAGAATCGTAATTGCAGCTGCAGAGGTTATAGTCAATGGCTTTCAGATGGTAATTCTCAAGTTGCAACTTTGTAGCATGGATTACTTTAGTTTTGGTAATGTAAATGGAAATTCAATAATAATAATAATATTTATTGACCATAATGCTGGAATCTAGTAAAAACCTATTATTATTGAAATACAGTCATCAAAGTTGCTTTAAGTGCTGATTTTAACACGTTAACATTTTTTCTTTTTTACAGATTTAGGGTGTTTTCATATTAGAAAATACAAGTATGATAACAGAATTAATTTTTTTTAATGTTGCTCTAAAATTTGAAGAATTTTATTGAGGCCCAAAATTTGCAATATTTTATCATTTCAGAGACTAAAAAACAAAAAAATTATGCGCTAAGAATAGGTTTTGGTCTGCCAGGCCACCGAGAATTAAACTACGTTCACAGATATGCGTTGCGAGGTACAAACGTAGACTACGAAGCATAATGTGTATTCAAACACTGAGGCACAAACGATGTATCTCAGAGCATACAAGGATATTTTAGTGAGACACATAAGATGTACCTCATGGCAGTTAACGTGTTAAAGGTAGTAGTCTTCTACTATACTACAGCATCGCTTCTCCAATTTTTAATAAGTATTTTGTCTTAAACTATAAATAATTAAGCGATTTAAAAAGTATGAATATTTTATATTGACAAGTAGTATTGCCGTCTATTATTGAAACACAGTCACCGAAGTTGCTTTAAGTGCTGATTTTGAAAGAAATTTCATAGTTTTTAAAAAGTTCTGTTTTATAAATTGCAATGGGATATGTGACCATATAATCTAATTTTAGTATAAATGTCATAAAATTCAAAAACTAACCATAGTGGCTAGATTCTCATCATAATTAATAAAAACTAAACATTAGTTTGCAATAGGTAATATAGTTATTAGCAATTTAATGTTTCGGAGAAGGAATATATGAATACGTGAGCATGATAGAAGGAAAATGGCAAATAGATTGTCTCTTAGACTCCAGTCTATTTGTCTTCTTTCAAGATTATTCTAGGCTGACGTCACAGCATCGCTTTTTTTCCTTATGTTTCATTTTAAATGAGACAAGCAATTATACATTGCTGTCAATCAAATAGCAAGTCGTAACCATAGATATGATAAATTCTATGTATTACGTTAAAAAATATTCACGGTATATATTTTATTATCGATATATGAAAAATATAAAGACGACTCAAAGTAGTAAATAAGGAACTTCTTCACAATATTGTTCCTAACAAGTTTCTTGAAGAATTGCGGAACTGAAGACAACTTTCTTCTGTGCGTTGTCCATATTGGGACACCGGCAGTCAAAATCTTATCGCATATTCGCTATCTCATTATCATAATAACGGTTTTGTATCACAGATGGAGGATATAAGGAAGATTATGATAGCTCATTCCTTCGGCTTAACAAATCTTAAGCATGATTAATATCGATTATGGCTTTTATTGGAAAAGATTAGATGCAGATTTTATAATGAGAATAAATATGATACCGCAAAGAGATTGTAGTGTTAAGCACTTTAGTTGGTTGGTGATTTTTACTTAAGGAATTGAATTCCTAGATATTACACTTTGCTCAATAAGAGTCGGAGCGCGCTAAACACCTAAACCGTCGCTGTTTTTAAGCATATAAATACTTACATAAAATTTCTAATTTAAAAGTATGTCCTTAAAATTCAAAATCCTTATCCTTAAATATCTTATTTTGTTTTTCGAGACAAGACAAGAACAAGCAAAATAAGACAAGAACGAGCAATACAAGACAAGAAATCTTGTCTTGTGAAACACTAATAAATATGTACCGTGAGTATTTTTTAACGTGAAACATGGAGATTTATCATATCCATGGTTACGAGTTGATATTTGATTGACAGCAATGTATACTTGCTTGTCTCATTTAAAATGAAACCTAGGGAATGAATTTGACATTTGCTTTTTGGGTATAAAATTTTCTGACAGGCCTACCCGCAGTGAACCAATTTTAAGAATCATTAATAACTGTAGAAGAAATGGTAGAATAGTAGAATGGTCTACTACACAACAAGTAAATATAATATCGAACAATTAAATAATAATTACAATAAATTTTCAAAAAACCATACATTAACTTCTAAGTAATGACTCAATCTGCTATAAAATTTTTGAATTACAGACGCTGATATTTGAGCAATTGTAATACTTTGAGAAATGTTTTGAATTTGATATAAATTTTGAAGATTTTCCCCAGTACAAACTTCTGATTTTAAAGGTCACCAATAAAAAGAATCTAGAATTATAAGATTGAGAGATTTAGCAGACTACTACTATTCTACCCTTTCCTTTAAAAATATATATTAAATGTAATAATATAACACAATTTTATTTGTTGAAATATAATTTTAATAGGGGGTGAAGTTATCCATTCATGGAAAGGGCATGGTGGCTTGTTTGAATGTTGGTAAAGTGGACAGAGCGTGATTGAAAGCATTGTAAGGCTTTTGTGTGTCACTATATTAGCACAAGATTTTTCAATTTGTCAGGAATTAAAATATTATATTTGACGTTTGAAACGAAATGAAGTTAGGCAAGATCCCTTATACGTCACTAGACAAGAGAGGAAGTGGTGTACTTCAGCCGCGTTTTCACGCACATCATATTTAATTGCAGTTTTTTCATTATTAAAGATTAATTTGGGGAAAAATAAAAAATACGGGTCTAATATTTTTCATTATTCTATCGATTAAAGCAAAAAACAAAAAACCGTGCAAGACCTCATTATTATCTACTTGTACAATCCGACCATAACATCAACTTGATACTTCATGGGATACCCAGAGCGTGTATATAAAATTTTACAAAACGTTTATATTCTATGAAAATGTCCAAAATATACATGTAAATTTTAAGGCTTGCAATCTTAATATTATTTATAAATAATTTAAATAATTTTTAGTACACTTTTCCAAAACAATACCTACCCTAACCCTAACATATACACCCAATTACCATCCAATTCACACTCCAACTATAAACCCAACTATAACCCCAACTTAATACATTTACCATGATGGGATACCCACTCTGTGTTTTTGTCTTTGTCTCCACTCGGCCAGACTGGTCGTCTCCGGTCCGTACAGGTGTATTGTGTGCAGGTTTGGGGATTTCTGGTGGGTGGCGAACCAGGGGGGCGCGGGGGGCGCGGCGGGACTGCATTCCTCGCCCAATGTCAACCAGTGACGTAGCGGGCTTCGTTCCCAAGGGGGGCGGCTAGTGTGATATTGTGATTAAACGTAACGGTGTTATCATACGGGAGTTAACAACGACAACTTATTGTCGATTTCCGACAACTTATATCATTTCGAAAAACTTTTGTCGAGTGATAGTGTGACTCATTTCGAGCAACTAGTTTTCGGTCATGTTCGAAAACTTTGGTGAGAGTTGTCGATTCTGACAGATGAATAGTGAAAATATTTCTAGATTCAAATAAAAACAACAAAATGCCATTTTGATAAAAAATCTTTTAAGTGTCAATTACGTGACAATCATGTCTTTTACCAGTGAAAAATAATTTAAAAGTATTTTAATTGATTTAGTAAATCAATTTTTGGCATTTATCCTGCCAAACGACAAGAAATAAATTCTCCAGATGTAAAAGAAAAAATTGTCGATTTCAAAGTCGTCGGTGTCAGTCAGTCGTAGATATTGTTCTCTTGTGATAACACCTTAATGGTGATGATGGTACCAGGGTCGCAGGTCAACGATTGTGATTGTAATTGGTAACCTACTTAGGATGGTGGGCGAATTGTCACCTTGTTGTGATATGCTTGCAAGGTTCATTGAATTGAGTTAGAAATTGAGTTTTTACGGAATGGGATTTATATATTAATTTTATATTACTGTGTATTAATATACAACATTTATCACTCTTTTTAACTAAGAATTTTTGTTCCAAAATCACATAAATTTTTATTGTTAATTTTTTATAACGCGTGGCTTCCTATATTCTAGACGTACACGCCTTACCCTTTGCCCTCCTTGCCACCCGCTGATACCAAAGCGTATTTTATTTTGTTTTTGCAAAAACCATATCTCGTGTTTAGTATCAAATGAAAGTACTTAGCAAAGGCTAAGTTTGTGGATGTGACAAAAATTTGCTATAACGGTGGGCTTTTGTTTTTTGAAAAAGGTTGTCCGAAAGATGTCATGTTTGGTATCAAATTGAAGCACTCGACCAGGGAAGGCGTGCAGAAATGACAAAATTGTGCCATGTTGATCGGCTATTGTTTTTTGTAAACTGTTGTTAAAAGTATGTCACATTTGGTATCGAATGAAAGAACTCAATATGGACTGACTTGCAGAAATGACAAAACATTGCAATGTGTGATCGTCTTTTGTCTTTTGAAGCAGTTGTCCGGAGTAAGTCGTGTTTGGTATTAAATAAAATCACTCGACAAAGGTTGGCTTGCAGAGACAACGAAAATTTGTCATTCCAGTCGGCTTTTGTCTTCCACAGAAAGTTGTCAGTTGCCATCAAATGTAAAAATTTCATATAAAAAGAAATACACACCAAACAATTACAAGGGTACAATATAATTTAGCTTATGAAACACAATTGAAGTTATTAGTGAAACAGGAACGTTTAGAACATTTGTGAAACACAGTTAACCATCTTCATTGTAACTGCACTGATACAAGCTTGACTATTCCTTTATTTACCTCAGAAGACGTAAAAAAATACACACCAAACAATTACAAGTGTATAACATAATCTATCATATGAAACCCAAGTGAAGTTATTAGTGACCCAAGACCATTTAGAACAAAGTATCTCCAATTTGCAAGTCTCTACCATCCTCCATCCTCTGTTCTCACATTTCTATCGCTATTCATTAGCCGTAGAAATAAGTAATTACAAGTGTATAACATAATCCAGTTTATGAACCCCAAGTGAAGTTATTATTGACCCAACACCATTTAGTCCAAACTATCTCCAATTTCCAATTTGCAACTCTACCATCCTCCATCCTCCATCCTCCGTTCAGTTCTCACATTTCCATCGCCACATCGCCACACCGCTATATCGCTATTCATTAGCCGTTTGTCGGCTCGCCGCCCTGCCCACCGACCAGCGAGTCCGAGTCGTTAGAGCATAGCCAGAGCCCAGCTGTCTAGCTTGCCCGAAGCTCCAGTGAACAAAGACACCAACACGTGCACCTGTTCAACCTTACAACCTTAGGTTGCGAGCAGCGGGAGACTGGGGTATGCCAGCTCAGCTGGGGGATTTGAATATGGATATGAATAAAGAGAGCCTCTCTTTATTCATATCCATCTTTTAGAGAGGTACAATATGGCAATGTGGCAGTGTGGAGAAATGGAGCTGTTTTATATGGCTGTAAAATTTATAGTAATCTGCTAATTTGTAAAATTTTATGTTTCAATTGTACTTTTGCACAATATTTTTGGTTATAAGTTTAATTTTATTCACAAGTGAATAACAAATAAACGATTGTCAATATATGCAAGGTAACAGGCTTGCCTAAACGGTTCTTCATTTCATTTCCTCCAGTAAAAATTGTTTTACCTTGCTAATAATATAAATAATGTAAATATTATGATTGATCTCATGGCTGGGTGACTATTTTTGTACTTATACGAAATAGTATATTGTGCAATAAGTGCAGAAAGTCTCCCCACGAAGTGTGAAAATTTTGATACGAGACGAAGTCGAGTACTGGAATCACATCAAGTAAAAAATGGGTGATTCTGTACGAGTGGCACACTATACACTTTCTACGACCACATTGCTAAACGTTACAGAATAAAAATTTAACATGAAGAACAATATGACGCACGTAACCTTACAAAGAGTATCTTCACGCATGCGCAGTGTTAGTAATTACTGTGAGAAATGATTCCTCACACTTCAACTCACGATTGTTGGAAATACGCAATATTGAAGCTTTATATAGTGTGAGAAAAGTGTCATACTTTCTATAGTGGTCGCTGAAAAAGTACATTTTGTAAGCAAATAATTACTATTATCTATTCTCAAAATGAATTAACCTATATATTAATAGTGTTATATGTTTACTATAATATTATTTAATTTAATGCAGACCACGTCTAAGCACTTTGACAGTACTTTTGTTATCACAGCCATCCCCGTCTTAATAGCTAGCTGACGTTTTACAAACACATAATGATATTTATTTATGTTTTTAATTAATAATTTACCGATTTCGGGAAAAATATAATGTATACCTCAGAACTAATGTATTTTTTTATTACTCGTATGGTTTATTCTCCTCGGCTATCACCTTGTAGAATAAAGTCCATATCCGTACCTAATAAAAAACTTATACCTTGATATACAAATAACTATTTTTTAACAACAGCTCGTTTGTTGGTATTTATAATTTCATTTCAACAAGCATTTTTTTTTTACAAAGTCTATTATTATAATTTTAGGAGGTCAAAAAAATATTGCTCTAGAAAAAATACAAAATTTTTCTTTTTACAATTATTTCTCACGAAAGTTCCTATAAATCTCCCTATCTCCTACCCTGTCATATTCCATATTGCCCCCCCTAGCCCGTCCCTGCGGACAATAGCCCTGCCCTGCCCTGTGTTCTCACACCTCACACCTGTGCGGGACACCTGGGCCGGGATGTTACGGCCCTAATCAAAGAGCCTCTTGCCGCTTGGGAAACGCAGCACGCGTCCTACAACCGAGAACCGACACTTTTCACATTATACCCGGCCGGCAACACAATGTGTGATAGCCAGGATTAAATTACAACACTGATTTATTAGTGTGATGGTTGGGGAGAATTACTGGTTGGGGTTTTAGATGTTGGATTTTAGTTTAGGTTGTTTCACGATTAAAATGGTGTTTATGGTGTAATCTTTACATTAGTTAAAACATATAGTAGACAGTGTAAGTGTAAATATATCACTACCAATATCTGCGATAAAACACTGGCATAATAATTACCCAGTAAGGTAAAAATATAGAAAGAAGCAACGGTTTTCATAAGTGAAAAAATTAATGGATAGTAAAAATTTCCATACGATCACTTCATAGTATATTATATTAACTATAAAAAAGGAAAAATACAATTGTCTAAAAGTGGCATTCCTTACCGTTACCGTTCGTAATACTTATTATTTTCTACACGATCAAAATTAAATTTCCGTTAATATCAATAAAAAAGCATCCAAAATTGAGGAGAATTAATTTTAATAGCAATAAATTAATGTTTAGTAGAGGCATATACATTTTATCCTCCACACATGTTATATTGCTCGATTTTGTATCTTTCAAACATTCAATTTTGTACATTTTTAATCGTGCACACTTTTAATCCGTGAAAAAAGGTATCTTACACAGATTTTATCTTGCGCATATTTTATCATCCACACATTTTATCTTCGCCAACGTTTCATCTTTAAAATATCTATCATCCATTTTATTGCTCATTCAATTAACATCCTTATAATTATTATTATTTTTATATATTATATAATTTTGAGGGGCGTATACATTTTATCCACATGTTATATTGCTCGTCAATGTACCTTGCACACATTCAATCTTGCATACCTTTTATTGTGCACACTTTTAATCCGCGAAAAAAGTTATCTTGCACACATTTTATCTTCCAAATCATTTTATCATCCACACATTTTATCTTCCACTCATTTTATCGTCAGAAAAATTTAATACTAATATTTTATCTAATTAGAAACATGTTACAATTACAAGATGAAACGTCGACGAAGATAAAATGTGTGGAAAATAAAATGAATGAAAGATAAAATGTGTGCAAAATTAAATGATTGAAAGATACAATGTCGAGCAATATTACATCTGTGGAGGATAAAATCTATATGCCCCATATTACTTGCCAGCATGTATATTTCTATAATATTCCAGATCTTTCGGACTCTATAAAATTCTCGCACAATAGCGGCATCGTTTCTATAACACTTAATCTTTACCGCGACTACCTGACCAGATACGTCAGTCGTGATGACTCATCTGCGGTGAGTCTCGATCGTTACATTACTTTATTAAGATCATTTTGATCGAACATTTTTCGCAATTTTGGTTCTTGCTTTACAAATTATTTAACTGGAAGGTATCTTTACGTATGTGTTCGTTTCTGATATGCCGAGGTGTTGATCTTTTGTTAGTTCTTTCAACACCCAGAAATACCAAACACAAACACTGTATTATTACATTTGTTTGAACTTTTATGCTTATTCCTTATATACAATATCTATTTCTCTTCCAGGAGTGCATGTCTCAGTGTCCGACACCAACCACCCCGGTATGCGGCAGCGACCTCCACACCTACCCCTCTATATGCCACCTCCGACTCGCTAACTGCCCTGTGTCCGTACCCCCCACTGCCCCTGTGTCCCCGGTGACGGTACGCCACTGGGGCCGGTGCCACAAGTGCCAGCGTCACAGGAAGCAGGCCATGAAGCAGAAGGCGGCTTACCTGCCGCAGTGTACCCATCTGGGGGGGTACAAACCTGTGCAGTGCTACAGGGGGACTGGGTTCTGCTGGTGTGTGGATGAGGAGGGGAATCACAAGGAGGGGGTTGTTGTTGGGAGGAGGTGTGAGAAGAAAGGTAAGCTGGGGGATGTATTTAGGGGAGTTTTGTAATGTGGTATATGTATGGGGAAGAGGTGGTTAGGTTTAGAATGTTCCGAGTTGAGCTAAATGGAATATGAAATCTGGTGTTCAAATAAATATACCACTGTGTCCGAGTGGTTCAGAATCCACCATAATCTGTAGATCCCTTATAAAGGCAATTACCTGATAACCAGTCAACTAAGCTGCGTCTTCATAGGAGAATAAGAAGTGGTTAGGATTAGAACGTTCTGAGTCGAACTAAATATGAGATCTGGGGTTCAAATAAATATACCAAAATCTCGACGCTTATCAGCAAAACAGATCATTGAGAAAGAAAAGAAGAATATGCCATATGGTACTCATATACTCATATAAATCTGTCCTATTTTTTGATTAAATAACACCTGGGATTTGTTTCCCAATAATGTTAACAAGTGTCCAAATTTCAATTTCGTTTTCGGTGTTGTGGGGAGGCGGTGTGAGAAGAAAGGTAAGCTGGGGGACTACTTCGAAGGGGAATATTGTATTGTGGTGTATGTATGGGGAAAAGGTGGTGCATTTGGTAAGCGCTTCGAATTGACTGAAGTGAGATCTGGGGTTCAAATAATACTGCTGTGTCCGATAAGTTCGGAAACCTCTACAAGCTGTATCTCCCTTGTAAAGACAGTTTTCTGACAATGTCGACGTTTAACAGCAAAATAGATCATAGAAAAAGAAAAAGGAGAATATGTCATTTAACAAAATTGATACAGTCAATAATGGGTAATAAACTGTAAGTGACATTATCACGAAATAAGTATACAGGACGTCTCAAATAACTTGTTAAGCATGGGGAGAAAGAAAAAATATATTCTTTTGCTGGGGGCTTCCTCTTAGGGTAGTATTATATATTCCAAAATGAAACCAGAAATATTCTTTTGCTGGGGGCTTCCTCTTAGGGTAGTATTATATATTCCAAAATGAAACCAGAATAACCACGGTTACTGTTTCAGTAACTAGGTACATTAACGGAACACGGTTCCTGAATGTTTTTAATGATTTTATGATTATACATATAGCATCCCTAGGTGGGGTAACGCCACTTCCTTGAAGCTCTATAGATCCTTTTACTGGGGTGGATCGGTTTCCGTTTCTTTAGGTTACGTTGATGATTCTTCTCCATGTCTTCCTATTTACTGTTTTCTTCCAATTTGTTACTCCTATTCTTTTTAAACCTTCTTCTACTTTTTGTAGCCATTTAGTTCTAGGTCTCCCTCCTGGTTACCACAGTAGTATTGTATAATATCTATTACTTTTAATCTCCATATGTGTCCCAGGCATTTGACTTGCTGCTGCTTTATTTTCTTCACTATGTCTTCTCTTTAATTATTGTTTATGATTCATTTTTGGTGTATTTTCATTTTCTGCAATTTTTACTTGTCCTATATAGTTGATAGTATCTTTCTTTCTGCTATTATTAGATCTTCTTCGTATTTTTTTGTCATTGTTTCTGCGGAGTACTTTACAATAGGTGAGGATCATCTCAGAAAAACCGCCTTTATTTCCTGCAGTATTTCTTCTATTAATTTCTTCCATTATGTTATCATTTTTGACACCCTACCCTAATATATCCTCAGGTAAATCAACCATATTTAACTATTCATCCACCAATCCGTAGTTCATTTTTGGTCTCACTATATGTTTTAAATCTATACGTTTTAAATCTCTTGTTGTTAGACCTTTCTTTCTACTGATCACAACTTCTCTTCTTGCTTCTTTGTTAAGCCCCAACACAAGTCTAACAATAACCGATATATTTCATCCTTACGGTTACCATCTTTTCCCCAGGCAAATCAACCCTAAGCCGCCGTTCCCCACGCCGCAACCCTCGCCGCGTCTGCTCTCTCTCCGACAAGAAGATCTTCAACCAGAACCTAATCGAGAAGTTCCAGACCGAATACCAGCGAATCCACGGAACCTCCCCCCTTGGCGACCCAGACCGCCAGGTCCTGGACTGGAAGTTCCTAGAGATGGACAAGAACCGAGACGGTAGACTCGACAAGACCGAGTACCGCGACCTGAAGAAGCTCGTGAAGAAGTTCGTGAAACCTAAGCGGTGTAGTAGGTCGTTCGCGCAGGCCTGCGATATGGATAGGGATCAGATGATCTCGGGAGAGGAGTGGAGGGATTGTCTGACAAGGGATGGGATGAATGGTGAGTTGAGTTTAAGAGAAGAGGGATGGTGAAGAATTATGCAAATTAATAGTCATTCTTTATGTACTTATACAAAGTTGACTAGTTTCAAATATTATACAGGTGTCCCATTACTCGATAGCCATAGCTTAGGGTGTATTTCTTAGATAATTTTATGTTGAAAATACTTTATTCATTCATGTCCAACACTCAATATTACAGGTACATTATTTGTTTTCACATTACCGTTGACGCAGCAACATAAGTCGTAAATTTCTGACAATAATGGTTATTATTTGGTTACCGCATTATCAACGGAGTGTAATAACTAACTTTCAAACCAGTTCGAAACTGTGCGACTCATGCAACTAACTTTAAACCCAAACTCTGATCTTTAGTCGACTGTTCCTACAGATTTCTGACCGATTCCGAACCAGTTCTCTAACGGTCAAAACAGTCAGAGAATCGGAGCATTTACTGTTAATCACAACTTCTGACAATTTAATTTAATTTACCTCAAATTTGTATTTTAGTTTAAAAATGAGGTGTTTATAAAAGAGCCATATTTATACGTTTTTTTTTTCATTTAAAGGTAAAACTAAACTATAACACTATTGATATTAACAGTTCAGAATCAGTCCGTAATTCATTCCATGGTTTGGAACTATCCATACTTCGCGCATGCGCAAACTACGGTACATGAACTGATACGTGAACTAATCAAAAACTGTCTTGAATATCAATTTGGAACAAACCTACAGAAAATATCTGCCCTACTAGTTGATTTGGTCTCCGCAAGTTCCTTCTCAGTTCATATCTCCTTGAAGGTTATAATGTACTTACATACCTTGTAGCTTAAATAGAAAAGTAATTGTTCAAAATGTCCTTCCTCTGTCCAATTCACATTCTAGTCTTTACTATAATTGAAGAAGTAGCTCTCTAAACCTCTAAGATTTAGCTGCAGCCATAATATTATAAATTCATTCGTTCATCAAAATTACCTAAAGAATATATACGTACTTAAGCTATGAATATTGAGTCGCAGAACACCTGTATATCATTCTTAAATATAGTTTAATAGTTTATTGTGTAACAAGTGCAGAAAGTTACTTTTTTCTTACCAAGTGAAATACAAAATGAATTGTTTTTAAAAAACGGAATTATTAAGTGAGTTCATCTTAAATTTAAGTGGTTATACAAGTTTGACTAGTAACAAATTTATAAGTATTATTAATATGTACTACATCGTTATAATTTTTTAAAGATATTTACGTTAAAATAAATTTGACAAATGTAAATATTATTATAAAATGTTTTTCCTCTTGTGCTGATAACTACGTCATGAAAATTTTATTACTATTGTATTTACAGAATAAAAAAATGCGTGTGCAATATTTTATTTAAAAATTCATAAATTTCAGATGTAAATATAAAATTACTAATCTGAATTAGAAGTGCCGTTTTTTGAAATACAAGAAATAGTTTTCAAACGACTGAAGTACATAAAAAACAAACTATAATTTGTATATATTCTTCACCATCTAGTTTGCATATTATTGTTCTATTGTCCGTTCTTCTAACCTACGTACATTGTCTATTTCTATATCTGTACTGCAGTAGAGTAACGTAGAATTATTGCTACTTCCTCTATTTGACATGACCTGTCATATAACAGTTCCCACTTCCCTTAGTTAGATTTAATCAGCATTACCTACTGCTCCACTACGTTATATTATCATTATGTTGTCTGTTTCAACGCTTGATAGACTGCTGCTGACAATCACTACAATACAAATTGAAACTAAAAATGTAGTAATGAGTTTTTGAGGTATTTGTGGAAAACAGTCTACTAAATGTTGAGACAAATATTTCCAAATTGTTTTCTCAATAGTTTTTCTTCAGTAGTGCATTTCTCAGTCTACTAAATGTTGAGACATACATGGTAAAAATTCTTATACCTTAGCCGCTCGACTTCCCCAAAACTTATACAGTTCTAACACAAATATAAAAGTTTATTTGTTTAACTGATGGGTCAATAAAAATATAAAAATTCATATTTCCAATTAAAAATTACGTTTTACATACATGTACATTATATTACGATTTCTTTTGATGTTAATATAAATGACGAATTGTTGTTTTTATTTCAGATATTTTTAATAAATAAAAAATAGCATTTATTTACCAGACATTAATTGTTATGGGTTAAATAGTAAAGTAGAATATTCTGAATATTTATTAAATTCAATTTTCACTTTTACTTAACTGGCTATGAATTAGAATTAAAAATAAAAATTTATACAGAGTACCGTAATACCAGGAGACAATAAATAGTATTTTTTCTATTTCCCTTTAATAAGATACTCTTTATTTCACTAACTTCAGATAGGATATTGATTCCATTATTTCACTAGTGAAATAATGAGATCATTATTTCATACGAAATCTAATTGGAAACTATGTTTATATAGATATATTTAACAGCTATAAAAATAACATATTTTACAATTAAAAAACCTTTAATTATAATATCGTCTATCTGTTTATAGCCAACAGTTTTGTTCAAGTAACTTAGTAACGCACCAAAATAAGGAGTCCTTGATACTGTCTTTTTTGTTTATTTTGTAATCTTTTTCTCTTCAAAATGTCAAAAAATCATAATTTCAAATACATTTTTGTGTTTATTCAAACGGAAGTAGAAAAAATGTTATATAAAATACGTAAGAAAATTGAGTGATTATTTAACTTTTGTTCTTACAAAACCCACTTGCTTCTAGTACATAATAGCTATTTATGCAATAAGTGAGGGAACATAAGTGGTTATTTACCGCATGTGAAAATTACAAAACGAGACGCAGGCGAGTTTTGTACGAGCAGGAGTGAAATAACCACCCAGTTTCCTTATGTATTTCATACAATATTTATTCTTCCGTTTGAATAAGAACAAAAATGTAGGTATTTCAAATTATAACTTTTTGACAAATAATGATGAAAACTAATGTAATTGTTAGTTTTCCTGGTGAAAGCCACTATACCATTACCAACATAATTATTAACATCTAAATCTAGTAATAAAAAGAACTAAATTATCAATCCGAAAATTACACGAGTTACGGGTTGCATACATTACAACATTGAGGGGTAAAATATCTTAAACTCCACCCCCACCTCTACATATTTGTGTTAGACCTATCCCCCAGTAGTTAGTCCATTAGTGTTTCATTTCGTTGTGACTAACATGCCGGTCGGGCGGGAGGATGGATTAGCAACATTATGATTTAGTCCCTTTGCGTGTTTTTCTATCGCTCATCCCAGCCGACGGCGACTCGCGCCCCGATAGCGACTCCCGCTCCCTGGACGAGTCCTCCGATCCTGATTACGACGACCAGGACGAGCTGGACTATGGCGATTTCACGCCCAATACTATGAAGTCGCCTATTGAAAGTAAGTATACGCAAATGCACTAGTTTCAGTGTATCCAAATGGTTGTGTAATTTAGAGTATTTGCAAGGGCAAAATTATTTCTTTTTTATGTTTTTACGCCAGCAAGAATGTCTGTGAGATGACGACTGGCAAAGGGTCTTCTTGATATACATTCAAAATTAGATAAACCCCAAATAATACTTGTGATCGTAATGTTTAATGACTGTAAAAGGGGTACTCAGTCATTGTAAAGTACTTTAATTCTTATTCCTAATTTTCGTTCAAAATCACCCTCTGTAACAACCAGCTACCGTAATGTTTAAAACATAAAAGAGAAGTGCTCACTCACTGTCAAATATTCTAATTTTGGCCCTAATCTAATTAGTTTAATTGCCCATAAAAACCAATTACTGTAATTTACTACCTAAGAGAAGGGTGTTCACATTGCGAAGTACTCTAATTCTTACCCTAATGTAAATAATTCAAAATCACCCTCCATAAAAACCAGTCACCGTAATGTTTACTACCTGAGACACGGGTGCTCACTCACAGTGAAATACTCTAATTCTTGCCCTAATTAGTTCGAAATCACTCTCCATAAAAACTAGTCACCGTAATGTTTACTACCTGAGATAAAGGTGCTCGGTCACTGTGAAGTGCCCTAGTTCTTGCCCTAATTACTTTAAAATCACCCTTCGTAAAAACTAGTCACTATAATATTTACTACCTGAGAGAAGGGTGTTCACTCACTGTGAAATACTCTAATTCTTGCCCTAATTTAATTAGATAAAAATCACCCTCCATAAAAACTAGTCACCGTAATGTTTACTACTTGAGAGAAGGGTGCTCACTCACTGTGAAGTACTCGAATTATTGCCCTAATTTAATAGATAAAAATCACCCTCCATAAAAACTAGTCACCATAATGTTTACTATCTATGTGAAGGGTACTTACTGTCTGTAATGTGATCTAAGTCTTTCCCTTATGTAATTAGATCAAATTCCATAAAAAACAATCACTGTTACTGTCCCAATTAAATCCAAAAGTTTGATTTCTGTTCTTTCATATTAAAATATTATTGTTTTATATAAGCCCTATATGTGGTTCATTTTCCACCCCAACAAAAACCCTCAACAGTATAAGCCATTACGTAATTACCCAACTGCTCATACAATACATCACTAAACATTCCACTCATCAAGCTACCTACACCGTCTTTAGTTCTCCATAACCCAGGTTCATTGGTCACGTCCCACCTGGCCTCCTCCGAAGACTCCGACCCTCCAACAGAAGAATCCGTCGACTGTCTCACAGACCGACAGAGCGTCCTCAACGAACAACGCGCAGACAACCTCTACGTGCCGGAATGCACTCCTGATGGCCGGTACAAGAAGATTCAGTGCTATAGCTCCGTGGGGTACTGTTGGTGTGTGTACGAAGACACCGGGAAGGTTATTCCTGGTACCGCTGTCCAGAAGGCCACCCCAAAGTGTGATCAAGTGCCGGTTAGTACAAGAGCGATGAAAGGGTGCCCCGAGCCTAAGAAGACGGTGTTTCTGAAAGAGTTGATGCAGTTCTTGCAGATGAAGATGGTGCAGGAGACGAATGATACCAACATCACGGGGTAAGAAAGAAAAATCGTAATAGGTAATGGGGAAGTTTAGCGTGATTTTAGTCGTAAGTATATGAATAATTATAACTTAAAATGTAATTGAAAGTTAAAATTATGTTTGCCAATTATTTATAATTAATGATTTATCTTCGAGCCACACTGACGTCAAAAGTGAGTTATGCGCTTGCGCAGAAGGGATGGTGAGACCTGACTTTTTGAACGTAGGTTGTATTTTGAGGCATTACACCACACGCTTCTCTGTTGCCATGGGAACCCAGCGCGCGCTGCTTAAGATAGACGATACGTTCTCCGCGAGCCACTCTGACGTCATTTTTGTATAAAATTTCATTTTTTGAGAAATCTAGGCATCTTTGGGTGAAATAAAATGTAGAATATCACTTTTGATGGCAATCTTGATAAAATAAAAAAATACGCTAAACTTCCCCATTGTACAAAAAGTACAGAAAGTCGACTTTTTTCATACTAAAATTATCTACGACCACACTTTTGACATGACTAAATAAGTCATTCATTTTCACAGAATTTTTTGTGTAAATAATTAATAAAATTTTATATTTCTTACACTGCACATGCGCAGTGTTGGCAAATACTATGAGAAAAGATTTTTTAAACTTTACGTAACTTTGAAGCTTTGTCCAAGAAGTTACAGAAATAAATACACTAAATTTAATCAGTAACAGACCTCATCTGGAGCAACAATATTTATTAGAAACTTTTGTAAACCTTCTGGAAATTGAGTTAAAAATCTTCATTTTCCAGGGTTGAGAAAACCCCAGGTTTTAAGTCCAATACACGGTTTTCTTTATTTTTTCTTTTACTTTGTATATTTAGGAGTAGTTTTGTTCAAAAGTAATGTTCATGTTAAGAATTACAATGAAATATTTTATTTAGTAAGAGATAATATGATTAATGAAGAGAAAAATTGAACAAATATTTTTTTGAAAACGTCATAAAAGCGACATCTTTTGTAACGTAATTCACAAGGTTGATATTTAATTTTAATTTTAAATTTATACTTTTATGTCGCCAGAGAAAAAGTAAAATAAATAAGTATCCATAGAAAATATTCAGAATCAGCGAATTAGAAATAACTTGTACAATAGAAACCTATAATATCGCCCTAAATTTCACTATTAAACTATCAACTACTGACAGATCTAGATTGATAACCTACAAATTGAACGTCAAGTATTAAATTATTTTTTAAACTATCTGCATTTAAAGAAAAATTATAACTTCATTCAGAGTAAAAGTGTCTTTGTGAGCTAAGTATCATTTTTAGTCTTAATAACACAATATAAATTCAATAAATATGTAAAACATTTTTATGTATCTGCTATTTTATAAATTCCGCAAAGTAGTTCATGAAATCACAAAATAGATGGCTCTGTCGAATCTGATTCTAAAACAGTGGTACCTATTGCCTATCTATATATTTTTCATTCAAGGGATTTATTAAATTTTTTGCGTAGATCTTTTACGAAAAAAAAACTATCCAAAAATATTCTGTATACTTTAGGTTTATTAAAAATATCATTTGTTGTATATCAAAAAAAAGACTATATTATTTCAGATAAGCACAAGTTTCAAATGAAAACATTTGTAAATATTTAAACATCTTTACTAAAACTTTAATACAGCTCTAGTTCTATATTAGTTACTTAAAGTTAAACCGAGAGTTAAACTAATGGGTGCCAAAGAATTTATTTAAGATCGCTTAGAATGTCAACCAGGCAAAAATTGTCTATCGGAATGTTTGCAGTATAATTGTTAAAGGTTGCATTACACAGAATACCTCAATAGACAAATGTAGACAAATGTTGCCAAAGAATTTATCGGCTTAATTGATGTAACTCGATTATATTATTTCATGTATCATAAAAATATATCTGAACCAGAATTGACAAAACCGGATTTTACCAAATTTCTGATAAGTTCCTGATATAAATAAATAAAGAAATAATAAAAATAATAAATAACTTACATTTAATCAGTCAAGCTGGAAGACGACAATCCAAATGTAGGATGGGACGCCATATTCTGATCACATGCACAAAACTGTAACAAAACAAAAAAATGTAGAGATATTCTACTAAATTCACACTAAACAATATGAGAAATACAATAAAACTATAAACAGTTTCAAAATACACAAGCTATGAATGTTTTGATTGTGGGTTTATAAATTTTAACTATTCATAGAATTTGTTACTTTGTTACTCTTCTATTTGAGATATGAAATGTATCTTTGAGAAGACTAACTAAATTTATTCTGCCAATTTTTTAAAATTGTGACAATATGATGTTTTCAAGGTATATAGTTACAGAGTTAAAACAAACCATACATCATTATGCAACCAAAAATTGTGATAAACGCAAAATATCCCAAAAATACTTATTTTTGTATCCAAAATTTTGATTTTAGGAAATAGTGTACATTGATAGATCTCGACGCGCTGATTTCAAATTTTCAAACAGAATTTAATTATCGTTTTTTGTTCCTGAGATATTTGATGCCAAAGTTGCACCTCAAAAAAGTGTGTTTTTTGGCTATATCTCTAAAATGGGTAGAGATACAATCTCAACGATTGTACCAGTCGATTCTACGGGAAAAATTACATAAAGAAATGTTTTCTCCGCATATACGTTCTTTGGAACGATTAGGTGAAAAATGAGAAAATCGAAAAAACCTAAATTTCAAAATTTCTACGAGGAACTTTTTTTCTTCAAAACTTTTTATTTTCTGGTCTTAAGTAGATATCGATGCGCTGATTCCAAATTTTCAAACCGAATTGCATTATCTCTTACCGTTCTCGAGATATTCGTATTCAAATTTGAGTTTTGGCAATACCTAAAAAAACAGGTTTTTTAGGTATAACCCTTTAAGGGTTAGGTTTACGACTTCGGCGACCTCACCAATCGATTCTGCGGGCAAAATTACATAAGTGTACCAATTTTCAGATTTTTATTCCAACGGATACAATTTTTAGAGCGAAAAACGAAAATCGGCGAAAATCGAAAAAAATGCCTGATGAACCCCTTGCGATTTTTTTCGATTTTGGCCATTTTCAGTTTTTTCTTTCTAAAAATTGTACCCGTTTGAATAAAAATCTGAAAATTGGTACACTTATGTAATTTTGCCCGTAGAATCGATTAGTGAGGTCGCCGAGGTCATATCTCGACCCATTTCAGGGCTATTCCTGAAAAACCACTTTTTTCAGGTCTAACTTTGAACGTAAATATCTCGAGAACGGTAAGAGATAATTGAATTCGGTTTGAAAATTTGAAATCAGCGCATCGATATCTACTTAAGTCTAGAAAATGAAAAATTTTGGAGAGAAAAAGTTTCCCAGTGAAAAACTGAAATTCCTGTTTTTTCGTTTTTCTCATTTTTCACCAAATCGTTCCAAAGAACGTATATGCGGACAAAACATTTCTTTACATAACTTTTCCCGTAGAATCGAATGGTAAAGTAGTTGAGACTGTATCTCTACAAATTTTTGAAATATACTAAAAAAACACACTTTTTTGAGGTGCAACTTTGACAGCAAATATCTCGGAAACGAAAAGAGATAATTAAATTCTATTTGTAAATTTGTTATCAGCATAACTAATTCTTTAAAAAATATTACAAACAAAATTTTGTAAAATTTTTAAATTTTCGAGCTAAAAATTCGATATTTTCAAATATTTTTGGATTTACGAAAAAATACAGCATCAGTGGCTTTGGGAATTACTTCCTCTGTTATTACTATATAAAGTAGTAAAATAAATGGTTCCACTTACATCTAATACATTTTATCCTCTACACATGTTATATTGCTCGACATTGTATCTTTCAAACATTTAATCTTGCACACCTTTTATCGTGCACACTTTTAATCCGCGAAGAAAAGTTATCTTACACACAAAAGTGTGCACGATAAAAGGTATGCAAGACTGAAAGTGTGCAAGGTACAATGTCAAGCAATATAATATGTGTGGAGGATAAAATGTATACGCCCCTATTTAGCGCCCCCATTTAAAATTACATTTCATTTGTTTCTAGGGGTGCCTGGCAGGCATCTTTGGAAGAAAAAGCAGCAACCTGGAACTTTGTAGTTCTGGACAAAAACAAGAACAAAGTTCTGGAGAGAAAAGAATGGAAAGTATTCCGATCACTTGTTTCCAACCAGAAACAACTGAAGAGATGTGGTAAAAAACTTCCAAGATACTGTGATGTCAACAGTGACCAGAAAATCAGTCTTACCGAATGGTTGGAGTGTTTAAACACAAAAAGAAACACACCAGGAAGTAAGTGAATAATAGTGTATTATACACCAAGGTTGGGAAAACTGTCATTATTGAATTAGTGTCAAAATTGTATCTCGAGGTGCAAAATAACTGAGAGAGGAGGGATACAAGGTGCTGGTCAATAATGGTCTTCTCAACCGTTGTATATATCTTATTTTTTACTACTAGCTCTTAAATGCCAATCCTACTTAAAAAATATAATTTTCTACTTCCGTTTCAGTAATTTCAGTTAGGTTATTGATTCTATTATTACACTAGTTAAATAATGAGATCATTATATCACGAAATCAAATTGGAAAGTAGGTATATATAGAATCATTAACAACTACAAAAATAGAATATTTAGTTCTAATTATCTTTACAAATATTAATAATATAGTTATTACATTTATTAGGTTCACAGAGACTTGTATTTTACAATTAAAAAAATTTAAATTTAATTATATCGTTTATCTGTATATAAAAAAAAATTGTTCTAGTAACTTAGTAACGTAGAAAATGAAGGAGTCCTTGGTATTGTATTTATTGAATGTCAAAAATTCATAATTTCAAATACATTTTTGTACTTAGTAAAAGTAGAAAAAATATTGTATGAAATAGGTAAGGAAATTAGGTGGTAATTTAACTTCAGCTCTTACAAAACTTGCCTGCGTCTCGTTTTGTAATTTTCGCATGCGTTAAATACCTCCTTTGTTAACTTACTTATTACATAAATAGCTATTATAATATCAAAGATTTTGACATAAATATTTACTTGTTTCTTAATATTCATAAAAATAGACTAACATTTTAGTTAGTTAACAAAGTCGTTTTTAATTGTTTATTTGAATTTATTTAAGTTAATTATTTAAATTAGACCGTAAGTTTAAATTGTGAATTCATAGTTTACACTTTTCTTGAGTTTAATGAATCAAATAATATTTGGATTTGGATGTTTGACTTTCTTTAAAAAGTGACAGTTTTCATTATCTACCTAGGCCAATAATAATTTATTGTTGACCTAGGATACCATGGTTACTAAGTAAGCGATAGTGAAAAACAATTTCTCATGTCAAATAAAGGTTAATAATATTGGGTTTCTAGGCTAGTAGTGAAAAAAAAAAACAATTTCTCATCTCAAATAAAGTTAAATAATGATTGGTGTCTAGGCTAGTAGTGAAAATAAAGTATAGAACTGTACTGAAACTGATTTATATTTTTGCAGCACAAACTCCCAAACAACCGTCTCAAAGAACAGGTCAAAACCCGTTGAGAAAATATCTGAGTGATGATTGAACTCACCATTTTAACAATGGACAATCAATTCTAAATGTGATGTATTTAGTGAATAGTGCTATATAGTGTATGTGTAAAGTGTTAGCTATAAACTCTGTACTATATATGGACTAATTATAGTATATAAAATAAGTTTTGTATAAACTATAGTAACAATTTTTATAAATTTACAATATAAGATATATTTGTATATACAACTAAATTTTAAAATAAAGTATTATCAATTTGATGTTCATTTTTTCTCCATTTAAAAATTGCAACTATAGTTTTCAACCGCCATTTTGTTGTATTTACTTGTTAAGAATTTTTTACAATTTTGGTATTTAGTAGTCTTTAGAGCAATATAGATTTATTTACTTTATATCTAAATACCAATAAAGCTTTAAATATACACTTGTGCAAATTTAAAAAACGGGTAATTTTTTATTTTGATAAATTTATTATTTAAAAATTACGCCTTAATAATCATTTCTCTTTGGCAATAAATTTGATGTATCTTATTCCGCGTACTAGTCTTTTTTTTTAAATTATAGCCCGGAAATTCTTCTGATGTGAATCATGAGAATTTGTGGGCCATAATCAAAAAAACGAAAAAAAGTTACTAGCTTCAAAGAAAAGATGATTAGTAATTGATTTAAGTCTGGTTTCATTTACTGATCAAAGATTACTCATAAATAATTAACAGTTTTTCATATAATTTGCACAAGGTTGTAACATATTTTGAAATCTGTACAAAATTATTGTTTGTATGAATTTTATTTCATGAAAGTACTGATTGAAATAAATTATTATTTATCATAAAACATTTCATTCCCTTTATATCAACAAATATAACATATACCTGTTTAAATTTCGGTATTCTGTACATTTTCAACATTTTAAAACACGGTTTAACGTAATTATACATTTAATATTAATTGTTGGACTATATTTTAGTAAAATATAATATAAAAAACACAATTTTAACTTAATTTCTTCTCTTTACGTCTTTACACAATTTTCAACAAAATAAAACATTCAATGGGGTATTCCAAGTTTTTTTCATTTTTTAATATGTTATTCTATGCATAAAAATATTAGACCCGTATTTTTTCTTTTCGCCGAAAGGTTTCAAACACGCCAGAAATAAATTTTTAAAGTTTCAATAAATTACACCCTAGAAAATCGGCCGTGCGTGTGACGTCACAGGCACTGAGAATCAGCTGAGAACATCATTTGTAGGTCTGAGTCAGAGGCGTGGCGCGTTTGAACAAGAGCCAATAGGCTGACGCGAGTGCCTACTTCGTCACAACAAGGCTGATACTGAATTTTACGTACTCGATTCAAATGCATTACAATTTCATTTTGATATTATGGTATTAAAAATCAGAAAAATAATGATTATATTCACTTTAGTATTACTTATATATGGTAAACAATGATATCCAATAAGAATTTCTTTAAAAGCCGTAGGCTTGGAATACCCCATTGTTTCTGACATGGTACGCCATCTGTGCTTCAACTAAGAACTAAATTGAGATTAGTGAAAGTTGGTTAAATTTTATCACGACAACAAAACTGATAAATCAGTGCATAACATCAATAAATAAAGCCAAATTATATCATATTGTTGACTAATTCTTTACAGATTCCTATTATAAACATCAGATAATCTGGTCATAGGTAGAACATAAATATTTAGTAATGATGTCAAACAACAGTGTTCGTGATAATAGTGCACTAATGAACATAAAAGAAAAGGAGAAATATATAGAGAATTTTATGTTCCCACATTGTGATGATACGTGTAAATATGAGAGGCTTGCGAAAATTGGACAGGGAACTTTTGGGTACGTAACCTCATTTTTTTTGGGGTGTGTCTTCAAATAACTTTTTACTCCTATTTGTCTAAGTTTCCAGTATTATTTTTTTATGTAGGGAGGTATTTAAAGCAAGAGCAAAAGATAATCCAAAGAAATTTGTTGCTATGAAAAAAGTACTGATGGAAAATGAAAAAGAAGGAGTAAGTATGGTAGACAAGAATCACTTCTTTTACCATCGTTTATGATTTTTTAGTTTCCAATCACTGCCTTACGTGAAATACGCATTTTACAGTTACTAAAACACGAAAACGTAGTAAATTTATTTGAAATTTGTCGTACAAAAGCCACCCAAAACAATAGATTCCGTTCAACATTTTATTTGATATTTGATTTTTGTGAACATGATTTAGCTGGACTTTTATCCAACGTTTATGTTAAATTCAGTTTAGGAGAAATAAAAAAAGTAATGCAGCAACTTTTAAACGGTTTATATTACATTCACAGTAACAAAATCCTTCATCGGGATATGAAAGCTGCGAATGTCTTAATCACAAAAACAGGAATTCTCAAACTTGCAGATTTCGGTTTAGCTAGAGCATTTAGCGCTAATAAAAACGGGGGTAGCAAACAGATACACAAATAGGGTAGTTACTCTTTGGTACAGACCCCCAGAATTGTTACTTGGGGAGAGAAACTACGGCCCCCCAGTTGATTTGTGGGGAGCAGGCTGCATTATGGCAGAAATGTGGACCAGGTCTCCGATCATGCAAGGCAACACCGAACAACAACAATTGACTCTAATTTCTCAACTCTGTGGGTCCATTACTCCAGAAGTTTGGCCAGGGGTTGAGAATTTAGAGTTGTATAATAAAATGGAGCTACCCCAGGGCCAGAAACGGAAGGTATTACTTTCGATTTAGTACTATTCATTTTTTTTTCACGACCCAAAATATTTTTGTTTATTCCTGGTTCAAATCGGGACGAGACGAGAGAAATATTTCTTTAAAATGGGCATGGCTAATACGCCAGTTTCACAATAAAACATTTTCATATTTAGTATTTTTTGGGAGAAAATTCAAAATATTTGATTCAATTTTAAAAAGTAGTCCGACTTAAACACGATTTTCAGCCGAAACTGAAACTTGTGTTATTATATACAGGGTGTTCCACAACTTAGGACAAAAAGTTAAAGCATATATACTGTACGACGAGCTGATCATGAAACAAAAATAATTAGAAACTTCTTAATTTAATTTTCCAATCCAAGAACCGTTTAGTTCCGATTCCGGAAATTAAAACCGGTTAGTTTAGAATCCAGAGTCGAATCCGGGTAGTTTTGGACTCTGATCAAAGAATTAGATACTTGTACATTCAAATAATCTTGGGTCGTGAAAAAATAGTATATGTGCACCGCAAGAGAGAATGCAATTTTCTCTCCATTTACGACGGGGCGTATACATTTTATCCCCCACATATGTTATATTGCTTGACATTATACCTTGCACACTTTCAATCTTGCATACCTTTTATCCTCCACACTTTTAACCCGCAAAAAAAGTTATGTTACACACATTTTATCTTCAGAAAAATTTAATACTGAATATTTCATCTATTTATAAGTATGTTAATTGCATGGGCAATAAAATGAATGGCAGGTACAATTACAATGTTTTAAAGATCAAACGTTAGCGAAGATAAAATGCGTGGAAAATAAAATGAATGAAAGATAAAATGTGTGTAAAATAACTTTTCTTCGCGGATTAAAAGTGTGCACGACAAAAAGTGTGCAAGATAAAACATTTGAATGATACAAAATCGAGCAATATAACATGCGTCGAGGATAAAATATATACGCCCCTTTACGACTAATATTTCAATTTATACTTCGTTTCTCAGGTGAAAGAACGCCTGAAACCATACTTGAAAGACCCATACGCGTGCGATCTTCTCGATAAGCTTTTGGTGTTGGATCCTTCCAAAAGATACGATTCGGACTCAGCCCTGAATCATGACTTCTTTTGGACGGATCCAATGCCCTCTGATCTTAGTGAGATGTTGGCACAACACACTCAAAGTATGTTCGAATTTCTGGCCCCGCCGAGAAGACCTGGACATCATATGCGCATTCATCATCACTCTATCGCTGGAAGACCCAAACCGTCAACTGTTCAGGACAGTGGCTACCAGGATAGAGTTTTCTAATTATTATTAACGTGTATCTTATTTTATTTTGATATTATGAATTCTCATTTCTAAGGTATTATAAATAAAATGTGATAAAAATAAAGTAAATGGGTAATTTTCTGTAATAAATTTTTGTTAATTTCAATTGTGTCTCTTATTTAAAACAATAGTATATTGTGTAACAAGTACAGAAAGTCGTCTATTTTTTACGAGGTTTTAAATTTGAAAGTCGAGTGCTGGAATCACACAAGGTGGGAAATAAGTGATTCTGCACGAGTTGCACACTATACTTTTTCTACGACTCCAATATTTGAACTTTCAAGCTTTATAAAGTGTAAGAAAAGTGCCACTTTCCATGCTGGTCGTAGAAAAAGAATTTTAAATGAAAATAAATATATATCAATAAAATATGATCAGAAAATAGTAGAAAATAATTATGCAATTAGTGATTTTTTATATAGTCTATTTTTCATAAGAAAGAAGTGTGGAAAAAATAGGAGCTGTTTGATTTTGATTATATCTAATCAAAAAACAAGATCAAACTGCTCCTATTTTCTCTACACTTCGTTCTTATAAAAAAATAGACTATTGTAATCAATAAACAGTTGTAACCCGTATATTATTAGTGTAAATTTATTTCAAAATGCAATTCTTTAAGAGTGTGGCAAAATTATTACCGCACTGAGTGTTGTAAAGAGATACTTTCTGCATTTTGTAAGTTCATACTTTCAACACGACCCTAAAATATATATTTTCGGCCCGATAAATTAAAGGCCCGACAATTACAAAGTTTGGGAACAACTGGTATATTTGACAACATAACCTACACCCGTCGTAGCATTTAATTTAGTAAAATGAAACATAATTCGAAACTTTCTAAACGAAATGTAAGCAAAACTGACAAATTTGATCCTCCAAAAAATGAAAAAGAAGTCGTTACACAAGAAAATTCAACTAAAAAGACAGAACCAGTGTAAGTATTTTCAAAAATCATTATTTCTGCAATTAATTATCTTTTTAATAGCAAATATGGACCTATGCCAACATTTCCACACCAAAGAGTCTGGACCAGAATGATATTAATGATTTCTGTACTTATTATCGTATGGATAACATCCAGAGACAAAAAAGAAACAGTTTTGGCTTCTAGAAAAGAAGTCCTCCAACATAGAGGTCAGTCTTTCGACTGTGATGATTCCTTCCAGAAAGAAATAAACGGGTTTCCAGGTTGCGCCCCATTAAAATGCGGACGGTACATGTCGGATAAATTAGTCACAGCTTCTGAGGCTGAATCGTTACTCAAATTAGCAAAACATGGATTATCTTTTGGTGGGTCAGATGGCGGTGCATCAATTTTAGATTTACATTCGGGCGCGTTAAGTTTCGGAAAGAAATTTATTAATATTTATAAAATGGAAAGCGTGGAACGAATTTTCAATCCAGCGGATTTAGCAATGTATAAAATAGTTAAAACTAAGATACAGCACGCCATAGCACACAATTTTGGTATAAGTATAGATAGAATACACTTAACGCACCCAACATTTTTTTCAAAGTTAACAAACAAAGAAGCAAAAACTGTTCACGATGAATATTGGCACCCACATGTAGATAAAGAAACTTATGAATCTTTTCACTACACATCACTTTTGTACCTCAGTGATTTCGGCGATGATTTCACTGGAGGTCGGTTTTTATTTCAAGATTCAAATAAAAATGTTACTCTAGAGCCAAGAAAAGGCCGCGTTTTAATGTTTACGTCAGGAAAAGAAAATACACATCTCGTAGAAAGAGTTAAATCAGGTGTGCGATATGCTATTACTGTTTCCTTTACTTGCGACGCGCGAAAGGCAATTTCTGATCCTGGTATGAAACGAAAACAATAGTAATTTTGTATGGGAACGAATACGTCATATCATTTGTAAATGTGATTATTTTTTTGTACATTCCAGTATTAAATAGTTGTATTATTAAATAAAATAAAAAGATCTTACCATTCATTTGTTTGCTGTTTTGTTCATGTCTTCATAATTTCCATTATTTTTATTAAACTCTTCACAACACAATACTAGATATTTATATTGTTAAATAAAATAATTACTGTCCATATTATTACTTTATTTATCACAATTTTTTTATTTTAATGTTCTCCAAACGGACACAACAGTGAACTGTGACATGAACTAACCTGAATATGCAACTTTTCACAATATTTGAATTACAAAAGTTAAAGAAATCAAACAAAATTTTATTAAAATTTAGCAAAGTCTTTAAATATCACATTAATATAATATTTGTCTCGAAAATGTGCACAGGACGCCGGACGCCTGAAAATATTTTTCGAAGAAAGTTTGTTGACAACAATTGAATAACGATGCGCGCACGCAGGCGTAGGAATATTTCACTATTTTCCAACAGAACAGTGTTTGTTGTGACTTCTAAGTGACTGTTAGTAACAATATGACTTGAAAAGTGTATTTAATTGTTGTGTGTGAAGTGTTTGTTAGAAGAAAGGAGTAAAATAAAATGGTAAGATTACTATTTATTGATGTTTATTAAATACTTCAATTATTCGCGAATGTAACGATCTGTGTAATCAGGCATCTTTTCACAATATTTGAATTGGTTAATAAGTTAAAGAAATCTAACAAAATTTTATCTAAATTGTAGTACTGGCTTTAAACGTTACACTAGTATAAGGTTTGTCTCGAATATATGCACAAAAAGTGAGAAAATCTTTAGATTTTGGTTTGCAAAGAAAATTTGTTAAAAACAATTGAATAACGATGCGCGCTTTCGATGGTAAGGTAAGCGTTGGAATATTTCACTATTTTCCAACAGAACATTGGAGGTTTCTACCATTTTTTAAATATAATTTCATTTTAATGTATGAGAGACACTATGGGTGAAAATAATAAGCGACTTACAAATTTCCAAAGTTTTAAATCGTGGACCAAAATGTTGTTGAATTATATGTTGTTTCTATATTATATTTATAAAAAACATATTAATATTACAATTCAATATGTCTACATTCTAAAAAATTTTGACTTTGAACAAATTATATCTAAACAGGTAATATATGCACTAATCCCGTAAATAATACTGTCACAGATTTAAAAGATATAATAAAAGTTAATATGACAAATTCAACTCATAACACTTTAAAAGTAAACAACTGAAGTATACTGTGACTCAAGGTCACGCCCATTGTGTTCTTCAAGCTCATTCGTCAAACTTGATGGCGGGATTTCTTTATTAATATTCATTATTATGCATATTCTTTCTATTTTTGAAATAATTTCTCTAAATTCGATGGAGCTAGAATCCCCCATTGTTCTGATAGAAGAAAGGAGTGAAATAAAAAGATCAGTTTACTATTTATTGAAGTTTATTAAATACTTAAATTATACACGACTGTAACGATGTCACAAAAAGAAGCAACACAATTTGTGTCATCACTAGAGCCCAAAATAAATAACATTAATATCAGATTCAGAAATAAACTCTTTGGCTATCCCAAACGTAAAAAACAATTACAAAATAGAAAATATACATAAGTATTTTCACTCTACCATCTATAAATATATGTATGTACACTTATTTCACAAAATAGGTATCTATATACAGAATTAGCTAACAGAAACCCATGTGTGTATCACAAGTAGGAATGTACGTGATGTCATGGAATGCATAAGTAGGCCTAATCTAATCTAGCTTTAAACTTTCAGGACACTGTGGACCACCTCGGCGATCTTGTGGGCTGTTGGACCAGCTAGGATACTACGGTGATTGCCGTCGAAGGAGTGGATGGTCACCTTCTGCTTGCAGACCTGCAAGGTAAGAAAAAAATCATAATTTGTTCATTTTATCTTCATAAAAATGTAATGAGATATCCTAGACTTGTTTATCTTAGTTAAAAAATGTAATTTAGTTTTAAAATTGCCGCCTAAAACGTTGTTTTGATGACAGCTCAAAATGTACCTATTCGTTTGATTCGGGTTTGATCGGTTGATGTTCGTATTTAATTCTTATCTTTGTGTGTTTGGTGAGAGAGAATATAAACAAATCTTTAATTTTGTGCTACTTTCTACAACAAAATTGTAATTTACAAAAAGAAAAACGATATAAAGTTGTCATCCGAGTTATTTTAATTGTGAATTATTATTAATATATGTAAAGAGAACAAGATCTAATAATATATTATACACCAAGGTTGAGAAGACTATCATTATTGACCTAGCGCTAAGTTGTGTCTCGAGGTGCGAAGCAACCGAGGGACATAAGGCGCTGGTCAAATAACGGTTAATAATAGTAGGATTAAATTACAGTTCCCTTTGTTTTTCAAATAATTGTAATTTGATCAACATTTTTTGTCGATTACTTATTTGAAAGATTTTTTAATTTGGATTTGTATGAATGCTCTTACATTTGTATGATATTTAAGAAAAAAAAATATAGCAAACAAGTCCCTTTTGACGGATATAATTTTGAGAAACCATAGATATAAAAAAAGTGGATGTTCCATGTTAATTTTTATAGTGTTTGCTACAAGTAGCGGCACTAGTGGGCATATTTGAAGTATAAAAAAACTTACATTATTAAGACCGTAGTCGTCTCCCAGTTGCACGTAGTTATCCTTGGCTCTCACAAGAGTGACATGTCCGTTAACTTTTCCAGTTGGAGAATATCTTTCAGCAGCTGCCAACTTATAATAGAAGCTAGCTGCCGCAATCTTAATCTGATCTGGTGCGAATTTCGTCACACCCTTCAATATTTCAGCAGTTCTTGCCAGCTTTTCTTCCCAGCTCTTAACCATCAAGTCTTGCACCGTTTTGGCTTGATCTATTTCCTTGAACTGTAGAAGGAAGTAAGTTAAAGCTTCACTTTGGTTGGTGTTTTCATCACCACCGACATCCTTTCTCTTGTCGGTGTGAACAGCAACGTAATGGGGAGAACCATCGAGAAGGATTAAGTTCACTTTCTCTCTGTTGCTTTCTAAGTTAACGGCCATTTCAAAAGCTACGCAAGCACCAAAGGAGTAACCGCAGATGGTGTACGGTCCTTTGGGTTGAATAACGCGAAGTTGGTCAATGTAGAACTTAGCCAAATCGCTGATTGTTGTCAAAGGTGCTTGTTGAGTGCACTGCAAGCCGTAAACTGGCACTTTAATTTCTTTTGCAAGATGTTCTAAAGCATTAACAACTCCTTCAATTGGATGAACAACGAAAATTGGAGTTGATTTTTGGTTGGTGGCTTTGCTCTTCATTTTAATTATGCTCTTCGATGGCATGATTTCCTTCCAGTTAAAATCAATTTGGTTGCTATCAACCTTTGGTTTTTCTTCAATAGCAACAGTCTTTCCAGAACTCACGTCTGCTAGTTGACCAAAAGTCAATGCTCGAATTTCTTGCGCACTGAGAACCATATCGTAGTTTCGTTCCAAAGTTTGTTTGATTTCTGCACCCATAATCGAGTCCATACCCAAATCAGCAAGACTCACATTAGTTTGAATAGTTTTAGTGTCCTTAATGCCAAGAATATTAGCAATGGCGTCTGTCAAACTGACAGAATTTTGGGCGTTGCTTCTGTACTTTTCAGCGACTACCAAACTGGATAAAACTGGGTGAGGTTGTTGCATGAAATTGTCGATAACTTGTAAACAAGAGCTCATTCTTTGCGGTAAAGTGCCTCCAACTTCAGTGTCATTTCCACCCATGGTTTCCAAGATTAAACCAACATCTCCGATGGCTCCCCATTGGATGGCAAGACCTGGAAAACCAGCTGCTTGTCTGGCTTCGCAAATACGTTCCATGGCAGAGTTTGCATATCCATAATTGACTTGTCCAGCGTTACCTCTTCCACAAGAAACACTGGAGAAGATAATAAAGAAGTCCAACTGCGGGCATAGAGTTCTTGAAACGGTATCTAAGTTCTTCGTACCGTCGATTTTAGGCTTGCAAACACTTCTAAAGTCAGCTTCGGTTTGGTTTTCCATCATGGCATCACGCAGAACGACAGCTAAGTTGAAAATACCACCAATTGGTCCCAAAGTACTGGATTCTTCAAGTAATCTGCGCGCGCCGGATTCAGTAGTGACGTCAGATGTGTTAATCATGACTTGGACGCCCATTTCGCGCCATTTACGAATGCAGAGAGATTGGTAACCAGTACGAATTCCACTTCGGGATGTCAGGACGATTTTCTTAGCTCCTCGGACTATTAACCAGTTGGTTAATTCCAAACCAAAACCACCTAAACCACCTACAAGAACATAAGTTTTTTCTTGGTCCATATAAGTTCTTGGAATCGCTGCTACGAGTTTTAAGGTTGGTTTTTGTGTCTTGCGACTTTCTTCATCTCTGATTTTAAGCACAACTTTTCCAATGTGCTTTCCAGTAGCGATAAACCTGAAAGCTTGTTCGACTTGTGTCTCAGCAAAAACTGTAGCTGGTAATGGTTGTACAGCTCCATTTCTAATTCCCTCTGATAATAACCGTTTAATTTCTTTCTTTTCTTCATTTTCGGCATCAAACATAGCATCCAATAAAATTCCATGGAAGGTAGTATTCTTCAAGAAGAATCCCATCCTTAGTGGATTATCATTTGAGAAATCAACCTTTCCTATTTCCAAAAACCTGCCATGTTTGGCCAGACACCTGATACTGGCTTGCAGTTTATCCTCCGCTAAGGAGTTGAGCACCAGGTCAACACCTTGTCCGTTGGTTTGCTGAAGGATCAACTGTTCGAAGCTACAGTCACGGGAGTTGCCGATGTTGTTGTCGGTCAGTTGAGGGAAACGTTGTTTGAGGAAGTCTCGTTTGACTTGAGTACCAACAGTGGTGAAGACGGTGCAACCCATGTGTAAAGCAATGGCAATAGCGGCTTGACCCACGCCACCACTACCAGCGTGGATGAGGACGGATTCGCCAGGTTGCATGCGGCCTCGAACTATCAAAGCGTAGTAACTCTGTAAAGAAAAATCTCAGGTATATTTATTTCCTATTTACAGAACAAAAAATATGAAAATTATAATTTAGATGTTTTGTTATCCTGGAACTTTAGTAAAAACAGAAGTGGCACTTTACTGATCAAAACTACAACAATATCAAAAACTATATCAATTATAAAAAATGTAAAGCGGATCAGCAAAATATTTTCCCACCTTTGATTAAAGTGCCGACTACCTTAAACGTCGATTAACACAAAAATATCGTATCGAAAAGCTGTCAAAAATATACGATTTTTACTATTTCGATACAATACTTTTCTATTAACTGATGGTTAAATTAACCAGCACTTTAACCAGAAGAGAAAAAATTGGTCCCAAAAAGAATACAGAATATTTGTATAAAACAGAAGATGACCAAAATATCATAAAAATAGCAATGGGATCCTTCAGTATTTTTTTTTTATGAAACTATATTTTGTTAAATAATGAAATTGGTGACCCAAATGTGTTTAATTTATTAGGATTTTTTAAAGACCATTACAGATTCATTTAAATATCGATTAACACAAAAATATCGCATCGAAAAGCTGTCAAAAATATACAATTTTTTTCTATTTTGATACAATACCTTTCTATTAAACTAATCAGCACTTTAACAAGAAGAGAAAAAATAGGCCCTAAAAGTAACATTACAAACAGAATATTTGTGTAGGGTCCTCCACTATTCTTTAAAAAATTTTTGTATGAAACGTTATCCAATTTGAAAGCGAGGTGTAGTTTCAGAAAGTCATAATTCTTATTTGTTAAGCCGTATTATTTTTTTAAATGTTTTGTGACGTAGATGTTTACGTAATTCGGTTCTCAAACAGTGGGGTTTACTAAAAATTTCAATAATATAAATTGATCTATTTCAACTGTTATAAAAACATATAAATATGTTTTAAATAACTATTGTGTTCCTTACTTAGAAATATGCATAAATAGTAAGCATTTTAATACAATAATTTATAAATGATTATGAATATTATAGTCCGAGTTTTGACAGCTTATGTCATTCAACATATCTTTCATTTCCATACCATGAATTTTTTTTTTCACAAAACAATAATTAACAGCGAAAGATATTAAGTTACACAAATAAGATATTTCCTTACCGTTCCATAAGCGACGGGAATAGTGCTGGCCTCTTCCAGACTCCATTTTTCTGGAACTTC
Source organism: Stenolophus ochropezus (assembly GCA_035578165.1). Taxonomy (NCBI): domain Eukaryota; kingdom Metazoa; phylum Arthropoda; class Insecta; order Coleoptera; family Carabidae; genus Stenolophus; species Stenolophus ochropezus. The sequence goes on from JAQOWZ010000056.1 coordinate 1,413,229, forward strand.
CCACATGAATCCTTCATCTCCTAGAACAGTGGTAGCCAAACTCTTGGCTTGGACCATTCCCATGACTCTACGTCCCTGGGTGTCTCTTCCAGAGAACTCGAAGCCCAGGACACATTCCTGTCCAGCCAGGTTTCCAGGAAGTGCATCTGGAGGAAGCTTTCCAGACGCTACCATAATGTCACGGAAGTTGAGAGGGGCGTAGTACACAGAGCACAGTTCCGTTTTGGGCAAATCGTGCCTAAGAGAGAAAAAACAAAATTAAAAAATGGAACTACAAAAAAAAAATATTCAATAGAGTAATGAAAAATATTTTTCCCCAAATTGACTTTTAATAATGGAAAATACTGCAATTAAAATTGATATCCTTCAAAACGCGACTGAATTGCCAAACTTCCCCTCTTGTCCAGTTACGTAACAAAGTTCTTACGTAACTTCACTTCGTTTCAAAGGTCAAATATAATGTTTTAACTTCTAAACTGTCAAATTTAATAATCTTGAACAAATATAGTGGCACACAAAAGCCTTGCAATGCTTTTAATCACAGATTGTCCACTTTACCAACATTTAAATGCGCCAAATGACAATATTTGGGATCTGGCACACATACGTGGATAACTTCATACCAGAACCTACGTACGTCACAATTTTTGCGACTTTTTTTAATATAATACTTTAAAAATGTAAATAACAAAGAATTACATCATATAGAGCAACAATTTAGACATTATAGGTTCGATTTAAATAAAAAAAAGGTTCACTTAATTTTTTTTTTGCAAGACCTCTGATGGGGACGAACATATTTAAAAACAGTTGAAACAAATTTTTAAATATTAATAGATTTAACGACAAAAAGGCACAAGTACTAAAAATTTATAATACCCGTATTTTTTATATCCCGTAATTATTAATATTTCGCGAGAAAATTGATTTTAAAAAATCGAAGTGAGAACAACCGCCATCTTGAATTTTCTAACCTACAAAACTTACTTGTAGTGACTGAGCGGGCCTTCAATCCACTTCAAACTGCTGAGATCTCCTCTTGTAAGAGTGTTGATATAAGCGTGTTCCACTTGCAGAGTACTATTCTCTGCAGAGTTTTCCAGAAGGAAATGTCTATAACAACCCCAGACTCCATTCCTAAGTACATTGAACACCAAATCCTTCTGCAGTTGATTGACAAACAGAGGCGATTTGAGATCAAAGGCAGCTCCTTTAGGATCTTGGATGAAAACAGAGCGAACGTTCAAACCACCAGGTTCGGCGATTAGACAAGTTGTTAGACCGATAAGTCCGTTAAGTTCTTCGTTTTGAACTACGACGTAAATCTTCGTGTTGTCGGTTTCGCTTTGTTTGAGCGCTGCTTTTAGTGGTTCAACCCATGAAAGATTCTTTTCGGTGACGTGAACAATGATTGATTCTTCAAGCTCAACTGGTCTTCTCAACAGGAGGTAAAATCTTTCTCCAACTCGTTGTTGAGCAACAATTTCAAGTTCAAATTGTTGCAAATCTCTTGGTACTTGTACTTCTTCAGAAATAATAAATCCGCCTTCTCTCAAACTGTTGATGGCGTCTCCCAAGACATCTTCTTGCGCAATTAAATCTCTTCCAACCACCAGGTGAAGATTTTGGTCTAATTGTTCAGCGACTTTTACTCCTTCAATTGCTTCATACTCTTCTCTATTTTCGCTTGTAATTACGGTGTAATCAACGGAAATCATTGGTTCGCTTTCAAGAATTCTTGGGATGAAGTTTGCCCAAATGGTTTCTACAGTTCTGTCTGTAGCAAATTCGCTGACTTTTATTTTTAATGATCCAGCACGGTTGTCAACTACAGTTTGAAGCAAAGCTGTAAGGGATTGCATTCTAGCTTTTTCTAGATCTTCGCAAAGTTGTTGTGTGTTTACATAAGGAGTAAAAACGTATTTTTCCAATTTTGGAGCGTTTTGAGTTTGTTGTCTTCGTGGGGCTAAAGATGCCTTAAGGCCTCGAAGTTCAATTCCTGGTGTCTTGATTACGCCAATGTCTCGGTACATGTACACAGGAAGATCTATAAAAAAAAAGGAATCACGATTATTTTTTGTTTTGATTTACCCACTGACAATAGATGGCAACAGAGAAAACAAAAATTGTTTTCCTGAGTGCTTGTATTTTAAATTTCGCCACCAGATGTCAGCCATTTTGTTGGCTCATCTTAATACTTACTTAAGTCTGTTCCCTCTTGTTGTAGACTTTCAATGAACTCCAAATGTTGTCTAGGGTTGATTAGAGCTCGCTGCAATCTTGTAGGAAGATACAATTCCCTTGTATCTTGTCCCAAAATTGAGAATTGAAGCATGGTATCAATAAAACTAATCCAGTTATCATCCCATCGCAATAAACCAGCTCTTCCACGGTTATCAGCTTCTGCAATACCTCTGAAGATACCTTCATAATCATATCCTCGAAGTCTCAATTCCTTGTAGATATCAGAAGTGTTTAAGTTCAACACTTCTCGCTCTTGGCCAATAACTGGTCTTGGCAACTCTAACATTTCTCTGTTAACTTCTTCTGGAGTTGAAATGCGACCAGAAACAGCCACACTTCCTCCTTCGCAAAGTTCGAACTCTCCGGTACCTTCGAAGATGTTGATCAGGAACTTTACAGAACCTTCTTTCGGCATAATAGTCGCCCGATGGAATTGAACATTTTCGAACAAAACAGGAAGGCGTTCGAAATCTTCATTGCGAAGTTTGGCAAAAGTTTTCCATACTAAAGTCTAAAGAAAAACTAATTAGAATAAAACCTTAAAGAAAAATCATCGTTCAGTACCAAATATCCAGTAGCAGGGAACAAAACTCTGCCATCTATTGCGTGCCCGGAGAGATAACTATCTCCTTCTTTGCCAAGATTGACTTCTACGACCATTTCTCCCGATCGTCCACTTTTTCCAGCAAAGCTGGCTACGCCCCATTCGGCAGTATGATCCCATTCCACCATAGATTGAAGCATAGGAGTTCCTCGACCAACAGGGAAAGAAATCGGTTGGTAAAGGCGGGAAACTTTTGGATGCGCGCCTGCGTTGTACAGTCTGTAAAAGAAAATGACAAGTGACAGTCGGTTACGTTTTGTGCAAAAATAAAACGAAATATTGTTGTCATTAGGGAGAAACTATTGCAAATTTAAATGTAAAATATTTCTATGAGTTGATCCTCAAATCCTTTCAAAAATGAAATAGAAACAGTAGAGTAACCGCGGTAACGGATATTTATGTGTTGGTTTTTGCATATTTAATCCAGTCTTATACTTGTATCGTAATTATTTAATTTATTATTATTAATAATTGTTTATCATTTGAATTTTGATCAGTCCCCCCTTTTTTCTTAGCGATTTGAATCACATGATTACGTAAAGATCAACTGGTGTAAACAGACTGTATTTAGGAGCGCAGCAATAAATTTTAAATTGAATTCGTTTGAAAATAACATTTCAACAATTTAATAATTGTTAGACACATTATATGTGTTGATTTTGAGGCATTTCTTGCTAAAAGAATGTTCCAGCAGAAAAATAAATGTGAAAACAAATATTCACATCTTAAAATCAACAGTTGATAAAGGCGACCTCTTGGTTTTGATTACGCGCCTGCGCAATCAGTCTACACTACAAAATGCCGGCTGACAGTTACATGTTTCGGGTCGTGTGTAAAATTAAAGCAAAATATTGTTGTTTAAAGTGTGAGAACTATTGCAAAAGTGTTTATTTATGGTGTATTAAGTGTAGGTTATTGAGTTTTAAGTGGAACTTTTGTTAAAAGTTGTGTAACAACAGACTTGGAAATAGTTGTGTGTTGACATTATGTGTGGATTTTGGAAACGTTTTGGGACTTTTCTAGCTACGAGAATTAGGCTTGAGGTAGGATTTTTACATCTTTTTAATATTATTTTTAAGTATTATTACTTTAAAAACAAAATTTGATGCTTGTATAGTTTTACGGGTTTTACGTAACCGGGTTAATTAAGTTTATATAGACTGATTTGTTTATTATTTCGTAACTATTGTCAACGGATTATTATAGAAAATAAATTGTCCTATTTATAGGGTAATTATGAAAATCATACGAACTCTGTTGTCTTTAGTACTGTTGAATAGAGATTTTTTTCTTTTTGCAATGATATAAAAAACGTGTACATTAAAATAAAAAAAATCGTTCCAGTGTGCTTTGGAAACAAAATTGAAAATCTTTTGTTTGAAACAAAATTTTGACTAATTAATTCAATTAGTTAGGATTTTAATGTGCTACTTATGAAAATAAGCAGATTATTTACATATCTTCAGCGTTATCCAGAAAGGCTACAACCGTACAAGACGTATTTGCTTCTGTTTTATAGAAATTTAAGCGAATATTTAATTTAATTTTAAGATATTTTATTGAATTTTATAGCGACATAATTTTCATTTTTTCATATTACGGGTTTGTGCTAATTTTGAAGAAATTATGAATTTATTTTTACTTACTTTCCCAAGTTGCTCATGAAGAACTGCAGGTTATTTTCATGTCCTCGTCTCATCAGACCGACATAACTGCAGTTAGGGCCTAAACTCCTCTTCAATATAGCTTGAAGCAAGCAATGAGGAGCTACTTCAACAACTATAGCGTTGTCTGGAATATGTTGAATGGCTTCATGGAAAAGAACAGGCGACAGAAGATTGTTAACATGATACGCAGCTGAGCTGAGTTGAGCTACAGGAGTATTCCACGCGCTTTCGGGAATAGAAGACGAAATCCACCTCGGAGATCTTGGTTTAGGATTGGGGATTATTTCGTCCAACGCCTTACGAAGCCTGGGGCCAGCATCGGTTATATATTTGCTGTGGAAAGCGTTTCCTGAACTTTTAACCATTCTGGCGAAGATGTTTTCAGCTGTGAGTTGATCTACGAATTTCTTCAACGGTTCAGGAGGTCCAGAGATAGTTACACTGTCTTCGCTGTTGTGGCACGCGGGGAATATACCAGGAGGACATCTTTGTTTGGCTTCTTCCCAACTAAGACCAACTGCAGCCATAGCTCCCACAGGAAGCTTGCATTCCAGGATGGATTTTCCACGGGAATAAGCAGCCAAAATGGTTTGTTCAAGGGTAAATCCGCCATCAGCATAAGCACAACCGATTTCACCGACAGAGTGACCAACAATACCATCAGGGTGAATTCCAAGAGAGGTTAACACATCGGTTAAACCAATCTGAATAGCGGCGATAGCAATGAAAGAGTTAAGTACGTTGTCAAATGCACTTTCGTCTGCTTTCATGATTATTTCTTCCAAGTTAATGCCATGGGGTTTGAGAACATAAGAACATTTGTTGATTGCGTTTTTAAATGTTTCTAATTTCATCATTGATTTGCCCATTGTACTCCATTGAGATCCCATTCCTGCGAAGACAAACCAAATTGGTCTTTTTTCAGGACTTGTTGTACTAATTTCTCTCAAGTTTTGTTCTCCAATTAAGCTGTACCCTCTGTACCCATGACCGGGTATGTTCTTCTGATGAATTTCGTGCACTAAAGCCATTAACTCATCATCATTTGGTGTCTGTTCTATTTTATCCAGGAAGTATCCAACGGATTCGGCAGTTCTGCCCGAAACTGTAAAAATCCTAGGAACTTCTGGCACAGTTTCGGTGATTTTGGGTTTAGGATTAGATTTCAACAACACATGGGCGTTTGCACCGCCGAAACCAAATGAGTTGATTCCAACGTAACCGCCGTTCCAGGGCTCGTTTTGAGCTACGACTTTTAATCGTCCGTCGAGCAATCCAGGAATTTCTGGATTGGGGGACTTGAAGTGTAAGTTTTGGGGCATTATGCCAGTTTCCATTCCAATGAGGACTTTAGCGATGGAACATAATCCAGAAGCTGGTTCTGAATGACCCATGTTGCTCTTAACAGAACCTGTAAAGAAGAAATCAATTCTCAGAAACGTTGATTACAACAATCGGAAAATTCTACATTTATATATTTTACTTTGAAGAGTATTTAACAAGAAATAGGAAAATAAATAATAGATAAATATAATTTGGTTTGAAATGATTCGACTACGCCACTGGAATTTTTCAAGCCCGCAACTATTCATTGATTTTAACCGGCCACCGAAGCGTCATTTGCCGACATATTAAAGTTTGGCGTTCGGACTTTTTTAAAGCAAGCATTTCTAAATTTATTCAACTATTATTCATATTTTGGAGTAAAATAGAAACAGAAATCGTAAACTTTTGGTTTATTTTGTGATTGTATGTATCATGGTGTACTATGAGAGAATTATGGACTACTTTTGGGTCATTACTGTCAGTTGCATTATGTTTATTATATCAAATGGAACAAATTTCTAAATACGGAATCATTTATTTTTACCTCTCGATACTCAGTTAGAGAGGTATTGGAATCATGCTAAAAATCGGATAGTGAGTTTTCAATGAATAAACACGTTTTGAAGTCTCTAAAACACGATTTTAATATTTTTACGATGATGTCTGTCCATGTGTGTAGATAGATGGATGTTGTAACGATTACTCAAATACCAGAGAATAAAAAACAAATTATATTTTGGATATAATATTCTGACACCCTAAATTAGATCTGATTACATTTTGGTGTTAATCGTACAACCGGAATTTGTATTTTCATGAAGATTTCAAGTGTTTTTCTGAAATATCTTAATTAATTACGAATATACGAGGTTTTTCGAATTGTCGTAAGTTCTGACTAACAGTTCTGACCCTCCGATTGTTTTGACAGTAAAATAATTGTTTGAAATCGGTCAGAAATTTCTGGGAACAGCCAATTTGAGTTCGGACTCGAGGAGCGAAACAAAATAGAAACCATATTTTCTTGAAAAATTTGGAGAGATATTTTTGTTTATTAAGTTGAAACGCTGGTTTCTGCGCATGCGTCGTATAGTTCCAAATTTATTGAGGGCAATTGGAACGACTTTATAATATTTACAAATTTTTGGGAGCAATACGAAACAGAAACAATATTTCTTTAAAGAATAAGTGGCGATATTTTTGTTTCTTACCGATCAGAAGTGGAGTCTTCCTGTTCTTGCAAAAAGCATCAACAATCGAATTAACTTCTTGTGGATCCCCAACTTTTGTTCCAGTTCCATGAGCTTCCACATACGCCACCTCATTCGGATCAACCCCAACTTCCTCATACAGTTCCCTTATCAGTTTATTCTGCATTCCACCACTCGGGAACGTGATTCCCTGGCTCTTGTGCCCATCAGTGTTGGTCTTGGCACCGACCACCGTGGCGTAGATTCTCTTGGCGTTGCTGGACTTCTGCAGGTAGACAACCACGGCCGCTTCGGCCCGGACGTAACCGTTGCCGGATTCGTCGAAGGCTTTGCACATGCCTTGGGGGGATAACATGTTCAAGCGGTGGAATTGCAGAGAGCAGGTTGGTTTTAGGAGGAGGTTCACGCCGCCGACGATAGCGGCGTCGCATTGGCCGGATTTCATAGCGGCGAAGGCTTGCTGCATGCCGTACATTGAGGATGAGCAAGCGGTGTCAATTGCGTAGCTTGGACCTGGAAAAGAAGGAAAAGTGTTAGGTTTACAAATTTGAATGCCGTTTTTATAATGGCCGCTATTCAAAAAGATGTGAATGTCTTTTGCCCGGTGTTATAAAAAACAGATAATTACATTTTCTGACTAGATTAATTTGACTGTTTGATTTCTATACTACATGATGACTCATAGAAATGCCCGTCTTCGATATCTCTCTTGTCGTTAGAAATACAGGATAAATTTTATTAACAGAATTTATTTATCTATTTAAGGAGCATAATGTAAAATTATTTTTAAATATACTGGGTGTTGCATTACGGCTCGGAGTACGCCTTTATAAAGAAACGCGTGAATTTGGTCTTTTTTTATAGAATAAACGGAATAACTTGGCAAAGCCGTGAAAAAGTAAAACTAATTTCATAGATCTCTATAGGACAATAAAATACAATTGAAAAAATATATAGGTTGTTCCATTTAAAACATCATGACGTTTATTTAAAGTTCCCGCTCTTTTCTAGACCACGGCCACTGAGATAATTCGACCCAAGCGATAGGAATCTAATTGCATTAAATTTTAGAGTACAAATAAACAAAACTGTTTTATGTCCTGTACAACAAGACTTTTATGGTTTTTATTAGAAACAATTTCATCAAATTGTAGTACCTACCAAGATTTACAAAGTAACCCATTATTTGACTTCATTGCAAGGATCTATATTTATATAGACTAAAAATTATCTATTGATTTTTATTTGACTCCGTTTCAGAATGAGAGTAATGAATCAAAATTTGCAAGAGTAATATTGGATTTTTGTCAGCTATGAGGCAAATAAATCCACCAGAAAATAAGATATAACTGTATTAGGATACTCATAAATGTCGTACGTTTTATACCTGGAACGAAATTTACTTTTCGAACATTAGAAACATATTGGACCGTAACATACACGTAGATAAAAAAATTCAGAATGATTTGTTCAAATCTCTATCGAATAATTATTAGCACGCCATTGGTATGTCTTTGACAGACTGATTTTTGATTCATCTATTTTAAATGAAATTTACTTCTCGAACATTAGAAACATATTGGACCGTAACATAACGTATATAGGATTTTTCAAATGATTTATTCAAATCTCTGGAATTTATTATTAGCACGCCACTGGAATATCTTTGACAGACAGACTTATAACTCATCTATATTAAATTTGACAGACTGATTCATCACTCTTTTATTTAAACCCAACTCACCAGAAAAGTCAAAGGTGTAGGAGATCCTATTAGCGAACATAGCCCTACAACATCCAGTCAGTCCATAACCATTAACTCTTTCTGGGTCCATGGTCCAGAATTCGTCGGACTCAGAGCTGGAGACGCCGATGAAGACACCAGTGCGACTTCCTCGAACATCTTGGGGGTTAACACCAGCGTCTATCAAAGCCTCGTGTGTCAATTCCAACATGATACGCAATTGGGGGTCCATCACATTCGCTTGCTTGGCGTGGACGCCGAAGAAGGTGGCGTCGAACTGGGAGAGGTTCTTCAGTTTTCCTGTTCTGGTTGGCAAGCCATGGATTCCTAGAATTAAACATAATATGTACTGAAATATGGTTTTTGGTTAATGTATTTGAACGAAAATTTAAGGTTTTTAGAAGAACATTAATGTTTGGTCTCTTTGCTAGTTGACTATTTTTCGGACTTCTACGACCATTACATAAAGTGACAATTTTTTCATACTGTATAAAGCTTGAGAGTTGCATACTTTTAAAGTATGATTATTCTAATGTGGTTTTTAGTTAAGATATTTGAACAACAAGTTTTTAGAAGAGCATTGTTTGGTATCGTTGCTAGATAGATCTTTTTATACGACCACTATGTAAAGTGGCAATTTTCTGACACTATATAAAGTTTGAAAGTTACGTATTTCCCACAATCGTTTAAAGTGTGAGATATCATTTCTCGGTAATTGCCTACATTGCACATGCGTGAAGGTACTCTTTGTGAGACTACCTGCGCCATATTGTTTTTTATGTCAAATATTTTTAGCAACGCTTAGCAGTCGTAGAAAAAGAATAGTGTGCCACTCGTGCAGAATCATCTATTTCCCACCTTGTGTGATTCCAGCACTCAACTTCGTCTCGTGCAAAAACCTTTATATCTCATGGGAAATAGACGATTTTCCGCATTTATTGCACAATATACTATTTTGTATACTTAATAAAATTTGTTGATTTGCATCACCTAAGCAACGTCAGGAATCTTAATTTCCCAAGTTTCCCTTAGATTATCGAGCCGGAAATTTTGGAAAAAATACTGCTATATCTACAGCAGTTATTAAAAAACTATATCAAACATTCTTTTGTCTAATAATAATAAAAGAAAATAGTGGGATATTCAATGAAAATGCTCTGGAACTTCGTTTCATTTTTCTTGCTTTAATCATAAATAGCTATTTTTTAACAATTTCACATTATTTTATCTGAATTTGAAATTCAATTCATCTGTTATCGTATGAACGTGTTTCGGCAATAGATAAAAACAATAAAATTAATAAATTTTTATCAGTTAAACCCAAAGTAAAGTCACAAAAAATATTTGACATGACATTAGATAAGTAATGTTTATTTTTGATAGTGGCACAACTTGCAAAATTTATAATTAAAAGAATTTCCTTGGACAAGCACATTAAAGTTTCAAATATAATGCTACGTCACATTACAACGAATAACTACGGAATTTACTACTATTAAAAAAATGATTACAATCATACTGCAATAAATGCTTTGTGCATGCGTGTAATCAAGGTATCTTACTTTAAGGATATCCAATATCACTACAAATCTATAAATGTTGCTAATTTTACCAGTTATGTTTGGAACCAAATAATATATTAAATTCATTTTATTTAATGATTACCAATTGGTTTCCAAAACAGTAAGTTTGTTTACAAATTATGGATTACCAAAAGAGTACTACAACTAAAAAAAATGATTACAACCAAACTGCAATAAATGCTTTGCGCATGCGTGTAATCAAGGTATCTATTAGGGTGTCAAATATCACCACAAATCTATAAATATTGCTAATTTCACCAAACTAGTGGAGTTATGTTTAGAACTTAATTCTTTTTATGAATTTGGACTGGAGTTTAATGGCTAATTTATTTTATGAATCTGAGTTTTAATGATTACCGATTGGTTTCCAAAGCAGTAAGTTTATTTACAAATTACTGATTACCAAACGAGTACTACTATTAAAAAAAATGATTACAACCAAACTACAATAAATGCTTTGCGCATGCGTGTAATCAAGGTATCTAACTTTTAGGTTGTCAAATATCACCACAAATCTATAATTTCACCAAACTAGTGGAGTTATGTTTGGAACTAAATATACTAATTCTTTTTATAAATTAGGACTGGTATTAGTGGCTAATTCCTTTTATAAATCTGGGTATTAATGATTACCGATTGGTTTCCAAAACAGTACAAATTATTGATTACCAAACGAGTGCTACTATAAAAAAAAATGATTACAACCAAACTGCAATAAATGCTTTACGCATGCGTGTAATCAAGGTGTCTAAATTTAGGTTGTCAAATATCGGTATATACTTATATAGTAATGGTTAAAGTTTAATTTGAAAATGACAATTCTTGTCAAGTAAAAGATCTAAATTATAATTTTGTTATTGCGTCGATATTAAAAGAATAATAATAAGCATTACAAGTGTAAGTGTCAACCAGTAGAGAGCACTTACCTCGCTTGGTAAATTACTATGACCGTATTTATTTGGCACTTTTTAAGTAACCTGTTAGGTTAATTCTGTTTACTTGGTACGATTGAAGTAACTCAGAACTGATCCTGAACTGATCCAACTCACCCAACTATTTTGCTGGGTTGGTGAGTTGAATTTGTTTTCTATCTTTGTTTACAATGCTTTCTCTTGCTATTTCTCTCTGAAGTTATATCTTTTATAGGTTAAAATGAAAAAGTAACTTTAACAAATAATTTAATTTAACTGCTTTAAAATTTTCACCAACTGTAAAATTTGATTGTTTATTTGGTACCAACCCGGATACATTTAGAATCAGTTTAGGGTTGTAATCAAATTTCCAAAATAAATACGGCCTAGAGACATATAAAAATTTTGACAGTGACATTTGCAAACATCCCCATCATCTTACCAGCCGGCCATCTACGCTCATCATCAGTCACCAGGTCGACCCCCTCGAAGAGTTGTTGCTTGAACTCTTCGATGGAGTTGCTCTCGGGAAGTCTTCCGGAGAGGCCGCTGATGACGATGTCGTCGTCGCTGTTCCATCGGTCCGCGGCGCCGTTCATCTGTTTGCGAGGCTCCACGCTAGCGTTGTCTGGGAAACGGGCAGGCATCTTGATCAAGTCTACGGGAGCATCAGTTGAGTTGGTGAATTTATAGGTTAGGGTTGGTTAGTAATGTTGTTAGTGTTAGTATTGTCACAATCACAGTCACAATGTGACACAGTGTGGTATTGTTTTTCTCTGTTTCGGAATTAGAATATCATATTCCAGCACGCTTATTGATGTTAGAAGGAGCTTCATTCTTAAACGATTTTTGGTTATATTTTGTTATTTGAAATTGGCATGACTGCATTAAATACACAAAATATCTAGGCAACTGACAAAGTAATTCTAATTTACCTAGGCAACAGACGAAACAGAAATCACTGTCACCAACTATTCTATCAAAAAAAAAATCCCTTAATGGAAATTGTCAAATATTATTATAAAAAATAATGTAAATAAAAGCCGAAACAGAGAAAATAGTATAAAACATTCGTTATAGAAGGCAATTCAAGCACTCGTTCGTTCGGGCACTCGCTGCTTCGCGCTCGTTCCCGAAATTCAAACTCGTGCTTGAAAAGGTTACCTTCTACAACTTATGTTTTAATATACTATTATACTTCATTCCTTTGAATATTAAATCTCAGAAAGGAGGGTTTAAGATAACCTTGCGACCGGGGTGGGTTTTGCATATGGCGTGACCGGGATGGGTTTTGCATATGGCGGATAGTTCGACAGTAACGTCCCATCTTTTAATAATATGGCATACAAGAAATTTAAAAATTCTTTAAATTGTGTAGTAATTATTTAGAATTTAATAAATATAAATATGAAATACAAAAAGTAACAGGTAAAATATTTACATACGTAAAATAAAGTAAATCCAAAAATTGAAGTTTTTATTGTCTTTTAAATAATATAATTATAATTGTTGAAATAAGTATAATACAGAATAAGTATATATAGCAGTTTCTATTGACTTTTATTTAATTAAAATAAAGCATTTTATGAACAGTAGAAATGTATTTTCCGATTCTTTATTTAAAATTACTATAATACGGCAATAAAATCATTTCTTGACAAGTTACACTACGGGGCTCATTTTCATTTGGCAATATGCAATATTATTCATAATAGTGTTAGTATTGTTTTTATGTTTGAATACAAAATCTCAGGAAAGAGGGTTGCAATCTTATGGCTAGATTTAAAACTGCGACGAAAGTCGCCATTTTGAAAACCGAAGTATTCTTTTTTATTTAAATTTTAGGTTATATAATATCGTTTTAAAGTAACGTACTACACAATAACCTCCGGTATTATCAACAGACATTTAATTTTAAATGCGTATTTAATGAAAAAAAGCATATCGAAATTTTGACAGCAATGTTGAATATCCTTTATAATATTTTATTTCAACTGGCTTTTGTTCGTTAAATGCACATTAAAAATTAAATTTCTGTTGATAATACCGGAGGTAGGTCTTAAAAATTGTGACGATCGTAAGTTCTGGTTCAATACAAGAAAGTACATCTGTAGGTTAGAAAATTCAAGATGGCGGTTGTTCTCACTTCAATTTTTTAAAATCAATTTTCTCGCGAAATATTAATAATTACGAGATATAAAAAAATACGGGTATTATCAATTTTTAGTACTTGGGCTTCTTTGGTATTAAATCTATTATTATTAAAAAAATTGATATAATCATGAAACCACATAACTTTATCAATAAACTTTGTTTATCGTTTTTACTTTTCCCATAAGAGGTCTTGCAAAAAAATAAGTGAAAATAGTGGATGATTGAATAAAATTTAATTTAAAATTAGAAAATATAAATTTAGTGTATTTGACATATAATGTTGGCAATAACTGCTGTCAAGTTTACAGTTTGACAGCACTTGGCAGTATTCCAATGAGAATTGTATGCAATTTAATTCATATGAAGAATAATAGGAATTAAAACCGATTTTACACTTTACATACTTATGTGGAATTATTTATAATAAATCAATATTTTAATTACGAAAAGAGGAAAATACTTATAATATGAATCAGTATTTGATATCAAATGTTACGTTTAATAATCTAGAGATATAAATAGTGTCTTATCGATTCTACAGGAAAGTGGAACTTGTTCTAAATATTCCGGAATCAATAAAGAAATGTGTCATAAACATTTATCGTACTTTCTTATTTACAAATTATTTGTTTCCATAATAATTTCTCTAATATTTTATGTGGCAAACAATTGTACAGTACTCAGATGAAGAATTAACCAATTAAAAAATAAGATTAAAATGCTTATAATCTTCCCCACACTTCATTCTTATAAAAAATAAACTAAAGTACTTTAAAGTAATTTTGTCAAGTATTTAGATATGAATGTACTTCTAGTATATTTCGAATATAAGTATGTGTTATTGAAAATATCCTTTTGTTGATACTTTGTATTGAAATATAATAATACTGTATATAAAAAGTAAGCCGAGAGAGATAGTTTATGCAAGGTATATCCATCATTGTCTAACACATGTACGCATGCGTATTTTGAACGCAAGTGACATGGAGTGCTTTTGACAGTTCTTGAAGTATAAGCTATTTCCAAATTATAGTTATGAAAAATAAATTAATATTACAATACAGTATAAGTCTACATTCTTAAAAAATTGTACATGTTTTTAAATTATTTAATTTTAAAAATGATATTTATATTCAAATAAAAACTATTTGAGAATAGCAGTGGCGCTAGTGATGCAAACTTTTAACACATTACTTATAAACAATTAATCTCGTAAATAATACTGTCTCAGATGTAAAAGAAATAATAAAATTGAATATACAGGATGTTCCATTTAAGCGTGCCACCATTGCTATCTCGAGAACTGTAAGAGCTACGAGGTTGGTTAAATTAGCAAAGAACCACCATTTATTTATATATTTTTTTTGCTCATTGTAATAGTCTTGTAAAATTGTGGTTCTTTGCTAATTTAACCAACCTCGTAGCTCTTATAGTTCTCGAGATAGCAATGGTGGCACGCTTAAATGGAACACCCTGTATAAGACAAAAATTTTGGTTTTTTAAAAATTTACTGTAAAATATGTCATAATTAAACTTGATTTTCCTATTTTAACTCATAGAATTTTCTGTAATCAAATACGAGGAAAAACCTGTATTTTAGTAGAAATATTTTAAATTTAAACAAACCTCATTAAAATATAATTTAATGTACAATTTGAGTAATTTGGTCAAATAACAGACATCATTCAATCATGGCAAATGCCCCGACCTTGATTTTCTGATTACAACAATCAAAACAAGATCAGTTATGCAATTTCCTTCTATCTTGAAAACCTGATGGAAAAATTATTGCATTTGAAGTCGTAAGGTCAGTTTGGGTCATGTTCAAAAGTTTCAATGTCAATTATGCAATTTAATATTGTATGACACATATTCCTTATCTCGAATTACTTTTATTTATCGGGAACTTGGATTCTGTTTGTGTTTATGTTGCTTAGCAACATGCTGATGCAAATTTCTCCGAGAGAAACGAAGACGTTTTGTTGGAAACTTTTCATTATTTTAATTGGTTGCATTGTTAGACTTGTTACATTTGTTTAGTAGTTTCCACTTTTCTTCAAATTACTATTTTATCGATATTGGTTACTATACTAGTATAATAATATTTAAAATATATTTAAATATATTTACAATTACACATAATCTATGACCATGAACGAAACAAATATTTTTAGAATAAAATTTGGCAACATATTTTTAAAAATTCTACTGGATTATATTGGGAAATTGTTGGCCATAATCAAAAAAGATAATTTAGAAAATCTTATCTAATGGCAAAAGATTATTAAAGCGAAGAAAGAATATAAAAAATTCTAAAAACTATTAACTTGTAATGAAGCCTTACAAAAAAATTAAGTGTTTTTGTTTAAATTGAATCTACAATGTCTAATTTATTGCTCTATACGATGTAATTCTTTTTATTTATATTTTATGTTATATAATATCGTTTTAAAGTATCATACTAAAAAAAAGTAGCAAAAAAGGTGATGTTAAGGTTCAAAGCAATAAATTTGTAGGTTAGAAAATTCAAGATGGCAGTTATTCTCACTTCAATTTTTTAAAACCAATTTTCTCGCGAAGTATTAATAATTACGGGATATAAAAAATACGGGTATTATAATTTTTTAGTATTTGTGCCCCTTTGACATTAAATCTATTAATATTAAAAAAAATTATATCATCATGAAACCATATAACTTCACTAATCAACTTTGTTTATCATTTGTTACTTTTTCCATCAGAGGTCTTGCAAAAAAAATGATTGAACCTTTTTTTTTGTTTAAATTAAACCTACATTGTCTAATTTGTTGCTCTATATGATGTAATTCTTTTTTATTTACATTTTTAAAGTATATTAAAAAAAAGTGCAGAAACTTTAACATCCGTAGGTTATTAATAAAGCAAAAAATGAAACATCGTGCAAGACCTCATTTACCGTTTACTAAAGGTAACCTCTCGGGAACTTTTACTAACATGGAGAGTATTTTTAAAATCGACCTTGATATAAATAATAAAATTAATTTAAACAACTCAAAATATTTGTTTTATTACACTGATTTATTGTAGTTAACAATAAAAATTGGTGATTAAAATAATAAAATTTTGATTACACAAATTTAATGATTACAATTTCAGCTCTTAGGCACTTTTACTGATATGGAGTGATTCAGCATATAAATAATAAAATTAATTTAATAACCAGTCAAAATATTTGTTTTATTGCATTGATTTATTGGAATTAACAATAAAAAAGTAATTACAATAAAATTTTGATTACAAAAGTGTTTGTCAAAATGTTCTAATTTAGGTTTAAATTTTTTCATTGAGATCATTGACACTTCGCTATTACTGTGCGAAATAGCGAAACCGCTATATTGTTGCGATGTTACAGAGAATGATTTTCATTTACGCTGTAAAAAATTGTGAACTATATACAATTTTCTAAGTATAAATTCGTTAAAATTTTGATTATTATCGATAAAAAAAATTGTTTATATATTATTTTATAATAAAAATATATAATGGCTAAAAAGTAATAAATAATCAAAAATATTATTAATAAACTGTAAACGTAGGTTCAGATTTTGACAAATTAAATTCATCCCACATTTCAATTTGAATTTAAAATGAAAAATAGCGTGATGTGCATTATATACAGACGTGCATGTTAAGTAAATATCATTTAATTTGACGCAAATACTCACATAGTATATATGTTATGTAAATGTTAATATATATCGCGGAAATATATTGAATATATTGAAATATTTAAATTGTGTATTTATACTTTTAAAGATATACGTATTTGACATCGTTTATAATATTTTTATTTAAATAACTTTTGTTAGTATCATAACTATAAAGTATAAGTAATATAACTATAGTATATGTACAACTATTAAACCCAAAAAATTAATTAAAATTTAGTAGGAACCAAAAAGTCCCATTTTTTAAACAAATTATAAAATGAATATAAAATGCCAAACTGCGTTAACGGTGTTAAATTTTGTAAGATTTTTTTATTTGAGATTGTTTTAGTATGCCCATATATATAAATTAATAATTTGTTTTTGAAAATGGGTATTGGGTTCCCAAAATAGCCTAAAAATAAATACAGACAAAACTTGTTAGTATTTGTTTTAAACATATCCAAAAATTTTACAACAAATTTAAAGCTGTGCTTCCAAAAGGAACCAAATAATAACAATTGATTTATAAATATAAAAGTACCTTAATTTACCAAAAGTTTAATAAATTTTTTAAATTGAATATTAAAAGCGACCAAATATAACAAAGTGATTTTTAAATTTTTAGTATGCCCCTTTATATAAATTATTAATTTGTTTTTGAAAATGGGTATTTTCCCCAAAATGGCCTAAAAATTTATACAAACAAAACTTGTTAGTACTTGCTTTAAACATGCCCAAAATTTGCACAAAAAAATTAAAATTGTGTATTAATTTACCAAAAATAAAGTTTAATATATTTTAAATTGAGTGTCCAAAAGTGACCAAATATAACAAAGTAATTTTTAAATTTTTCGGTGTATTCATGCCCAAAATGTTAACAATAAAAATAAAATTGTGTTGCCAAAAGGAACCAAATAATAATTTATTTATAAATATATAATAGTAGGTACCTTAAATTGCCAAAAATAAAGTTTAATAAATTTTTAAAACCTTACAACCGAAAGGTAGAAAGGTCATGGATTAAGTAAGTAAATTCGTAAATTTTTAAATTGATTGTAAGTATTAAATTTTTCGGTGTATCCAAAAAGTGCCAAAACTCCACCATTTGCAACCAAATAATAATTTATTTATAAATATATAAAAGTACCTTAATTTACCCAAAATAAAGTTTAATAAATTTTTAAAACCTTACAATCGAAAAGTTGAAAGGTTCATGAATTAAGTAAGTCAGTAAGTAAGTAAACTTTTAAATTGAATGTGAGTGCAAAAGTTATCAAATATAAATTTTTCGGTGTATCCAAAAAGTGCCAAAACTCCACCATTTTCACAACAGCCGTAGACTTACCTAATAATAAATACTTATGCTACACATACACTTCACTCTAGTTACTCTAACTGTAACTCTACCTCCCTCTGCATCTGCACTAAACTGAATTCGCGAGCGGGCGTTGGGTTTTATTTACCGCGGTTGGAAGACGAATGTCAGACCACAGCTAGCAACCAATCACGTGGCGGCACCGCCAGACAAATGCCGGTCGATAGCATCCCCCCATCACGTGATGTGCGCGCGAGATTTGAACCGAGGGTTTGTCAGGGCGGGGGAACGGAAGAGTGTGGTGCACTGAACAAAGTCGTGGTGTTCTGGAGTTCAAATCCAAACCGACAACATTTGCTTGAATACCTATCCTTATCTTAAAATCTACATTACTTAGTGTTATTAGTGGTATTTACTTTGGTGTTGAAATTATAGTTTGGGTATGATAATAATTCACGGAATTACCTACAGGAAGTTTACGTATGACGTAACAGGAAATACAGTTCAGTTGTTTTATTTTTAATCGCCACAATAATCCACGTTCAATACTTGTCAAAATTTCAAAGAAAAATATATTCTTAGAACAAAATAAAACAAATATTTAAATTATATAATTTGTATAAATATTTTCCTTATTTTAAAGTTATATAATGTTCATTACATCTCAAATTTTCATTCATTTAAAAACAAAACAAAAACGTTTTCATATCAGGTGATTGAAGCTTGAACTATTTGGCCTCTAAACCGTTATTTCCCTCTCTGTAAGGTCGTAAGTCGCATGGTTCGAAACATCCGACAATCGCATGATGACGCATCGTGGTTCACGAGTACTGATGTTCATTTGTCAACACAGAGGCATGGCTGCGGTAATTTTCTGGTTGACGTACCTGTGATTTAAATATTAGCGGGAAAAAAAATATTTAAATTTGGCAACACATAGATTTAATATTTAAAAAAAAAATTAATAGAGAACAATTAATAACGATGTATGAATATTGATAATTATGTCATGTTTAATAAGAATGTACATGAATTGTATCACTAATTAGTTCTCTGATAAATTAAACATTTTTTATCTTTCCTAACCTTTTCC
This sequence comes from Stenolophus ochropezus, assembly GCA_035578165.1. Classification (NCBI taxonomy): domain Eukaryota; kingdom Metazoa; phylum Arthropoda; class Insecta; order Coleoptera; family Carabidae; genus Stenolophus; species Stenolophus ochropezus. The sequence continues at coordinate 1,432,767 of JAQOWZ010000056.1, forward strand.
AACATGTTCCCACATGTGTATCACGGCATCACTCGATATTCAGCTGTTTTATCTCACTTTCACGTGATTGGTGGATCATGACAAGTGAACATCACTAGCACGAAGTACCGATAGTGTTTTATTTTGCACACTTCCAGGTTTAGAGGTTGTCAAATCAACTTGGCCTTGGAAAGGTTAGAAACAATGCAACATCGTTCTGGGAATTGGAACCAGAGCGTGGATAGATGCGTGTTTGTTTTTTTTACTCATGGCTTTCTTTGATGGGACTTTGTATATTATCAATTTTTTAATTTTATTTGTACTTTTTAAGAACTAAAATTCTCGTATCACAGTTAGCACAGGCACTGTAGCTAATAAGGAGAGTGTATTGCATTCTTTATTAAAATATTGTTTTTCAAACTTGTTTATTATCTATTGTGTTTCATACACAAGTACGTATTTAGTGCATAAGTACTAAAACATAATTAAAATACAATGTAGGCAATTAAAATATTTGTAAAGAAAATGAATAATTTTATGACAAAAATATTATGAAATGACTTCATATTTCTCTACGCTTGCTTCCTCAGAAACCAAACAAAAGACGATCAATTTCCGGACGAAGAACTTCATCCTAATGGCCTACAGCGTGCCCAAGTTCACGGGCATACAGGGCCGTACTGGAAATTTTAATTTTTGCAAAATAAATATCTGAAATTTTTCATCAAAAATTTTTGCTTTTTAAATTTTTATATGTCTAGACAAAATAATCTAATGGACACCTTAATAAAATAAAAGTGAAATTTTCGTTAAAATCGGTCACCCATCTTGTTTGTAACTGCACAAAAACTATTATTTTTACTGATTAATATTCAACTGATTCAAGAATCAAGCTGATTTGTAGATCAACATTTGTTCTAATTCATCAACTTGATTCATAGTTGTTTATATTTTTGACATTTTACGAGAGTGAATTAAACTTTCTGTAATTTTTTGTTGACATATGACGTATATTGGGGTCCTCCACCATTTTTTTTTTAAATTTTTATATGAAACTTTATCTAATTTGAAAGCTTGGTATAGATTCAGAAAGTGTTAATTCTTATTTGTTAAGCTGTAATATTTTGTTATGTTCTATGACGTAGATGTTAAGGTTACATATAAATATGTTTTTTTTCGAAATCGATACTAAAGTACACGATATCACTCCGCGAAGTTAGCCAAAATAGTAGCTAAAGTAAAACTTTATAGGCTCTTATGTCAAAATTTAACTTTACCGACTCTTCTGTCAAACTTAGCACTACCTAAGATAACAAACATATCATTCTATAATATTATTGGTAAATTTATTTATTATGTTCCTTTGATAATAATTTATCTGATTTCATGCAGACGACGTCTAAGCAGGTGTAAACATAAATGAAAATTATAAAGAAATATTTGACACTTTGACAGTACGTTTGTTATCACAGCCATCCCCGTCTCAATAGCTAGCTGACGTTTTACAAACACATAATGCTATTAATTTATATTGTTAATTAATAATTTAACGATTTCGGATAATATAATTTATATCTAAGGACTAAAGTATTTTTATTACTCACATGGTTTATTCTTAATCTATTATACTTTAGTACCATGATATACAAATAACTATTAAATAACTATTGTGTATTTTTATGCCAAAAAGTCAAAATTAGGATCAAATCAGAAGATCAAAACTTGATTAATGGAATACGACGGATCAGTTGATCAGGAATGGTGAATTCGGCCGATAATATATTAAATATGATTCTTTCCCAGTGTTAATATATGGGAGGTAAATTCCCTTTTTCATAGGATTATTGAAAGATGGCGGGAAAAAGAAATTATTTCTTTCAATTAATCGTTTTTTTATATTTTATATTTTAATTCTTTAATTATTATAAATATTGCTATACTAGATTTGCTAAAAGACACAATGATCAAACGTTAAAATATATTCAGAGAGTAAAATCACCAATTCCATCCCTTCTTTTAAAGCTCTGATATCTTGCATAAATAAATATAAAAGTAAAATATCAGTTATGTATATGCGAAAGGTTACTACTATTATCAGTATTAGTGATAATCAATGAAAATAAAATCATCCAATGTGTTAATTTCATGTACTAACGAAAAAAATATTTATAGAATATATTGTGTTGGACACATCGGATTTTTTTTATTATATTTCATGTAATAAAGTCAAGCTTATAAAAGTGCAGTAATAAGTAAGATGGGTGACAATATATTAATTTTTTAAATATTTTGCGTATTGTAATTTTTTTCTCAAGATATATAAATTTTATTATATGTTGCATTTTGACACATTATACAACGAAGTAAATACAAAGATATAATATTTACATAGACGTACCGAAGTCATTGTTTATTGTTAAATTCAAACAATTATGGCCTTGGAAATATTATCACTTTTATTTATTGTTGATTTTTACGACATATCTGCAAAAAATCTTTTTCTGCGCAGATGACGATAGCTAACATGAATATAGTGGTATAAAATAATTTAATGTGTGCGAAATATGTATGTTTTTGTAACATCATAAAATTTATTCATAATATATGGTTCAAACTGTGCAATTCACAATTATAAAAAGGTGTAAAACAAGTAACTCATCTGGAAATATAAGGTTTGTTTCCATGAGTTGACCATGTGATTCAAATTTTTGAGGGGGAAGGGGGATTCATGACATCTTGTCGGGTGAAACCACAAAATATTAACAAAAGGAGAAGCGTAACTCAATGGATCAAGTGGGCAGTACGGAACTGCTGCCATCTGAGGTTCTCGGGGTAAAGTTACTCTAAGCCTACTTGATCATTAAGTTTCCTCTATGTCACTTAAACGTCAAATGTAGCTGTCAATATTCATTTGTTCAATTATTACTACTAGATATTTTAATTTGAAATAAAAGATATAAATTTGTTATCATTATATTTATTGTTCATATAGATATTACAAAATTATTCAATTAATTTATTTAAAATATAAACATTTGTGGAAGAGATGTTTTCTCGGTGAAATTTGTCGAAGCGAAATGTAAATATCTATAACATCGTGGATCCCTTTTATAAAATGATAATGCAAAAGAATTTCTTTCATTGTCCACCTGCGTCTTTTTTTTTCTTGTCTATATTTTTCAACTGTGATTTAATGAACATGGAATTAATTTTATTAACCCGTTTTTCAATATTTTCTACTAATTGATTAGATACTATTTGACTTATTTTTTTTAGAATAATTCTTTTTTGAAAGTTTGTTCTTCAATTTTATATAGTTTTTATTTTCTCTTGTCTATAGAATTTATATAACATTCTTTCTTTTTCGGATAAATTTATAACACACAAACATTTATTTCTATTTGTAAAGTCACATGCCGAAACTGCGGTATTAGAAGGAATTTCATTTAAATTATTTTGACGTATAACGTTACACCTAGATCCTAATTCGGTTCTGAAAAGTCTATCCTATCATTGAGACATTAAAGATCTGCATTTGTATCGGAGTTTAAAAGTGTTTGAGAGGGAAGATAAATAACAAAATGACGTATTTTAATGGATCACGCTTTTTGTTACACTAAAAATTATTGAAGAAGAAACGTACAGTCTATTTACAGCAGTTCATCCTCACGTTATCAACTGTGAAAAATAGAGTTTAGTCACCCTTCTTGTGTCTAATACCGTGGACACACGGTATAAATAATGATCATTAAGTAAATTCTCAATTGAAGTTAATGTTCATTAGAAAAATATGCAGACACACGGATATTACTTAAAATGTCTTGCACATGCGCAAATGCAATGTACCCTTGACAAAAAAGAAGATAGGGATTCATTAAAGACACCGAAGTAGTTTCTAAATTTAGAATATTATCCATGCCACTATACTTCATTGACAATCGTCAACCCAAATAAGATAATTTAACTAGATATCAACATTAACCTCAACATCAACCCCAACTGTCATTTGACTTGCGATGACAACCGAATGCTGCCGATCATCGGTTTTTAAACTTCATCGCCACTTTCCACGTTATGACGTTTGACATGATCATCACCTAAATGATCATATGACACACGGCTACTAAATTAAGTATTAACTGTTAATGATTATTAACTTTCGTCGTGTGTCCCGGGTATTATTTTAAACAATTTTTGTTTTTACATGTGCATTGGTTGTCCTTGCGTTGTACGCAATAGTCACAGACAGTCTTTTGTCCGTCAATTGAACAAAAGACTACTTTATGAAGGATAATATAAAGTTAAACTTTGACTCCAACACGTGAGAGATGAATTATTTGGACTTAGTGAGGATATGAATTGCTTATGATTGTAAAAATAGCTTTAAACTGCTTCTCGATATGTTATTAATATAACACACTAGTTCTGTAATATATAAAGACGGCATCCCTTATCTTCTTATACCGGGTGTCCCAGCTCGACCGACACATGGGAGTTTTACATGGGAAATCAGTTAATTATGAATAGTATCTCCCCAGTGCAAGATATTAACTTGAAATTTTGTATACTTATCAGAGAATATTAATTCTATGGATCACACTTGTTTGAAATATGTAATTTCGTCTGCAAGACGAGATATATTAAATTATAAAATCTTACATTTTCGTTCAAAATCAGTCAGCCATGGAAATAAAATAAAATATCTATGTGACAGTTCTGACAGTTAATGACATGCCATTGTAGATATTTATATTTTTGTAATATTGGTATATTATTTAACAAAAAGAAACTAAATTCAACTTAAATAATATTAAAATACAGGGAATAAGAATTAAAATCAGTGATACTTCACTAAACTGTCAGATAAATATTTTCTTTTATTTCCATGACTGTTTGATTTTGAGCGAAAATATTAGATTTTAAATTTAATAAATCTCGCCCTGCAGACGTAATTGCATATTTCAAATAAGTGTGATCCATAGAATTAATATTCTCCGATAAGTATACAAAATTTCAAGTTAATATCTTGCAGTGGGGAGATACTATTCATAATTAACTGATTTCCTATGTAAATCTCTCATGTGTCGGTCGAGCTGGGACACCCGGTATAGGGTGTGCAATGAAATGCGGAACATAGGAATTTAACATGGGATTTGAAAAAATTCTGGATACTCTCTCTCCTGATAGATTTAGAGCAAAACTACAACAGTTCCTAGTTCAAAATTAAACGCCTCATTAGATAAGATCATAATTGATGCAACAGCACGTCTCCTGTCCCCAAAAAATACATTTTTGTGACGTGCAATTTTGAAAGCAAAAGTCTCAGGAATAAAAATAAGAAGTAACTTGTACAATAGAAATCTGTAATATCGCCCTAAATGTCACTATAAAAAGTAGATAACCTAAGAATAAAGTTACTAAAAATTATGAATAACGTGTGAATAACTGACAGGTAACCTACATAATAAACGTCAAATAGTAATTAATTTTTAAAATTTCTACGTTTGAAAAAAAAAAATAGAATGTGTTATTTAGAGTAAAATTGTCTTTGTGTGCCTCGCATGCAATTGTCCGACTCGCTTCGCTCGTCGTGCAAACTTCCTTACTCGCCACACGAAGTATTACTTTTACTCTTAATAATACAATATACTATATATTTATTTATTATTTGTTAAAAAATACATAATGTATAATTATTTTAGGGGTCCAATTTGACAGTAATGTTTATAATTTTTATGTGAATTTAAACAAAAAAACAGTGTTATAAATATGAAGTGAATTACAAACATGTATGTATAAAAATTATTTATTATTGCATTGCATTAAAATGAATATAAGATAAGAAAACTGATATATATGTGAGTACCACAGCAATATAAATGATACCCATGTGTTACAATTTTACGTAACAATGTTTTTTTTGCGTTATCATTATTACAAAATGTGTATCCATGCAAAATATGTTATTATTGCTAAATGACGTTTATTTTCAAATTTAAAACATTCATAATACCATATATTTTGTTATGGTTGTTATAGTGAAAAACGAATAGTAAAGTAAAATTTAGGGAAAATAACTGGAAAATCTTGAAAACTTAGAGCAAATTCTGTGACAAGTATCTACAGCAATTATTGGAAAATAGATTAGGCTTTGAAATACTAGAATACAATTTGAGATAAATATTTCTAATTTCCATAAAAATTAGAATATTTCCTGAGGCAATTATTTAGAGCAATTATTGGCAGCGACAATTAGTAATAGAACAAGAATGTAAGATTATAAATAGATCAGCAATTAGAAACTACCAAATAACTAGATCAGTCACTAAGAAAATTAGAGCATATTTTGAAGCAATAGTCTAAAGCAATACACACATTAGAACTTTTAAAATTAGAGCCAATTCCTAAACAAATAAATAGAGTAATTTCTAGATAAATTAGAGCTAATTCTACAAATACGACAGTAATTTATCGGAGAAACCAGAGCACATTTTGAGACAAATAATTATTAAAGTAATTATTGAGACTTACAACAACATCTTGCAAAATGGAAGTATGAGTATTTTTATTGTATTTTTTTTTAATAATCTTTTTCTATATTTTAATTGACATATTTCACTCATAATGATGCACAGCAGGGTTGAACTGATTTAAATTATGATTTAAATCAATTGTTTTTTTTTAATAAAAATCATTGATTTTTATCAAAGATAAAAAAATATAATAATTACAATAAGAATTTAATTATTTTCTACTAACTAACATATATTCTGCATAGAATAATATCTTAAAATTAAATGATATTTTATCATTTTAATTCTCATATAACGGAAGAAAAATATAAGTATAAATATATAACTACAAGAAAAAAATTATTCGTTACTCTTGCTGGTTTTTTTCAGATGAATCGTTGTGGTTTTATTACAGATTTCGTTTTCGTTTGTGAAATAAAATATTTATATTGCTTTTTAAAACAATTAAAAAGTGTAGTATTTTTGAAAAAATCGTGATTAATTTGATTTTTTTTAAATAAATCATGATTTTTGCCAACCCTGATGTATTGTCATCATATTTCACAAATTTATACAGCATTTTACATGCATATACCATTAATCTAGATTTATTATTATTTTATAACATAATAAAATATCTAACACTGACGCTACACTAGTTTTTTTCTGGTTTAAGTAGCCATAAATTTTGATTTTTATTTCAAACATGCATCATAATAAAACAATTTATCATATATTAATATTATTAATTATAATGTACAGTAGACCTTGTCCTTGTCAAATTCTAATTAAAATATCAGCTGTGTTTTGTCATTTTATTATGTCATTTATACACGATCCCATTTCGGTACAGTTATGGCTCTATATTAGAAATAGTTGTTTAATGTTTAAAAACATTACAATTCTGTTAAATTGTAACTTAAACGTAAATAGTTATTTACATATCAAATACGGAAACCAGTTTTTAATTCACAATTAGAAATACACGACTCTGTCCAACATAATACTTTCCGCTATTGTAATAATACAGGGTGTTCCATTTAAGCGTGCCACCATTGCTATCTCGAGAACTATAAGAGCTACGAGGTTGGTTAAATTAGCAAAGAACCACCATTTTACAAGACTAATACAATGAGCAAAAAAAAAGCTAAAGTAAAACTTTACAGACTCTTATGTCAACATTTAACTTTACGGACTCATCTGTCAAACTGAATTAATCTATATTTTAATAGTATTATATTTTTGCAGTTTTTATTAGCACTACTTAAAATAACAAACATATCGTTCTATAATATTGTTTATTTATTATTTAACTTTGATAATAATTTATCTGATTTCATGCAGACGACGTCTAAGCAGATGTAAATATAAATGAAAATTATAAAGAAATATTTGACACCTTGACAGTATGTTTGTTATCACTGCCATCCCCGTCTCAATAGCTAGCTGACGTTTTACAAACACATAATGCTATTTATTTATGTTTTTAATTAATAATTTAACGATTTCGGAAAAAATGTAATGTATATCTAATTTTTACTTTAGTCTCTTGATGTACAAATAATAAATAATTTGTATTGAAATAAAAAAGTTATAAGCAAACAACGAACATTGAAAAATTAACATTTTTGTTTATATCTAGTCATTTATGCAGTTTTTGGAAAAAACAAAAAAAAATGTATAAAATGACCCCCACATGAAATAGCTTTTGTCTAATTTAACCGACTTTATATTTCTTATAGTTCTCGAGATTTCTATGCTTATACACTTTAAATGGTCATAGTGTGAGAAAAGTGCCACTTTCCACAGTGCTTGTAGAAAATAGTTATTTACATATCAAGTGCGGGAACGACGGGTGTAATATAACGATTCCGGGAACTAAATTTGTATGAAAAACATAAAATCAATCATTTTTCTACAAATATTTTTACTTGTTGTATACATAATTTGTTTTGTGGTTATGTTTTTCAATACTATTAAGTGTTGTCAATCTGTCAATATGACAGTAGTTGTTGCCAACAGAAGTACAAAAAACATATCCCCCTAATCTTTCTTCGCTTTGGCCGCCATCATCTCCTCCTCTTGCTCCAGGAGATCAGCAGCTCTTTGACGACGTTTTGACATGGGAGATTTGGCCCACCACGTCAACATCGCTTCCTCTTCTTCTCTGTACACCGGGGTGTAAGTGCTTAATGCGTTCACCAGCTCTGCCGGGTTCAAAGGATGTACTCTTAGTTGTACTGTTCGTTTTACGGTCATCACTGATTCAACACATGATACTATTGACCCTGAAAATATAAATAAATATATCAGGATGATAATTCTGTGCGTAAATATGAGTACTATTAGATAATTAATAATTAAAGTGTATCATGATTTTTTTTGTAAGTGCATCATAGTACGTATATATTATATAATTATTGACCATCTATCGGAGACGCAGATATTTTTTTTGGAGGTGGTTTTCAAATACAGATTTTTTTATTTTAAGTTGTATTATAAATTATTACAAAATAATAAATAAAATGAAAAAAGTACTGAAAATATAAATAAATATATCAGGATGATAATTCTGTACGTAAATATGAGTACTATTAGATTAAATGTATCATGTTTTTTTTTGTAAGAGTGCATCATAGTATATACCTACGTACATATTATATAATTACTGACCATCTGTCATCTGTCAGAAACGTAGATATTTTTTTCGGAGGTGGTTTTCAAATACAGATTGTTCATTTTAAGTTTTACACTATTGCTATCTTGTAGTACATTATTACAAAATAATAAAAAAATAAAAAATAATTTATCGCAGTACGAAGGGCCACTAGATTCTACCTTATCGTCTTGGCACAGAATAGTTACATACAGAAGCGACACTCCGTGTCGGTACCTTTCATATTCCCCTATCCAATTCTATGACCTTGAAGCATTGTGTAGACCTTTAAATTTGTGCTCTTCCCCTATCTCTCTCTAAGATGTGAGGAAACTTTCCGATTTTAAACAATGAGCCCTTTAAATTTGTGCACATTTTCCATCTCTCTTTAATTTTCGTTTCTCTGTCTTACTGTCGCTTCTGTATAAACCTATTCTATGGGCTTGGTTCTTATTTTTTCGACAGTTTACAGGCTAATACTCTTTTTTGAGTATTGTATGATTTCCTCTTCATAATTAATTATTAAATTTATTTCGCATATTTTTAACAAACTTGAGAAACTCATCATAAAGATTAAAACTTCAACAAAACTTTCATCAATTTTCTGTAGTCTTTTCCTGCTAAATGGAACTACGAAAGTAAAAATTCCTGCATTATTTTTATGAACAAAGTTACTATACGTTCCATTTCACTCCAAATTCATCTTTTAGATGTAATTTTCAACCTTCAATAATGATTAATAAATTTTTGCTTTTTAGTTCAAATGGTATTTCAAAATACTGTGTTATTAAGTACAACCAAATTTAAGAACGTCCAATCAATTGTTTTCTACTTAGAATTAAAAAATAAATAAAAAAATAATTCTGTATAAAGAGAACAAAAATGAGTTAATTTTTATAGAGATAATATAATAATGATAACATAAAATTGACATGCATTGTATAGTAAATATATATTTTTTTTTCTTTCTTCATTTTGTATGATGAGGCACTGCCTCGACTGCCTCACCTGTCTCCCCTGACGAGTCGCCACTTGTTTTTTTTTTTTATATGAGTTACTAATTGTAGTTTCAGTCCAGTAAATGTTACTTTACGGTATTATTATTCTTTACGATATTGTATAAATACATTTCAAAATTTGTACTTCAACGTCCTTTAAAAGATTTAAAAATATTTATACATTCTTATACTTTCTAGTACTAATTTTAAATTCTTTAAATCTGACCTACAAATCTGTAGGTTATGACTTACGAAATTTTAATATCCTTTTAAATTAGTTTTGTTTATTCAGTTTTCACACTTAGAAATAATATAAATTGTACTAAAAAATATTTTAAAATATTTGAGGTTATCAATACAACATTTAAAGTGGAGTGCAGTTGTTAGAAGTACAAATTTTACAACAAAAAAATACCAAAAACAGTTTAACAATATCTGATATTATTAAACTGTTTTCGTTATAACAATAGGACAATTGATAACGCGAAGTATAAAAAAATATTACTGCACTCTGATATTACTTCAAGATTAAAATATTTATATCATTTTCAAAGATCAGGTTAAACTATTGTTTAAATGCAGTAAACAATTATGCATTTATTTTACTTTGCAATTATTTAAATTACTTGCCGTATTTTCATTTGTTTATAATGTATTATGTTAGAAAATATTTGAATGTATATTGATCGATTAATGTGAATATATACAAAAGATTTTATGAATAGCTTAATCGTTAGAATAATTTCGCGATATAATTTGTACACTATTTCCTGTCATTATATTCATTTACTTAGAATTTATAAATAAAACTCGTTGCATATTAAATTCTGTTTTAAAATCACAAAATGAAACAGAAAGAATATTTTTTCTACTTATTTATTTTGCTAATGAAAAGCAAAACTCTTCAAGCTGCTTGGGTATTGTATTTTTTTATATTAAAAATTAATTTTTACTTTGCGTTAACAATTGCCTTATTGTTATATCGAAAACGGTTTAATAATATAAGATATTGTTAAACTGTTTTTGGTATTTTTGTTGTTGCCAAATTGGTACTTTTAGCAACTGCTCCCGACTTTAAATGTCAAATTGATAACCTCTAATATTTTTAAATGTTTTTAATACACTTTAATTTATTTCTGAGTACGAAAATCAAATAAACAAAACTAATTTAAAAGAGAATTAAAATTTCGTAAGTCATAACTTAGAGATTTGTAAATATTTTCACAATATTTTAAATGAATTTTGACAGATAAATGTTCCTAAATTCATTCAACAAAGTTTCCATATTTCACATATATATCCGTAGATTACACATTATTATTTTTATAATTGAAATTTTTACAATTTTTATTAAATAAGTGAAGAAAAATATAAAAAATAGTATATTATACTCGTTTTATTCGACGTATTGTCACAAAATAGTTACATACAGAAGCGACACTCCGTGTCGGTACCTTTCATGTTACCCTATTCAGTTCTATGACCTTGGAGCATTGTGTAGACCTTTAAATTTGTTGGCTTCCCCTATCTCTCTCTAAGATGTAACGAAACTTTCCGATTTTAAACAATGAGCCCTTTAAATTTGTTGGTTTTCCCATCTCTCTCTAGTTTTCGTTTCTCTGTCTTACTGTCGCTTCTGTATAAACATGGAACAATGTACCGTCTTATAAAACTCGTATAATAATATACTATTAAAAATTGTAATAAATCTTAGTAGATCAGTTAAATATAAGAAAAAAAATTGTAGATGGCACCATCATCAAAAATAATTCAAGATAAAATGGAACTCCAGAAAAACGACTTTCCCGATTATGTCAATTTGACTGTCTGGGTTTCGAACCCAGGAACAGATAAGTCAGCATTCCATATGATAATGGACGTCTTGAAAGAATATCCAAGGAACTTAGAATTCGTTGTAAAAACTGAACGTCTAAATGCAAAAAATGTTTACCAGGATTGTAAGATCGGTGTCAACACCAAATATTGTGATTTTATTCGGTTCGATCAAGTTGTTTATCCTTATTTAGCCAAAAAAGGAAGAATGCCTGACAAGTGTCCTGTGACAAAAGGACACTACTATATTGAAAACTTTAATCCTATTCAAGAAAAAATTCCTTTAATTCTACCTAAAGGAAGTTATAAAGTGAATTTTTCTTTTAAACAAGGACCTAAAGTTTGTACTTTTATTTGGTATGGAAGATCTGTTCCAGTATAATATTAAAAAAAATATATTATGAAGAGTAAAAGTGTTTGTTTTATTTTAAAATGGGTGGACCAAACTCAACCCAAATCGCAGAATAGTTGCATACAGAAGCAACACTTCGTGTACCCTATTCAGTTCTATGACCTTGGAGCATTGTGTAAACCTTTAAATTTTTTGACTTCCCCTATCTCTTCCTAAGATGTGATGAAACTTTCCGATTTTAAACAATGAGCCCTTTAAATTTGTTGGCTTTCCCCATCTCTCTCTAATTTTCTTTTCTCTGTCTTACTGTCGCTTCTGTATAAACCCTTCTAACTTACCGAGAGTAAATCCATCTGATATTTTTGTCATTCCGCTGATATCAAATTGCCATCCTATAGCTTTATATTGTCCCAATAAATGTTTCCACATTGCGTATCTCGTACTATAATCGGGTCGTGGAATTAGAATATATTTTTGGTAAACTTGTTGCAATAATTTTTGGTCACTTTCCCAAGGGCATGAAGATACTCCAATAAGCATTATCCTGTCTTCTGGACAAATACCTGGAAATATAAAGATGATTAATCAAATAAAAGATAATCTGGGACATAAAACTAGAGCTATTATGGGATAAAATAGAGCACATTTTGAGGCAAATAATTTCAACAATTAGTTAGAAGTAGGATAAATACTAGAGCAAGCATATGACCTTAATGTATAGACCAGAAGTTAGATTAACTTGAGCATATTTTCAACCAAATAATTAGACCAATTACTGGACACTTTAGAGCACGTTTTGAGGCAAATAACTAGATCAGTTACTGTGAACTACAAATATTAGAGCAAGAATGTGAGACAAATAAATAGATCAGCAGTTAGAAAGACTTCTGCCATGTAAAACTAGAACACGTACTAAATAATTTAGAGAATATTTGAGGCAAGTAATTAGAACAATTAACAAGAATTGGGAAAAATACTGTAATAATAATCTGAGACTAAAATTATATAAGGAATTAGAAAAAAAATGGGATATAATACCAGAACAATAACTAGATATATAGATCACACTCTGATTAAGTAAAGCAATTAATTTGAACTGAAAGAAATACTAGAGCAAGAATGTGAGACTAATATATACATCAAAACTTAGAAAAACCTAAATAAAACTTGAGTAATTCCTGGAAAAATTAGAGCACATTCTATGTTTAAGGCAAGTAATTAGGGCATTTATTGGAATCTAGAGCAAATATTAAGGCAAGCAAGCAACTGACCTAACCTAACCAAACCTAAACTTATCTAAATTGAGACTGTCTATTTTGGAATATTTTTCGAGGTTACTAGAAAAGTGATAGCAAGAGAGATAACATCATATGTATTTCTATACTTCAGACAAAGACAATGCTTCAAAGAATGTGGTTGCTATGATGATCTAATCAAACCTAAGCTAACCTGATCTAACCTAATAAAACCTCAGAAAACCTAACTAATTTAACCTAACCTAACCTGACTTAATCTAACTTAACCTAACCTCACCAAATCTAAAATAATCTAAACTAACCTAACTTAACCTAACCTACCCTAACCAAACCTAAAGTTATTTAAACTGAGACTGTTTAGTTGGGTCTGGAATAATGATTATTACCTTTGACAAGTTTGGGCAGGTCTTTTTTCAGTCGTTTAGGATCCGTTTTGTCTCCCTTCGCAGTTTTTTTCATAAACGGTTTTTCAGCAGAGTCCATATATATAACTGCAGGTTGAAGCAATCTAGACACTTTATTGACTAAATGCAAGAGCATAGTAAGTCCAGATTTTCCAGGGTATTTTCCAACTATATTAGCTGGAGATAAGTCAAACAATAATGCCCCTGTTTCGGTACAGATTGCGTGTACTAACATGTCTTTACCGCAGCCATGGTGACCTGAGGAAACAAGAACATTTTGGAAAGTTTTAACCAATAACTTAAGTAGTTATTCCCTTTGATGAGGTATAACATAGAGATATGGCATTGCCTAAATATATTGTCGAAAGATCTAAGGTTTAAAATCGCTTGCAGCCCCTTGTTTGAGAACAGTGGACCAGTGGAGTAGTTATATGGAAAACTCAACCAAACAAATAATGAGGATAGGTGACTAACACTATGACCAATATTTCGTTCGTCTAACTGTAAGTGTGCACTACTCAGCTGGCGTTAGGCGATTCTCGACCATACATCTTTTGCTTGCTCAGTAGTACGTAGCTATAGGAGTGTGGCATATCTCTATGTTATACCTCATCTAAGGTTATACCTGCTAATAGTAAAGATCTAATTAAAGGTGTTGATTCTCTTAACAGAGGAGATGATAAAGGTACGACACAATATTCTGTTAGCAATTGTCTCAAATCACCCATTGCTATTGGCTGTTCCTTTCCAGAATTATGTGCCACGTGATCACAATGGGATCTTTCTCCTATAAATTCTTTGAAGTATACAGGCGGATACCTAAAATTAAACAAATAAATAATAATTAATAATTTTAATAAGCCATTGTTTTTTCACTTACTAACCTATTTAACAAGAGTAGTATATTGTGCAACATGTGCAGAAAGTCGCCTATTTCTCACGAGGTGGGAAATAGGTGATTCTGCACGAGTGGCGCACTATACTTTTTCTACGACCACTGATAATCGTTACAGAACAAAAATACATGCATGAAAGCTATTTTAATATAACAAATAATATGGCGCAAGTTGGCAATTAGTATGAGAAATGCTATTTTCCATACTGCACATGCGCAGTGTTGACAAAAAGTGTGAGAAATGATTTCTCACACTTTAAATCACGGTTGTGGGAAATACGCAATTTCCAAGCTTTATATAGTGTGCGTAAAGTGCTTTATTAACTAACTTTTATTTATTTTCAAAACCTATAACCCCGAATCAAAATTGTGTAGAGTTAAAACAAACCAAACTACAGTATTAAATCAAAAATTATGTTAATAAAGGCGAAATATTCCAAAAATACTCATTTTTGTACCCAAAATTTTGATTTTGGGAAATCATGTAAATCGATAGATCTCGACGCGCTAATTTCAAATTTTCAAACGGAATTTAATTATCTTTTTTCGTTCCTGAGATATTTGCTGTCAAAGTTGCACCTCAAAAAAGTGTGTTTTTTGGCAATATTTTTAAATTGGGTAGAGATACGATCTCAGCGTTTATACCAGTCGATTCTACGGGAAAAGTTACATAAAGAAATGTTTTCTCCGAATATACGTTCTTTGGAACGATTAGGTGAAAAATGAGAAAATCGAGAAAACCTAAATTTCAAAATTTCTCCGAGGAACTTTTTATCTCCAAAACTTTTCATTTTCCGAACTTAAGTAGATATCGATGCGCTGATTCCAAATTTTCAAACCGAATTGAATTATCTCTTTTCGTTCTCGAGATATTAACGTTCAAAGTTGAGTTTTGGCAATACCTAAAAAATCAGGTTATTTAGGTATAAACCTAAAATGGTTAGGTTTACGGTTTCGGCGACCTCACCAATCGATTCTACGGGCAAAATTACATAAGTATACCAATTTTTAGATTTTTTTTCCAAAGGATACAATTTGTAGAAAGGAAAAACGAAAATGGCCAAAATCGAAAAAAATGCCTGATGAACCCCTTGCGATTTTTTTCGATTTTCGCCGATTTTCGTTTTTTCGCTCTAAAAATTGTATCCGTTAGAATAAAAATCTGAAAATTGGTACACTTATGTAATTTTGCCCGTAGAATCGAATGGTGAGGTCACCGAAGTCGTAAACCTAACCATTTGAAGGGTATACCTAAAAAACCTAATTTTTTAGGTATAACTTTGACCTCAAATATCTCGAGAACGGGAAGAGATAATTGAATTCTGTTTGAAAATTTGGAATCAGTGTATCGACATCTACTTACGTCCAAAAAATTGAAAATTTTGGGGACAAAAAATTTCGAGGCGAAAAATTTAAATTTAGGTTTTTTCGTTTTTCTTATTTTTCACCAAATCGTTCCAAAGAACGCATATGTGGACAAAACATTTCTTTACATAACTTTTCCCGTAGAATTGACTGGTATAATCGTTAAGCTTGTATCTCTACTCATTTTTGAAATATACTCAAAAAACACACTTTTTTGAGGTGCAACTTTGGGAGGAAATATCTCCGAAACGAAAAGAGATAATTAAATTCTGTTTGTAACTGTGTTATCAGCGTAGGTAGATCTTTAAAAAATATCATAAACAAAATTTTGAATTTTTTTTAAAAATTGCAGCTAAAAATTCGATATTTTCAAATATTTTACACAAAAATATCAATTTTGACCAGCGCCTTGTATCCCTCAGTTGCGTCGAACCTCGAGACACAATCTTAGCGCTAAGTCAATAATGATAGTCTTCACAACCTTGGCGTATAATATAATATTATAAGTAGTTACTTTCTGATAATTCCATTAGCGACCATTTCTTCAAACAAGCTTTCAGTTGTTCTATCCGGTGTTAAATCCTTCTCTTTCTTCTTTTTAGACTTCTTTCCTCTTCCTCTGCTCTTCTTGGAAGCCTTCTTTGGTTTTTTCCCCTTGTATCCTCTGTCTCTGTCTAGGGCGTCTTGCAGCATTTGAAGTTCAGCTCTCATCATTTCGTCCACCACCTTTCTGAGCTCGTTCTCCAGGTCTCCCATCTGCTCGTTGTGGATGATGTCCATGTAGGGATGTTGGCGAGGGTTAGTGGATTCGTCTTTTGTCTTCCATTGTTCTTCGTACCTGGGGGATAGGCAGCCATCTTGAATTTAACTACGGTGGTTCAAGCTTGAGTTTTAAATATTTTAAAGAGAGAGATCTAGCAGAAAAATGTATAAAGTGTAAGTGAAATTATTAATTAAACATGGTCACCCATCTTCATTGTAACTGGAGTAATACAAGCTTGACTTTTAAAAATTTTAAATGGAGAGATCTAGCAGAAAAATTTATAAAGTGTAAGTGAACTTATTAATTAATCATGGTCACCCATCTTCATTGTAACTGCACTAATTCAAGCTTGAGTAATGGTAAGAATAAAAGTACAATTACTGATTACTAAGATATATATTATAAGAGCAAGAATGTGGCAGTAAATTTAAAAAGAATTAGATAAACTAGAAACACATCTAAAGCAAATAAATTGAGCCAATTTCTAAAATTAGAACGAATACTAGAATAAGAATGTGAGGCAATAAATAGAACAAAAATTATATAACTAGAATCTTTGACAAATAAATATAACAGTTTCTGAAAATTAGAATAAAAACTAGAATAAGAATTTGAGGCAATAAATTGAACATAATCTGAGGCATATAAATAGAACAATTTCTGAAAATTATAATAAATAATAGAATAAGAAAAATTAGATAAACTAGAACATATTATGAAGCAAATAAATAGAACAATTAGATCAAATAATAGAATATGAATATGTTACAATAAAATGATCAGGAATTCAATAAATTCGAATATATAAATAGAGCAATGTTTAGAGAATTTGAAGAATATATTGCGAGGCAAAAGAATGAAAACTAGAATAAGAATGTGAGGCAATAAATAAAATAAGAATTATATAAACTAGAACACAATCTTTGGAAAATAAAAAAACAGTTTGTGAAAATTAGAACAAAAACTAGAATAAGAATATGAGGCAATAAATTAAACAAGAAATATATAAACTAGAACAATTTAAGGCAAATAAATAGAACAGTTTCTGAAAATTATAAGAAATAACAGAATAAGAAAAATTAGTTAAACTAGAACATATTATGATGCAAATATATAGAACAAATAGAACAAATACTAGAATATGAATATGTGAAAATTAATAGATCAGGACTTCAATAAATTAGAATATAAAAATAAAGCAATTTCAATAGATAAGGAATTTAATAATGTAGAATAAATTCTAGGACTAATAAATACATAGAAAAATTTTCGGCGAAATTAAAGCATATTTTGGTATCAGTTAGCAGATGACAAATTTCAGAAAAATGTGAGACAATAAATAAAGAATAAAATAAATAAAAAAACTTTTGTATAATACATTTTTATCTGAATATTTTTGATATAAGATTTGGTACTTTGCACTAAAAAGGATGATGATATATATTTATTTTTTTCATATTGTTTACTATTAAATCCATTATTCATATCTTTGAAAAGATATTATATTATAGTCAGCTAATTATAACGCTATCTATTGTTTTTTTACAGGTCATAAAACAATTTAAAAATTCCAAGAAATCTTCTCAGATTCCGATTAATAATATTGCAAGTAACTGTATGTTAGTCAACGTTTAAAGCAATTATTAATTCTTGAAATTAATTATAAACATAAAATATATCAGGTGATAAATAATCACGCTTACTCTTCATTTCTGGTGGTGATTTCCGGTAGAAATGAAGAAACAATTGCTTTCGTATCTTCCTCTTCTTCATCATCTCCGTTTGTTTTTCCGTCTTTTCCTTTTTCACCTTTGGGTTTTTTTCCTTTTGAATCTTTTGAAGATTTTTCTGTTCCAGTAGACTTACTAAGTTCACTATCAGTTCCTAAAATTTTTTTTGAATTTATTATTAATTTATTTTTGTTTGTTTCAGGTGAGTCAAAATCAACATATCTAAGTCAACTTTGCAGTAAGTTATTGTGTTTAATATTTAATATTAACATCTTAGTGTTAAACGAACGTTAAATGAGGTTATCTTAATAAGTATTAAGAGAAGTATAATATAGAACAAAGAATAAAAAAATTGTCAGTTTTTTTTTGTTCTTAAATGGAGTACGTTATTATTACATTATGTCTTGTAATTGTTTTCTAAGTATTTTATTGTGTTTTTCAAAGTAAATGAATTAAATTGTTATGTATAATATTAATTTGCTAAGTATGCAATGTATAATAATATGACATTCTAAGTATTTTAATACTTTTTGCCAAGTACAAAAATTCGACGCTCAATAGAAGTAATACTGTATAATAATGAAAATTTTCAAAGTATTTTTATTAATCTGTTCTTTACAATTAATGGTAGCTTGACGAATATTTTATTCACATGATTGCATTGTAAACATGGCAATAGTTATTTTTAAAAGGAAGTAAAGCATAATTTAGTAACCTATCATAACCTAACCTAACCAAACCTAACCTAACCAAATCAAACCTAACCTAACATTAATCGTATAGTAAACATGGTAATGGCTATTTTAAAAGGAAATAAAACATGATATAGGAACCTAACATAACCTAACATAATCAAACCTAACCTAACATAACATAACCAAACTTAAACAAACCAAACATAACCAAACCAAACAATAATCGCATGTTAAACATGGAAATGGTTATATTTAAAAGAAAGTAAATCATGATTTAGATACATAACCTAACCAAATCTAACCTAACCTAACCTAACCAAACCTAATCTAACAAAATTCGTATGGTAAACATGGCAATAGCTATTTTTAAAAGGAAGTAAAGCATGATTCAGGAAGTTATAGAATTATTTACCAAGATTCAATTTTTTTACTTAGCATATCTAATTTAAACATAGCAATTATTTTTTATAATTAGCAATGTAATTTTGCAAAAAAAATACAAAACTGCGTAAATAATTATTGCGTTATTTTATTTATGGATCTTTTTATTACTAATATTGATATTCACAAAACATGCATGAAAAAATAATAATGGAGTAAATAATTTATGTTTCTGATAAGGAAACTTCTTCGTCATTTGTTACGTTTTTGTGAAGAAGTCTTATAATAGAAAAACCATAATGAAAATTAATTCGAAAAAATAAACATAAGTAATATAATAAGAGCCTTGGATTTATTGGAAAAATTTACGAATAGTTGTTGCATAGTAACAGACAAACGAGTGTCAAAAATGACATTTAGATCCCGACAGCGACAGTTTTCAAAAAGTTCAAAATCGATTTTCAGTTTTTAAAGTCTGCCAGCTCTTATTAACACATTTAAACTCACTTAAGGGGCGATACTACTATTTTAAACAACACTTAGAGTAAAGCCAGGTTTAAATTACATGAGTTGAATGTAAGTCTGTATATTTGATTGTATGTTTTGTATGTTATCACTATCAGCACCATGATGAAGACTGATTTATAGTCGAAACATTGACACAGAATAGTTACATACAGAAGCGACACTCCTTGTCGGTACCTTTCATGTTACCCTGTTCAGTTCTATGACTTTGGAACATTGTGTAGACCTTTAAATTTGTTGGCTTCCCCTATCTCTCCTTAAGATGTGACGATACTATCCGATTTTAAACAATGAACCCTTTAAATTTGTTGGCTTTCCTCATCTCTCTCAAATTTTCGTTTCTCTGTCTTACTTTCGCTTCTGTATAAACCTATTCTGTGACCTCGGTGTATTAGTTTATTAGTAACTAAACATAATAATTAAAACACTAGTCCTTTTCTTCACAGAGTTTATTTTACAAGATGTACATTTCGACTACTCTATAGTTATCTTCAGTTGTACAAGGTACAACTGAAGATGACTAAAAATGATGATTGTACAATGTACAACTGAAGATGACTATAGAGTAGTCGAAATGTACCTCTTGTAAATTAAACTCTGTGAAGAAAAGGACTAGTGTTTTAATTATTATATTAATTTCCTCCACGATAACTCAACTAATAGTAATTAATAGTTATTTGTGTACCAAGGGTGCAAAATGCAACATTGCCGCACGTGCATAAAGATTGAAGCTCGAAGCGTAGCTGAGAGATTCAATTATGCTAGAGCGGCAATGCTGTTTTGCACTCGTGGTACACACATTATTTTTCCTACAACTGCTTTAAATGTTAAAATAAAAGAATTTAATGACATAAGTAAAATATTCTAGTTTCAAAATTTTATGACTTCAAACTAATTTATATATAAAGTTAATGGCGATTCTCAACAGTACATCAGTTGCAGTTGTGTGTTATATTTACAAAATACCACTTTTAAGCAATCTAAAGTGTTTGCCAGTTGCCACCCTAGGTTGCAAAATACATTACCGCACGTGGTTGCTAGATAAACAACTTTACCGCACGTGGTTGCTAGGAAAACTACATTACCGCACGTGGTTGCCATGGAAATATTAGTGTAGTTTAGAAATGACATGTTTTGCACATCGAAAACAATGAAGAAATGTCAAGTTTTTTTGACAGTTGTAGGAAAACATACTTATCTCAATTATTTAAATTTTGTACTTCGCTTATTTCTTATAACCCAAAATGTGGTATTAAAATAACGTAATTATTAGTCTTCGATCCTAAGTCTAAGTTAAGGAAGATCATACTGTAT
Source organism: Stenolophus ochropezus (assembly GCA_035578165.1). Lineage (NCBI taxonomy): Eukaryota > Metazoa > Arthropoda > Insecta > Coleoptera > Carabidae > Stenolophus > Stenolophus ochropezus. The sequence goes on from JAQOWZ010000056.1 coordinate 1,454,425, forward strand.
TTGTATTACACACAGTATGCTACGGAGATGACCTCCAGGTGTTACCTTGCCTGCTGAGCATCATCCTAGACGTAGACCTCTCCGACCCAGTATACTCTGGAATCTTCCCAGTCTGTTCTTTATACTCATACAACCACCCCCTGACTTGGTCACTGAGATGTTCCAGAAGAGGACCTCTTTGTGTCTTCTGAAGCTTGTCTTTGCAGTCTTCTATAGCTTGGACATACTCTTCTTCTCTCTTCTCTTGAAGAAGGAGTCGTTCTTGCCAGACTGTTTCAGCGTGTTCGATTTCCTTGCTGTTGGTTTTGGCTGGGGGAAGCATTCCGATGAGAAGCATTTCTTGAATTTTCTTCTTTCTAGTCATTCGTCTAGTTATGTATCCTCTCCATATTTTCTGGATGCATAAAGCAGCCATGAAACTTAGTCGACCGGTGTCGTCTTCTCTTTCTTCTGCTAAGGGTTTGCTTTTGTCTTTTTGTAATCTGATTTCTTTCATGAATTGTGCACGAAGACGGCCTTGACGAGCACGTTCATGCGCTTGGATAAGTTTTACAGCTTCCTGGAGTGACATGGGTACGTGTTCTACCTTTTGCTCTAGGTATCCTAATCGTTCTAAGACAGAGTCTATGAAGAGTCGATTGTAGGATAGTTCAGAACGACGCTCGTGTTTAAAACATGGAGGTACTTGAAGCTCAGATAATTCCGGAGTTAACCGAAGAGAGTCCATAGTTGAACCCACATAGGTATAGTCGCACATGTCTGAAAAAAGTGAAGAAACAAAAAATAACTACAGCAATGGGGAAGTTTAGCGTGGTTGAAATTACATGTGAAATATCTTTTAGTCGTAAGTATATGAAAAATTATAACTTAAAATGTAATTGAAAGTTAAAATTATGTTGCCAATTATTTGTAATTAATGATTTATCTTGCGCAGAAGGGATGGTGAGACCTGACTTTATGAACGTAGGTTATATCTTCAGGCATTACACCACACGCTTCTCTGTTGCCATGGGAACCGAGCGCGCACTGGTTAATATAGACGATACGTTCTCCGCGAGCCACTCTGACGTCATTTTTGTATAAAATTTCATTTTTTGAGAAATCTAGGCATCTTTGGATGAAATAAAATGTAGAATATCACTTTTGAGGGCAATCTTGATAAAATAAGAAAATAAAAAAAATACGCTAAACTTCCCCATTGTCGGTACTGATTCAGGTGAGACGAAATATTTCTCGAATCTCTCTCGATTTTAAAAACAAAGCTTCATGACGACAAAATAAAATAGAGATTCTCTAATTTCAATAATATGTGATACTAGACCAGTGGTTCTCAATTTTTTTATTTGAAGGCATCCTAAATCGATAATATTGTAGCGATCCTAAGGTCACGACTGGTTCGCGCGCTTCTATAGTTCTGTTATCCAGATGGTACGAGAACATTCCCGAACTTAATTGTTCTACTATATAAACCCCGAGCAAGAGATCGTGAGGATAGTCTATTTAATACGTGTAGAGAAAATAAATAGTTGATGGAAATAAAAAATAAAAAGAATATTTGAAGCGAGGGAATCCGGAAAAAGAAAAAGAGTAGAGGAATCAAATGGGAAGAAATACCAACTAGAATAAATATTAGAACAAGAATATGAGTCAATAAATAGAGCAAGAATTAGATAATCTATAAATAAATCTAAGGAACTAGAATAAATTCCGAATAAATATACACCACATTTTGAGATAACATAAGTAGAAAATTACTAAAAGATCTAAATCAAGTTCTAGTACAAAAACAAAAATGTGAGGCAATAAAAATAGATCATATTCTGAGGCAAATATAAAGAGCAATTACTGGTGATATTAAATTACATTAAGAAAGAAAATAATTAAAGCAATTACTGAGAAATAGAGCAAATAATAAAAATATGAAAAATGAATTACAGAAATTGGAACATTTATAAATTACAATTTTTTATTATTCGTGCATTATGTTTTGTAAAATAATGATAATATATTTATTTATATATTTGTTTAACAAATTCGTATCTTGAAAGGAAATGTAAATTTCTTTTTTTTACATTACTAATAATATGCAATACTAGTAATTATTTGTGATAATTTTTATATTATTTCAACATTAAAATATATCATTTTTATTTATATTTTGTTTGTGAACACGTTTTTAAAATAATTATTAGAAATACAATATTTTAAAAGTTTCTTAATATTTTGTAAAAAAATATGACTTATATGACTCACCAGATTCAACCAAATCGAATTTAAGTTCTAGAACTCTTCCTAGAACCAATTCTAGTAACCTTCTAGCAAATTTTCGTTTTTGAGGTTGTACTAATTGATCTACACATTCAGATAGTTTATTTGATATAACTATATATCTTAGATATAGTTCAGCTAGTTGAGGTCTATGTTGTCTACGATCCAGTTGAGGGATTTCTTTTTGAATTGCAACAGATAATAGTTTTTGGGCTATATGCCATTTTTCGTCGTATGTTCTATGCGACATATTAAAAAAAAATTATTAGCACACACACAATTACAAATTTATTTTTACACTGTACGGGCACTCAAACTACATAAAAAGTGTACCACAATGTAAGAAATACTTTTACTTTAAGTAAGTTTTATGGTTGCTACGTAAATATTTACTAAAATGAGTGGTTACTATGGTAACTAAAACGTTGCTATGTACGTATTATGTTTCGTTATATACAGGGCGTTTCAAATAAAAGAATAATCAATATTGTCGTACATTTGAAAATGCAATATACAGATTTAAATGTTAAACTTTTAACTCAATCTGAGTATTTTTTTTGCATGTATTTCTCTTTGTGGTTCACTCTCCGCACCAGCTTAATGTGTGGTAATAATGCAAAATAGTTATTTGTTAAACTAGAAATTAAAAAAAAAAGCCGAGAAGATTAACAAGCCCATTATTTTAATTTACTCAAAAACTTGCAAAGAAAGAGATATTGTTTTCATTTTTTTCCTACATATTTCTCGCGAAATATATTTTGACAGTTGTCAATGTTGTCAATCATATATTAGTGTTTTAACAAGAAATCAATTATATCCTACAAAAATTAAAAGCCTTCTAAATTATTATTTTTATTAAGTTTTTGCCAAAAATAAAGTGCATTTTTCAAAAGGCCACTTGGAACGAAAAATAGATGTTATATCAATTCCATAATAATTATTTATATCTTACGGGCATACTCAAAATATCATAGCACGAGGGAATGTTTAAAGCTCAACGGGAAGCGGAGAGCTTTAAATTTTCTGAGGTCTGTGAAATGAACTATTCAACATTGCTGTCAAAATTTCGATAAGCATTTTTTTGTTTAAGTGTGCTTAAAATTTAAGTCTTTTTTTATGGTGTAGTATTAATGTGTTATATGTGGAGTATAAATTAATATTTTAATATAGTTTATTTTTGTTTTGATAAATAGTGGATGCGTAATCGTACAGTTAATTCAAATGAATATTTATTTTTTATGTAAATAAATCGTACGATGAATACCTATATAATCAGTCATCGAAATGTGTCAACCCGTGAGAAACTTTGTAATTATTCAATTATTTTTAGTAATTAACAATTGTAACAATAGGTCAAAAACTTTAACCTCAAAATAAAGTAGACATATGTCAGACAATGTATTGTTAAAAATATAACATCGTTCGACATATTGTTGAATGGAATAAATGAATAAATTATGAAATACTGACGTAAAAAAAGTACTATTGCACTTGTAAGACGATAATAAAATTACAGTAAAATTCAAGGATAAAACATTTTTATTTTTGTCATGAATAATCCAATATATTTTTTTTCTACAAATTCAGTTTCATTTTCTTACTGAACCTATATTTGTAGATAAGTTTCTTAAGTCAAATACATGTATGTTAGACTGGTTGCTAAAATACTTGTATTGTGACTAAAGTATAATATTTTATTACGCATATGGAATTTATTCTATGAGGCGATAACCGAGGAGAATAAACCATATCAGTAATAAAAAATATTTTAGTCCTTATATATACATTATATTTTTCCCGAAATCGTTAAATTATTAATTCAGAACGTAAATAAATAGCATTATGTGTTTGTAAAACGTCAGCTATAATAGCTATAGAGACGGGGATGGCTGTGATAACAAACGTACTGTCAAAGTGTCAAATATTTCTTTATAATTTTCATTTCTGTTTACACTTGCTTAGATGTTGTCTGCATGAAATCAGATAAATTTTTATCAAATGTAAATAATAAATAAATTCACCAATAATATTATAGAATAATATGTTTGTTATTTTAAGTAGTGCTAAAATAAACTGCAAAAATATAATACTATTAAAATATAGGTTAATACAGTTTGACAGTTGAGTCTGTAAAGTCAAATTTTGACATGAGTGATAACATGTACTTTAGTACTGATTTCGATTTAAGATAGTAAGATATTGTTTAAAAAAAACTCAAAACAACAATGTTAGTAGAATTGACTAGTAGAGTTAGAATGATTGTACCCCCTTCTATTTACTTAAGTAACTGATTACTACCATAAAATGGGTGTATGTTACACCCTTACAAATATTACCATTAAATTCCTCTCATCAAAGTACTTATCTATACAAATCTTCTTATTAAAATTCCCACTAGTACCGTCACAATTACAGATTGAATATCAGCCAATAGGAATCCACATGACCGGTACTAATGCGCGTGTGAGGATATACCGGGGATCCTGAGACGCTAGCACTCAGTCCCGTTCTGCGGGACGCCGGGGCGGTAGTGGGCCTTCGGGCCTCCGCCCCGCCTGGTGGTCTGACTAGACCGCCTTCCAGGGCATCTCATGCCCTGAAGGTGATCTAGTTCATGGCCTGCTGAAACCAGAGCACATTCTGGAGCAGATTTAGCTGTTCTGGATTGTGCTCTGGTTTCAGTGGGTCAGGAATTAGAGCACTCTGAAGTGTTTGCCCTAATTCTAGGTCTGCTGAAACCAGAGCACATTCTGGAGCAGATTTAGCTGCTCTGAATTGTGCTCTGGTTTCAGTGGGTCAGGAATTAGAGCATTCTAAAGCGTTTGCTCTAATTCTAGGCCTGCTGAAACCAGAGCATATTTTGGACCAGATTTAGCTGCTCTGGATTGTGCTCTCGTTTCAGTGGGTCAAGAATTAGAGCATTCTAAAGTGTTTGCTCTAATAGTAGGTCTGCTAAAACCAGAGCACATTCTGGAGCAGATTTAGCTGCTCTGAATTGTGCTCTCGTTTCAGTGGGTCAAGAATTAGAGCATTCTAAAGCCTTTGTTCTAATTCTTGGCTTGCTGAAACCAGAGCACATTCTGGAGTAGATTTAGCTGCTCTGATTTCAGTGAGTCAAGAATTAGAGCATACTAAACCATTTGTTTTAATTGTAGTTCTGCTAAAACCAGAGCACATTCTGAAGCAGATATAGTTGCTCTGGATTTTGCTCTGGTTTCAGTAGGTCAAGAATTATAGCATTCTATAGGAATATAATATTATATACAAAATATTTTTGCGTAGTAATCAGTTCATCAAATAATACACATTATTTTTTTTTTCCAATAATTTTTAAACACCTTATATGTTAAATTATCTCTAAAACATAGTCACCGGGTCATCCATCTTGTTTGTAATTGCAATCATGAATGCTTGACTAGTAGCATACTTACTACATAAAATATAGTAGAAGAAACATAGATAAGAACTAAAAGGGAAGGAGTATAATAATGCAGAGACCTACATAAAATACAAATAAAATTATCTCTGAAATACAATCACCAATCATGTTTGTATCTGCACTGATACAAGCTTGATAACTGACTTATTTATTGAAACGAAATAATTAACTGAATTTTAAATCATCTTTATTAAGGTTTCCATATAATAAATATACAGCTTAACATCATATATGTAACACAATATAATATAACAGAAAATATCTCTTTATTCCATTGTATAGTTGGCTACGGACATTAATGTAGACAGCTCCCCCATAGCGGAGAAGTTGTACGGTATTGCACTAGTGACTAACGTCGTTACTGTAGTGGTAGCACTGGTAGATATGTTCAGGGGAATCAGCGCGCAAGGATCTTCCGACACCGGGCCCAAGATCTTGTCCAGGATGTACGCGGACAGAGAGCCGAACGTCAACCCAAAGTTGTAGGACAGCGTCATTATGTTGCCTGGAAAAGATATGATAATATAAAAAAGACCGATAGTTACGTTTGCCTGTGAAACCTGGACGCTTAATAACAAACTAGAGTAGAAACACAGAATAGGTTTATACAGAAGCGACAGTAAGACAGAGAAACGAAAATTAGAGAGAGATGGGGAAAGGCAACAAATTTAAAGGGCTCATTGTTTAAAATCGGAAAGTTTCGTCACATCTTAGGGAGTGATAGGGGAAGTCAACAGATTTAAAGGTCTACACAATGCTCCAAGCTCATAGAACTGAATAGGGCTACGGAGTGTCGCTTCTTTATGTAACTATTCTGTGTTACAACATAAAACTAGTAATCTTAAGATTCGGTTTTTCCACCTTTGGTTAAAGTGCCGATTATCTTAAACGCCGATTAATAGAAAAATATCGCATCAAAAAATGAACAACGTATATTTTGACAACTTACATCAGTCTTTCGATGTGATATTTTTCTATTAATCGATGGTTAAGGTAACTGGCACTTTAACCAGAGATGGAAAAACGGACCCTAAGAGAAGCAATATAATCTAGTTGAAATTTTAAATTAAATTATTTTTGAAACAGTCATCCATCTTGTTTGTAACTGAACAGACCAAGATGACTATTTACTACATGAAATATGATATAAATATAAATAATGTGTCCCTGTATCTCCCAAGCGGAGCGTAGGACAACCGAACTCACCGAGCCGCAGTTCTAACTACCGTACTGTCGGTTGTTTTATGTCAGCGCTACTTCTATTTAAGATGTGTAGATGGCAAGTCTATAACATCCGAGTGTGATACACAAGTAGCTGTGTTTTTTATTTTACGACAAATCACACGTTGTCGGTCGCTGGGATTTGAACCTACGATCTCAAGTTCGAATGACGTCACAGCGAATTAGAGATGTGCGCTAGCTCGCTCAGCCATTCAGCCGACGTTAACTGGAGATGATGTAGTAATAAAATTAAAACTAGTGACTATAAGAGAAGCAGTAGAATCTAGCTAAATCCTCAAATTAAATTATTTTTGAAACAGTCACCCATCTTGCTTGTACCTGAATTGATACAAAGATGACTATTTACTACATGTAATATAATCAATAACTACTAAATCAGAATTTGAAGTGACTCATTTGAATCTTGAACTACTAGTAATATTCAACAATGATCTTGTATCATCTTACACTAACACAATTTTCCAAACGCTTCCAATGCATACCACCCCTCCCTACCTGTGAGTTCCCGATGCACCTCCGGGACCTTAGCAGGCGCCTGGATCATGGGCACGGAGCCCAGGATGCCGTTGCTGAGCCCCAGCAGCAGACAGAAGAACAGCGGGAAGGGCTCCGAGCTGAAGAACGGATAGGACCTGGGGGCACAGCACAGCAGTACCAGGGGGATGAAGACGAACCTCGCGATGCTGCAACGGAACAGACGCGCGCTTCGCCAGGAGTAGGAGGCTGACGCTAGGATCTTCCCTAAGAACAACAACAGCAGTTAGGTGTACTATAGAACTAGTAAAGAATAGTTTAGTTGGGTTTGTCAGACGATGCTAGGATGTTCCCTAACATACAAGAACAGCAATTAGGTATACCCTAGAACTACTAAAGAACAGTTTAGTTGGATTTATCAAAAGATGCTAGGATCTTCCTACATACAAGAAAAGATAATTAGGTGTGTAGTTTGTATTAGGAGATTTCTACGGATCGTCATAACACTATTAACCCCCCTGTACCATAGAACTACTAAAGAACAGTTTGCTTTGGGTTTGTCACAAATCCATCTTGTACCACCCATCTTGTATACAGAGTGGCCCAGCAAAAATTATCAGCGCAGTTTTTGGCCACTTAACATCAATTTTGCAAAAAACGCTCGAACACGTCAATTTTAGTATAAAGGGGGACACCCGAATGGATTAGTACCAATGGCATAACTTCAACCCTAAAATGGGGATGGACTGCACATCAAAAATTTTAAATGGAAAAGGGTGTCAAACATGACACAGTTCGAAAGGCCTTTCAATTCTCTTTTCAACAGTTTTTTTATTTTTCAAATCCGATCATTAGTTCCAGAGAAATATCGTTTAAAACAAATTTTATCAGGTGTTCAAAATTGCAATCAAGTAGGCTTACACAAATGACAGAAACTAAATAAACAATTCTTTCGACAAGATGTTTGTAATAGACAAGTAATTTATAAGTTAGATTTCTTTTTGAGGGGTTATTTGAAGTCTAAAGTTTATGCCACGCTACCCGTATCTTTAGATTTACAGCAACGTACCGCAGTTACAAAATTTTGAGCAAAATCTTTATTATTATATGGAAGTTGGTGGTAGTTATTTTGAACACCTAATAAATTGATACTTGAGTTTCTGTCATTTGTTTAAGCCTACTTGATTGCAGTTTTGCACACCTGATAAAATTTGGTTTTAAACGATATTTCTCTGGAACTAATGATCGGATTTGAAAAATAAAAAAACTATTAAAAAGAGAATTGAAAGGCCTTTTGAACTGTGTCATGTTTGACACCCTTTTCCATTTAAAATTTTTGAGGTTATTATTAACATTCCCTTGTCTGCTTCTATCACGACAGACTTTTAAATAAAGTGATAGTGGTGGCAGCGACTATCGTTACCCTTGTCTCGTGTAAAAGTTATTCATTAATATAATTTGTGGATTACTTTTGAGGCAAGTAAAACTCATAAATTAAAACCTCTGTATGTCAGGTACTATTTGAATATCAGATTTAACATAATAAACATGGAGATACGAAAATTATATGTTATATGTATATTTAAAAATTGGTCACCCATCTTGCTAGCAACTGCGCTGATACAAGCTTGACTAACTCACCTATAAGATCAGCGCCATTGAAGACAGTCATGAGAAGAACAGGCATCCAAGAACCTAACCTACAGCTTACTATTTCGGACACTATACCTGGGTACAGACACAGTGTCACGAAATAGGCAAAACTTATTGTTGCCATGTATTGGTGGATGGCTACTGCTACTTCTTTTCTCGCTTGAAGTCCCTCTGGAAAAATAAACACATTTATATGCAGTCAAATTCGTTTCCACACCTACAAATGAGTATTAAAATGTACAGTAACAATAAAATTCATTCCCTTCATTGGTTAAAAAAAGTATTTGCACTTTGCCAATGTATAGACTTACTCCATTCTCCCATATATTATGTTCATTTTATTATTATTAGGTTAAAGAAGAACACAAAAATCTTTAATTTTTTTGAGTTAAAAATAAATTGGATTATTTTATTCTTACTAAAAAAATCACTTTTCCAATTAAAAATTACTATCTTTTTCATCTCAAAGTTTTTCTAATCACAGTTGAATAGGAAAAGTTACAATTTTCAGTTTTTTTATATCGATACACGTTAATGCGCTGGTTTTAATTTTAATGCTTCGATTTAAATATATGTAACAATAACAGGATGTTTGTATATTTTTTTTAGTATGCAAATCAATCCAAAAACATTATTTATTTAAAAAAAATAATTGATTAAAAAAATAAATAATATTTTTCGTGATTTTTTCATTTTTAAAGATATCTAAGTGTTACTGCACTTTTTTAATTGTAGTAAAGGAATATAAATATTTTATTTCATATTCGAAAACGAAATCTAGAATAAAAGCAAAACGATTCATCTGAATAATACTAGGAAGAGTAACAGAGAATTTTTACTTTTAATTACACATTTAAATACTTATATATATTTTATTATATGACAAATAAAATGATAAAATATCTTTTCATTTTAAGATATTGTTATATAAAGAACATATTTAGGATATTATTAATAATTTTCTAGCAAGTAACTAGTTTTTTTATTATAATTTGTATTTTTTTATCTTTGAAATCAAATGATTTATATCAAGCCAACCCTGATGCAAATATTTTTCTTATCCAGTGTATTTGTTTATAACAAATAACAAATATCATTTCTTACTTCGAATGCCGCCTCCACTTTTCTTTGCGCCTCCTCGAATGACAATATCCTCCACTTTGTAAGTAGGGGCAGAAGCTGAAGGTTCGTAGGCAGGATTAGCAAAACTTAAACCACCTCCAGATGTTGTTGGGGGTGGACTGTGTTGTAGTTTCAGGACTCCGTATTGTCCTTCATTGTTGTCAATCTTTAATAACAAAATATGTATATATTATCACACTTATTATTACATTACATATTTGTTTATATTAAAAATAACACATCCATAATTGGGAAACATAGGAAACTACATTATCATTATAAAAAACAGTAAAATATAGAGTCGGTTTTTCCCAGTTGATCCTCACGTCATCAGTTTTTGCTACAAAAATTATTAAACTTTTATCTAGCTGCTTTGTCATATACGCATGCCATAAATGAGACTTATTCGCTATCTCATTATCATACGTGTTACAAAGGGATATATACCGTGTGTTCCAAAAAGTGTTGTCATAGGCAGTATCATAGGAAAACAGTTTTTTGTTATATTATTTAATATAGATCATTGCATTTTAACAGCACAATTCAGTAAATTTACAAAAAAGAATTAAATTTTTTCGCCTGATGTTCTTATTGTTTTACACGCGTAAAATGACAGTTGTCAATTCGTGGTTATGAAGTTAGAGTAACGGCCTACAGTGTTAAAGGTTCTTAGTTCGATTTCTACTTAGGACTTTTTTATGTCCTTTCTGATTTTTATGTTAATACCTACAAAGTTATTGCTATATTTTTTGAAAATATCAACAGAATTAATATATACGAAAATTAAAAGTTTGTATGAATTTCTCAAAAAATGTTGGGAGCTACAAAAATTTTGAGGACCGCTCGTAAAAAGTATCCGTCATAAGTCAAAAAGTAAATTTGTCAAAATCAGTTTTTTGCTTATATCTAGAGACACATACTTATTTTCGGGAAAGCAAAAACACGATTAAAATGGGCAACCAATGTGACAACCTTGCCCCAATTTAATCGACTTCGTTAGCATCTTAAAATGGACACCTTGTATAAGGTTTTATCAGATTATATTTATTGAGAATTTACAAATAGAAATAAAAATAACAACATAAAAATTGTAAAAACATTTAATAAACAAAAAATACATCGAATAAATAAAAAAAAATACATGTGTGTATTGCTGGTTACATAAAACTTTTTGTAAAACATATTTTCTTACCAATCCGGCGTGTTCTGTTATTTTTCTTGAGAGTTTACAAACAAAAATAAAAATAACAACATAAAAATTGTAAAAACATTTAATAAACAAAAATACATCGAATAAACAAAAAAAATACATGTGTGTATTGTTGGTCACATAAAACTTTGCATATGACATATTTCTTACCAATCCAGCATCTTCTGTTGGCTCTAGGGTGATTTTCATCTTAGCCTGATCACATAAAGTGATGTAGAAATGTGCAAAGTCAGTTCTTCTTACTAACTGATGTAGTATTGCACATATAAGTACTACGAGCACACTCAAAGCGAAGAATACTACTGTTGAACCTCTTTGGTCTGGCAGAAGTAACTTTGTCAGGACTCTGTTAATAGATGCCAATTGTCCTGCTGCACCTATAGGATAATATTTATTTATATATTATTTGAATCTTTAAAGGAGTACAAATAGTGATGTAAAACTGTGGTACTGAACATTAATTAAAAATTACAAATTGGAGCAAATAAATAGAACTAGTTTTGGGAAATAGGATATATTTATAACAAGAATTTGAAGCAAAAATTAATTATGTATACCATGTCAAAATATTACCATTTTGCAGAAGAATATCAAAATATATAACAATTAATATATTATTTCATGTTATCCGTCTTTCATAATTTCATTGTTGTCTGATTTTAAAAAGACAAAATAAAACATTCTACCTAACTACTTGATCAGTATGCAAATCACTTGTGTTACTAAAATTTATGAAATTTTTGAAAATTTTGAAATTATGTGGCAACGTAAACACATTTATCATTGGTTTTATTTCCTTTTGAAATAAATTTTTATTATTATTTCGATTGTAGGAAAAATATTGTATGCAACACGTGTGAAACAGTGTTTTTTATCTCGTACTATAATTTCCACATTCGACTACGCCTCATGCGTTAAATAGCACTCGACTAAAAACACTTACTTTACACACTAGTTGCATAAATTGGTAACTATTATGAATTTATTTTTGATAATTTATTAACTACAAGCTACAAGTAAATATTAATAGACAAAGTTTGCAGTTTGCTCCTGTATTTCAAAAACTAGAAACATGAGAATATTTTCACTATTTTTTTCGTAATCAGAGGGGACGAATTACTTGATTAAGATACTTTTCACCAAAAAAATTGTTAATAAAATTTGTTATAAATTTTAGCAATGTACACTCATTTATCAGAAATAAGTGCCTTGCGATTTTTTTTTTACTATTTTCTTCATAATCAGCGTAGTGGAATTAATTAAATTACCTACTTTACGCTCAAAAAATAATAGTGTTAGCAGCCAAAAACTGCAATTCCAGTCTACGTAATATTAATTAATTAATTCGTTGAACAATTATTATTTTGTGGAATCATGTTTAATTATTTAGGTATTATCTAATACTTGTGTTCTGTTATGAAGTATGGTTAGCCGTCAGTAGTCGTAAAGTGTATACAGTTAGTAAGTTTATGTGTTCATGTGATTTTGTGTTTTTGGGGTGAAATAAATTTTGATTTAAAGTGCTTAGTGAGTTTTATTGTGTTTTTTTTTTAATTATCCTCGTCTTCGCCGCTAACAATAGTTAAATATTGTCAAACCATCTGTTAACTCTACTTAATTATATTCGAAGGGGGAAATTTTACGACATTCTCTGTCTCTGTCTGACGCATAGGAGGGTAGATAGCAGGTAATGAAAACAAGTTTCTTATCTTTGGGGTCTAACCACATAATAGGATTATAGCTATAAAACTCAAGTGGCTGGAACATTAGCTTTCGATTTCAAATGGATAGTTTACCCTATAGAAATTTAGCAGTTTGCTCCTGTATTTCAAAAAATATGCATATGACATTTTTTTTACAATTTTTTTCGTAATCAGCGGAGTCGAATTACTTGATTAAGATATTTCGCGCAAAATAATTATTAATTAAATATGGTTTATGATATGAATTTATAATTTATTACAAATAAATACTGCTAGATATATATGTACTTTTTTTTTTAATTATGTTATGTAGCTGCATACTGTTTTAATTCTAAATGTATATTTGTTTTTAACGCGTACCTTTTTTTCATCATCAAAAAGTTATTTCTGTGCTTGCAGTTTTTAGTAGTGTATGCATAAAATTGTAAATACGAATATGTGGAGATCCTGAGAATATAATTTTGTGGACGTAAGTCATGCTGAAAACATTATTGGGAAGAAATAGTTCAAGATCTAGCTAGGTCTGTTCTTACTTTTCAAGTGATACCCTGATACCACAAAGCTTCCCACCCCTCCATAAAAGGTTGTAAAACCCGCATAAGTCGGTTTCATATACATCTACTTCTACTATACTACCACAGAATAGTAACATAAAGAAGCGACACTCCGTGTTGGTACGTTTCATGTTACCCTATTCAGTTCTATGACTTTGGAACATTGTGTAGACCTTTAAATTTTTTGACTTCCCCTAACTCTCCCTAAGATGTGACGAAACCTTTCGATTTTAAACAATGAGCCCTTTAAATTGGTTGCCTTTGCCCATCTCTCTCTAATTTTCGTTTCTCTGTCTTACTGTCGCTTCTGTATAAACCTATTCTGTGATACTACAGTAGGATTGGGATTGAAATGCTAGTATTGAAAAAAATAATTGGATTTAAATAAACTGGAGCACATTTCTTGGAAAATAGAGCACTTAATAAAAAGTAAACTTACTTTCACCAGCCATAACAGCTTGAGTGTACCTTCCTGGAAGCATGGATGTGTATCCATAGAAACTGGACTGTTGCACTACAACCAAGGTACACCTGTAAACATAGTTCTACTACGCCTACATCTTGAATTTAGTTCCCAACTTTCCAAACTTCCAACTAGTAAGTCATGTTTACATACCTGTACATCCAAGCGCTATGATCGCTACTGCTCCTAAGTTCACAGCGTAAGACGCAGAAGTTCCAAATGCCTCCCACCATATTTCACATGTGGCTACGAATAGTAGGGTTGTCAGTGACACAAAGTATCCTAAAACAAACAGAAAGTAATTGTGATTTATGTTAAATAACTCAAAATTGTTTTTAATTGTATTTGGTTTTGACGTCCAATTGAAATAAATTTTTATGAAGTTACAGGAATTCTTTTTCAGTGGTCTAGTGTTCACAAACATATAATAATCGACTTTCAGTATATAAGCGTTGATTGAAAAATATATAGATAGGCAAGCCTGTATGTTTTTGCGTACCGCTGTTTTGGAATCAGATTCGACAGAGCCATCTCGTTCATAATTCCATCAACTACTTTGCGGAAACAGACAAAAATATTAGATAAATAAAGATGTTTTACATGTTTACTGAATTTTTTGGTATCTATTAAAATGGTTCTTTCAATAATTCATTGGTATATTTTAAAATAGAACTAATTTGTATTATTAATTATTTGACATTTTTTTTATAATATTTGTCAGAAACGCCTGATATTAACTCAAATGCAACCAGATACACAGTTATGTAGGTGAAACGAATTTTCTATAAGCTTGCATATCTATATATTTTTCAATAAACGATATGTTACAAAATATAAAAACCAGGGTTGGCTTGATTTAAATAATTTGATTTAAATCAATTGATTTTTTTAATAAAAAATCATCGATTTTTACCAAAAAAAAAATACAATTTGTAATTAAATATATTTGCTACAAAACTATTATTAACAACCAAAATAAGTTCAGTATTTAATAATATCTTAATATTAAATGATATTTTATCACTTTAATTGTCATAATAGAAGATAAAAAAATAAGTATTTAAATGTGTATGAAAATGTAAAAATTCGTTATTACTCTTCCTAGTTTTATTCAGATGAATAGTTTTGATTTTAATACAGATTTCGATGTTTTTTATGAAATAAAATATTAATATTGCTTTTAAAACAATTAAAAAAGTGCTGTAACCCTTAGATATCATTAGAAATTAAAAAAAAAGAGCCCCAGAGACATTGAAAGAGTAACTCATATATTTCTTGAGATAGTAATAGTATACGACTTAAAATGAACACCCTGTTTGCTACCATATGTGTTGTTTAAATAAAGAAAACCTTAGATGAGGTATAACATAGAGATATGGCATTGCCCAAATATATTGTCGAAAGATATAAGGTTTAAAATCGCTTGCAGCCAGCTGTTTCAGAACAGTGGACCAGTGGAGTAGTTATATGGAAAACTCAACCAAACAAATAATGAGGATAGGTGAGTAACACTATGTCCAATATTTCGTTCGTCTAACTGTAAGTGTACACTACTCAGCTGGCGGATTGTTCTCACGCAGCTAACTGTTAGGCGATTCTCGACCATACATCTTTTGCTTGCTCAGTAGTACGTAGCTATAGGAATGTACCATATCTCTATGTTATACCTCATCTAAGGAGAAAACTTACCAAAAGATATCCGAGCATTGAGAGACAAAGTTTCAACAAGTAGATTGTTAATTAGAACGGTGAAGAAGGCCACTATAATGTATACTAAGGACATGTCGAATACTACGGTTGTACCAGGATAACGCGATTGGAAATAATCTACTGCCATTATGAAGCTGAAACAAATAAATATTATTATTAACATTCGTACTATACATATAAGCAAAAATTGTTATCGTTTAAAATAATGGTCTTGGCATAAACAGTGGCGTAGGCAAAATTTCATGGTGAGAGAGGCTTTTAAATCCCATGCCTACGCCACTGATAAGAATGTATCAGTAGCGACGCTCAATTTTTTTCGGTTTAAGTTAGGGACACCAGTTGAATAATTGCATTAAAAAAAGTTGTAAAATTAATAAATATAAATATAGCATCACATTTTATAAAAACTCTTCTGTTTGTATAAATGAACATCATATTCAGATTCACCTCATCATCAGCAAATTAATTTGAGTATTAATTCTACATAAAAAATTGTTGTAATCAAAGAAATGATTTGATTACTTTTAGGAGTTTTTCGACAATAAATTACAATTATTGGTGCAATATTTGATACTATTTGTAATCATATAAAATCTATTGAAATATTTGGTTATAATAATAGTTATTTGTGGTACAACAAAATAATAAATACAACATTTTATCCAGCACTTTTTAATCATTGATATAAAATATGTTTTTTGACAGTTGAAATTTCAAATGATATTTAATAAAAAATAGAATAGAGAAGGTTTTATAACTTAGTTACTATAATACGAACCAACAAATAGTGAGTTATTTATCTAAAAACACCATAGTTATAGCGCTATAAATACAGGGTGTAAGATAAACATATATTATTCATGTTATACTTATGGATAAAGTATAGTATTCTATTCGCATGTAATGGCTATTACTCATTCGAATGATTTATAACACTCGCTTTTGCTTGTGTTGACAAATTTTGTTTTCATGAGTAATAGCACGCATTACATGCTCATTGAATAATATACAATTACTAGGCAACTAAATTTAACGGACATTTATAATATCGGGCATGTTGATAGTATATAATTTACATTATAAATAATAAAAAAAAAATTAAATCATTGGAGGTATAGAACCCTAACTATAAAATGAGTTATATTTATGAAGTCTTGTCGGATATGAAACATTGTTTCTGATTTTATAAAGAAATATTTAATAATTTTAATTATGAATGTAGAAGAGGCAATGTATATACCTAATATCTAGGTATGTAGTATATATATGAGAATATGAGGCAATGTAAAGCACTCATATGTTTTGATTGTCAACTGTTATTGCATTACCATCCATGTGTATAATGCAAGGACATTCAAGAATGTACCTGTTATAAGGAAGCAAGAATCCTATCCCAGCAAGTATAAACGAAAAGTAAACAAAGTGAAACTTGTCCACCGGCGGCGGCAAGTTAGAGAAGCCATTAGTCATGTGAAAATCATTCCCTTGTCTCGCCTTCCCCAGCTTGAGATAACCGTGAGCATCGTTATTTTCCTCCATAATCGACATCGTTTATTCCATCACAGAACTAAGTACTACAACCACCATTATCACTGCTAGTGCCTTGGGAGCACTCACAAAACCAGATTATTATTTATACATGATCACTTTCTTACTTTGTTTGTATTGATTGTTTATTCGGCTTCGCTGTGAAGTCAGCTACGATGTGCGCATGTCTGCACGGAATTGCACATTGATTTACGCAATGCGCATGCGCGAAATGTACCCTTTGAACTTTAACGTATTTACTTTATTATTTTACTCAACGAAATGTTTGCGCCAATATTAGACACATTCATCAACAATGAACCACGGTATTTTGTTTGTAAATATTGACTTTGTGTGGTGATATCTTCATCTTCAAAATATTTATCACAATTTTCTACACAGACTATAGATGTGTAATACATTAAAATATTCAACCCAAAAACAATAATTATTGTTTTAAATACAACAAAATAAAAATATTAATAAAATATAAAAAATAAATACATATAAAAAATAATAAGTAAATAACTTGAACTACTTTTTGGCGCGTATAAATTTTAAATTTTGATGTCACACAGTTGGCAACACTTCTATACTTAAGCCAACTTTGATTAAAATCTGAAGTGATGTTTACAATAGCTTTGTTTTGTTTTAACAACAGATAAGATGATTTTTATTTAATATAAAGTGTAATATATCATTCCTAATTTTTATATTTAAGTTTTACAAAGTTTTTAAAACAATGGATACAGAAAATAGTTATTGTAGGTTATGTTTACAAGAAATTCCAAGTTCCAATAAGAAAGTAAAAGTTTTTGATGATTTAAATACCATGGAAATTATTTCAAGACTGTTAAATATTGTGGTAAGTTATAATATATATTTATAAACATATATAGTAATAAAAAATATAGATTACAGAAGATGACAATTTTTCAAAGTTAATATGTTATACTTGTAATACCAAATTAAAAACTTTTGATAATTATTGTAAACTAGTACAAGACAATGATACTTTATTAAAAAAAAATTATGAACAAATTAAAGAAACAAATGAAATAGAACACACAGTAGAAAATGATATTGATAACAATGATTCAGATGGTTCAGATGAAGAAATAATTGCACCAAAAATAATAATTTCTGAATTAGAATCAAAAAAGAAATATGCAAAACCAATAGTAGAAACAGAAAACGATAAAAAAATAAAATCATTCTACAAATACGAGTGTGATTTATGTAAAAACCATGCGCAAATCAACACCTTCAGAGAACTAAAAACACACTACCGTACCGACCATAACACACCAGCTTATATAAAATGTTGTGGGAAAAGATTTACAAGAGCTTGTTCCTTAGCGACACATATAGACGAACATTTGATGCCAGAAAGTCTAATATGTCCAACTTGTCACAAAAAATTAAGAACAAAACAAACTTTGTTACTGCATATGGATATGCATATACCACCGGAACAGAGACCGTTAAAATGCAAGCACTGTGATATGAGATTTGTTAGGAAGAACTTTCTGAAGCAACATGAGTTTGTGCATTTGACTGGAGATAAGAAAAAATTCGTTTGCGATATTTGTGGAAAGAGGTAATTTACTGTAATTCAAAATTAATTATAAAAAAAATATATTTGTATTTTTTTTTGCTTAACTATTTTTGTACGCATGCTCCTTCAATAATTGTTGTTTTGTATTGTAATGCTTAATTTTGTACGCCTCATCTACATTCATAATTTTTAAAACTAATATTTTACTTTATATTTTGCCGTTACTATGTTTAACAACTAAAACTACACAAATACTAACCGTTTTGTTATTTTAACAATTGAAGAATTGTCGTTTTATAGAGTTACACTTAATTTTTAGCACCTCTTCTACATTCATAATATTTAAAACCCTTATTTTGATGCCTCAATATTTGTTTTTTATAGTACTAGCCAATTTGTAGTAAAAAATAGTTGTTTTTATTGTGTTATGCTTATTTTATGAATCCTCTTCTACATTCATATTTTTGAAAACTCTATTTTCTACGCCATAGTACCTTTTATTGTACTTCCATCATAGCCATTGTATAATTATGAACAGAATGCTGAACTATTTAATGTTATTTTAATCAGTCGTTACTCTTTTACATATTATCAGTTACTTTATAAATTGTCGTTAAAGCTATTGATGTTTAATAACTCAAATTGCATTAATACTAACTTCATTGTAGTTCTAACACTTTAAGAATTGTCGTGTAGTGGATTTAAGCTTATTTTTATATTCCTCTTCTACATTCTTATTTTTTTTAACCTTCATATTTCATTTCCTAGTGAATATTTTTGCTTGTAATTTTCAATTTATATAAATAATGGTATAATAAACAATTTAAGGTATCCAACAAATTGGAAATTAAATTCACATATGACACACACACATTCAGACGAAAAACCTTTTATATGTGAAGTTTGCGGAAAACATTTCAAACTTAAAGTTCAGTTAGTCAATCACATGTTTGTTCATAATGATAAGGAAGAATATCACAAACAATGTGAACATTGTGGTTTATGGTATGTTATTAAAAACAATTTGTATCAAATATTTATGATTATTATTTAGGTATAAATCGCCAAGGTCATACTATGTTCACATAAAAACAATCCATGACGAAAAAGCTCCCAAAAGCTTCCCATGTGACAAATGCAAGCACATAAGTCCAACCAGAAAAGCTTTATATGCGCATCATAAAAATAAACATGGTCCCAAAAACTTAAATTGTATTTATTGTACTGAAATTTTCTCCAGTTCCAGTTTACTTAAAGTATGATTTAAAATATTTTTAGATGTTATATTTTAATTTAAAATGGTTTTAGAGTCACATGGTTAGACACACAGGACCTGGAGAGCCTTTGAAATGTCCTTTGTGCCCAAAAATGTTTAGGTTTAGGTCAGGGTACTACAGCCATAAAAAGAAGTGCCATCCAACTGCTGAAGTTAAAAATTAATGTGTAGATTGTACAAGAAATTATAATTTTATTATATATTTGTACATTTGTAATAATTTATTTTATCCTTGTCAGTCTATTTCACAGGATTCACCATTTTTTTTTAAAATAAATATGGGTTTTAATTTTTTCTTTATTTGGTTTAAGAATGTAGTGTAGTGTACATAGGGAGATCTTTTCACGGTTTGTGATTGGTGCAAAACGGAACTTGTTTTAAATTGTTCCAATATTATGCAACTATTATATTTTTTTACTTGTGTATAATAAATGAATCTTGCTAAATTGTAATTGAAATAAATAATTACTAGAAAATACTCATAACCTATAAATGTCAGAAGTGTCAATACCGAGAAAAAAATGTCAAAGTGATCTTTAACTATTGATTTTTAGGTTATTGTAACTTTGCCGTATCGATGTAAAACTTATAAATGTTCCTGTTTAAATTATAGTGTTTTTTATAAGAATGAAGTGTGGCGAAGATAGGAACAATAAGACGTTGTTTTTGATTGACTAATACAATAATAGTACTCAATAAAAAATCAAGATTAAATTGGTCCTATCTTTTCCACACTTCTTTCTTAGAAAAAATACATTAAATAAATTATATGCTAAATATATTGCTCTGAACTCTTTTCGGTATAAATATATCATTGCCGTAGCAAATGAGTAATAATTTATTAAAAATAACAAAGTTGGTCCCTAGAGTTTGAGAACCACTGGTTGAAGAAAACATTATGCTCATTAATAGTCTTTTGAAATATAAATTGTTTGCTAATTTACTTGTCTTTGTACCCGAATTTTAGAGTAATACTTATAAGTATTAATTTAATAATTAGTGTCGTACCGAAAATTCTGTTTCTGCCAGTTTCGATTAATTTAAAAAAGGGATTTTTTATGATTTTTTAATATATGTAAGTGTTACAGAACGTTTTAAATTAATTTGAAAGTAATATGAATATTTTATTTCAATTAAAGTGATAAAATATCATTTAAATTTAAGATATTAAATACCGAACTTATTTTGGTTGTTATTAATATTAATTGACATCTGTCATTTTAAAACGAAATTAGGTGACAATATTTAATTATTTTTTGCAAAGTTATGTTATTAAAGAATACATGCAGTATTGTCCTCTACAATTGGTAACTTATTTACCAAAAATCGTTTTTCTATGTTAAATGCCTATGACAACACTTTCTTGGAACACACGCTGTATAATATATAAATTAAATTAAATTTGAAATATATTCCATATCAGCTGGAATCTGGTATATGTTTTTCTTTATAAATATATCATCAAGTCAGTAATGAAGATATTATTAGCATTTATTTTAATTTTCAATTGTAATGAGTGAAATATTTATAGTCAGTAAACATAAAATACACGCGTAGACATATACTATTATGAACTGCCCGCCTGTGAAAACCTCCGTGCACGCCACTGCCTTCCCCGGTTGATTGGCAACCCTGCCTGTTGACATATCCGACACATGCGCACAGAGCACAGAACCCTGCAATACCGTGAATATCATTTCTTGCGAATGACATCTTTGGAACAAATTCCCGTGATGTTTTCTCCCGGTGTTGACTATGGTTGGTGACAAGTGTTCCCGTGGACGATGTGTGTGACTGCCGGTTAACATGGGAGCCAAGGCCAGCACCGCGGGCGGCCAGAGTCCTAGAGGAAGGACCTTCTCCACTAGCAGCAGCTCCGAAGTGGTCGCTCATCCGCCTGGGTTCTCGCTGCTCAGGGCTATACCTGGAGTGCAGGTATGTTGTGGGTTTTGCGGGTTAGGACTAGACTAGACGGGAATGAAAAAGAAGGGTGTCATAACCCTACAAAGCGACAGTGATTTGAAGTGACTTGTACCGTGCTAGTAATTATTTCGTGACATACACATACAGTGATCATATAGTCTTTATTATACAATACTATATAATATTTTATAAAGTAAACACAGTGCATTTTATTTTTTTTTAACTATTTTTTTAAATGTAATGAAAATTCTGCTTATTATAATTTTTTTATAAGTTCAAATGTAAACAGAAACTCGAGCTAAAAAATTTTGATATTCGGTTACGGTTAATATTATTTTGGTTTTCGTTTCGATTAAAATAAACAAATTTAAGTTGTAATCTAAAAAAAATTGCACTTTGAAATATAACTAGTTAATAATTATTACATTAATTACACTAGAATTTTATAAAAATAAAAATAAATATATACTATATAGTAATTAAAGTAAATGTAGTATATATTATTTTTTTAACTATTTTTTAAATGTAATAAAAATTCTGCTTATTATATTTTTTTTTTATAAGTTCAAATGTAAACAGAAACTACAGCCGAAAAATTTTGGAATTCGATTACGATTAAAAAATTTTACCTTAATAAAAATTCGGTTCTGGTTATCGGTAACGGTTTTTTTTGAAAATATTATTTTGGTTTTCGTTTTGGTTAAAATAAACAAATTTAAGTTGTAATGTAAAAAAAATTGCGCTTTGATATATAACTAGTTAATAATTATTACGTTAATTACACTAGAATTTTATAAAAATAAGTAAAATGTATGTCTTTAAATTTATACCAGTCGATATATCAGTGATTGTAGATGAATTTAACTTGACTTGTACCTTTATTATTTTTTCGGGACATGCACATTAAGTGATCATATATTCTTTATTATACAATACTATATAATAATTTATAGCGTAAACACAGTGCATTTTTTTTTACTATTTTTTTAATATAATAAAAATTCTGCTTATAATATTTTTTTTATAAGTTCAAATGTAAACAGTTCGGTTAAAATAAACAAATTTAAGCTGTAACATAAAAATTGCACTTTGAATTATAAATAGTTAATCATTATTACATTAATTACACTAGAATTTTATAAAAGTAATCGTTAAATCTTTAAATATATACTGGTTTTAGTACCGACACTTTTTCAGTTCGGTTATGTTTTCTGTTACATTATAAATTTATTTTTCGAATTGGTTTTCGGTTTCTATATTTAAAAAATAAAATATCGGTTTCAGTTTTCGGTTCCGGTTTTATAAAAAGTCAAATATCGGTGTAGTTCTCGGTTACGGTTCGGGTACCTAAATGTAAACAATCATTTATTAAGTTTTGGTTATCGGTAACGGCTTTTTCAAAATATTATTTTGGTTTTCGTTTTGGTTAAAATAAACAAATAAATTTCGGTTTCGTTACGGTTTCGGTTTTAAGTTGTAATCAAAAAAAAAATATTACATCAATTACAATAGAATTTTATAAAAGTTAGTAAAAGGGGCTTAACTAGATAAGACGGTTTTTTCGGCTTCGGTTTTGAGTTGTAATCTAAAAAAAATACAGACGTTACTACTGTTACTAGTGCTGTTGATGAAATTCAAATTTTCGAATTTTGAATTTTGTTTTCGATTTTATTTTTAGTAACCGCGAAAATAAATTGTCTTTCTTAATACAAAATAAATATAATAAAATAAGTTAAATACATATTCTATAATCTATAGTTTGTTATTCTATTTTTATATTTTTATAAATTCTCTTAAATTAGTTTACGTCAAATTGATAAAAATTGTTCAAAATAACATTTAACTTCGATAAGTATTTATTAAAGTTTACTTTAAAAATGAAAGCGAAGCAATAATAAGAATAAGAATAGAAACAATAATACTTAATATTTAAAGTTATACACGAATAGTAATATAATCTATGATGTACATTTATAATTCTGTTTATATACGTATGTATATACATAATTCGTAGTAAATGTTACTAGTTATTTCTAGTATATTTTTTTGTCTATCATTAAATAAACATAAAATGCATTACAAATATTTTAAATTACTTCAATTTGTTGATATTTTATTATTTGTATCCATTATTAGTTGCTTATATCTTTCGTTATAAATATTTTTATTTACAGTTTTATTTATTTTATTTACGCATTGAAAATAATCCATTTATTTTGACATTTTATTTTAATTCTTCTTGAATGAGTTCTTTGGATATATTTGTGTTATACTGATTCATACTTTTCTTGTAATTCTAACTACGAATTATATTTATATTTTTCTATGAAAATGAGATCTAGGTATTCCTAGTTATTCAGATTTTAACTATAGACTGTTCCATTTGAAAATGACAAGTTACAGTCATTTGAAATTGAGTAAATTTGATTGAACACCCAGTATAATACATTAAAAAAAAATATGAGAACATAGAATATAGTTACATTTCTACTGAAAAAAACATTCTTCATTTTTACTATTAAAATAATTTTAGTACGTTTATAAAGCAATGCGTGTGTTTGGTATTTTTTAGAGAATAAACGGAATAACTTGACAACGCCACGGAAAGCTAAAACAAAATTTATATGTCCTTATAGGGGAATAAAATATAATTGAAAAAATATAAAAATATGTAGGGTGTTACATTAAAAAAGGCAAACAATTTTCGCCGAGCCGTAATTCAACACCCTGTATATGTGAAAATAATTTTATGTTATGCTCCTTGAGTGGACGAATAATTTCTGTTAATAAATTTATGGTGGATATCTAACGACAAGGGAGATATTGAAGACGGGCATTTCGATGACTCATTCTGTATAATTATTTTTTTATTCTCTGGAGATGACGTCCAGGTACCTCCTACTTTTCTATACCGTAAATTGTAGGTCGCAACACAGTATTTATTTGATTTATTTACTTATATTTTGTTTTATGTAACACTCTTTGATGATGTCCCCCAGGTATACATTACACACTCCACCAGAACCTCACACACACATACATCCACCACCCCTTACCACTGTCCACACTTCACACACTTTCACTAACCCCTCGTCTGGGTCCCCCAGGTGCCAAGCGACCGCCAACGCGCGCGCTCACTCTCCTCAGTCCCGGACCTGCACGCGTCGCACGAAGCCATCCCCATCCCGGCGCCGGCCTACGACGCCTCGGCCGGCCACAGCCCGGAGTCGGAGTCCAGCGGCGCCGACGAGGTGGGAGCCCAGGCCATCGCCTCCACAGCGGCGAGTCTCGCTCTCGGCAGGGTCTATGCTGCTCATAGTCTGCCTTCCCATATATGGTCGCTGAATGGTGAGTTGATGTTGTTTTGGTTCTTGTATATGATACGGAGTACCGCAAGGATCTACATTAGGTCCATTGTGAATTTGCGTTGTGTGATTGTAATATATAGTGAATTATAGTCCTACATCATATCATACAGCTAGAGTTTTACATTAATTGTATATCTGATATTCAGTCTGTAGTATATGGAGTACCGCAAGGATCTATATTAGGTCCATTGTTATTTTCTTTATATATTAATACAAATAATACAAAAAATATCTTAAAGTACAGTCAAGTTATTAAAAAAGATTAAATTCGGAGTTAATTAACATTTAGCCTAAGGACATCTTGCGGCGTTTCGCCGCATTTTTTCCGGGAGTCAAGTCGTGACAGCTATTTAGTTTATGGTTTGATTGTAATATGTAGTGAATCACAGTCGTACGTCATGTTATATAGCTAGTGTTTTGTAGTAATTGTATATCTGATATTTAGTCTGTGGTATATGGAGTACCGCAAGGATCTATATTGGGTCCATTGTTTTTTTTATATATGAATCATATCATACAGCTAGTGTATTGTATTAATTGTATGTCTGATATTCAGTCTGTACTCTGTAGTGTATGGAGTATCGCAAGGATCTATATTTAGTCCAATGTTATTATTTTATATATGAATCATATTATACAGCTAGTGTTTTGTATTAATGGTATCTCTGATATTCAGTCTGTACTGTATGGAGTACCGCAAGGATCTATATTGGGTCCATTGTTATTTTCTTTATATATGAGTATAAATAATTGTTGTTGTTTTGTGTTTATGGTTTGATTGTATTCAATCTGTAGTATATGGAGTACTGCAAGGATCTATATTAGGTCCATTGTTATTTTCTTTATATAATAATAATTTAATAAACATCTTTAGAACCAACGGATAAACGTTAAAGAAACCGGCGCTTTAATCTGTAGTGAAAAAATTGACCCTTACACTCGACAAAATTTGTTATTGTTAATTGGTGTGAATTTGTGTTGTGTGATTGTAATATGTAGTGAATTACAGTCCTACATAATATCATGCAGCTAGAGTTTTACATTAATTGTAAATCTGATATTTAGTCTGTAGTATATGGAGTACCGCAAGGATCTATATTGGATCCGTTGTTTTTTTTTATATAATAATAATATAATAAACATCTTTAGAACCAATGGTTAAGCTTTATAGTAACCGGCATTTTAATCAGTATTGAAAAAAATGACCCTTACAGTCAATAAAAAAATTTGCATAATGCTGATGATATTAATTATTAATTAAATTTTCCATTGTAAAATAGTTTGAAAGTGTATTAAGTCGTTGCGAAAACTATATTTTCTACGAACACATGAAAAGTGGCACTTTTCTCACACTATATAAAGCTTGGAAGTAGCGTATTTCCCATAATCGTGGGTTAAAGTGTGAGAAAGCATTTCTCACAGTATTTGGGCATGCGCTGTTAAACAGCACTCAACTAAAAAACACTTTGCACACAAGTAGCATAAATAAAGTTGTGTTATTTTTTTCTTTATTCGTAAAATATATTGTACCATGAATCGACTTCAAATACGTATTCTATATCAATGAAATATCTTATGTTTTAATAATATAATTCGCAAAAATGGTATTAGAAATGCTGTTAAGGAATTATTATTCAAGTAACTTTTCTGCCTAAAAGAAATTGAATATTGTGTTTTCACATACACAACATTAACGCGATTTTTGCACGATCTCTAAAATTTTAATTTAATACATTTCATTTTTAAATGGACTTAATAAATTGTATTATAGACACATGAGTTTAACGACAACCAGAATTATTGTGGTATTATAAAAATATTTTATCTTTTAGATAAATAGATAACAGGAAATGATACAACGATACTTATGTGGTGTAGTACGCAATTGTTTGTAAATTTTAAATTTTCATATTATTCCTTACTGTGACATAAGTTTGATAATGAATAAACAGCGAGGAAAAGTGAAATTTTCCAAATGCAAAACTTCGCAGTTATCGCTGATATTTGTATCTGGTGCGATTTACGTCAACCTTCGGCCTTCACGAGACCGAGACTTTGGCTGAAGGCCGTTCAGTCAAAACCGAACTCAGAGCTCAGTGCATTATATGAGCGAGTCATCACGAAATTATATCTTTAGGCAAACTTATAAATTGCTGGATTAAACTGCTTTTGTAGTTGTTTTTGCGTATTAAAATAACATTTAATGTGAATAATCAAGCTTGTATCATGGCGGTTATAAGCAAGATGGGTGACTGTGTTTTACAGATAATTGCACTTGTATTTCATGTAGGTTTCAGCTGGATTACAGTACTTTCCTTATAGTTAGTTTTTTTTTTGTTATATTTTATTTAGTAAATAAGACAGTAATATCACAGACTAGTTACATACAGAAGCGACACTCCGTATCGGTACCTTTCATGTTCCCCTATTCAGTTCTATGACCTTGGAGCATTGTGTAGACCTTTAAATTTGTTCCCTTCCCCTATCTCTCACTAAGATGTGAGGAAACTTTCCGATTTTAAACAATGAGCCCTTTAAATTTGTTCACTTTCCCCATCTCTCTCTAATTTTCGTTTCTCTGTCTTACTGTCGCTTCTGTATAAACCTATTCTGTGGTAATATCGCAAAAATAATGGGGAATTCTAGCTCAATTGAATTTAGAAAACAATATGCATAATAATTAATATTAATAAATAATACTTCCGAAATATGGGGGCTTTTAGTTATCGCGTGTCGTCACCTATATGAATTGCATCAATATTTTGATTGGGGACTTTAAAAAACAGCGAATATTTTGATTGGCAAATAAAAAATCCCGCCATCAAGTCTGACGAATCAGCTTCAAGAACACAACAGGTGTGACCTTGAGTCACAATAAACTTCAGTTGTGTACTTTTAAAGTGTTATTAATTGTATTTTTGTTTTATATATTAACTATTATTATTATTTCTTTTCCATTTGTGACAGTATTATTTACGAGATTAGTACATAAAGTACTTGTTTATGTGTAAAGTCAACTTTGAGCTCCTTACGAAAATTGCATAAATTTCTCGAAAAGTGTTCAAGCTACAAAAATTTTGAGGTCTGCTATGAATTTCCCTTAAACAAGTGTCTGTAGAATGAATTGAAACAAGAAAATTATAAGTCAAAAAGTAAATTGACTAATTTTGCTCATATTTAGTGAGCTAGGTACATATTTTTTGGGAAAAAAAATACACGATTAAAATGGCTAACCAATGCTTTGCTTTGCCCCAATTTAACTAACTTCGTATCTCTTACACAATTGTTAGCCTCTTAAAACGGACATCCTGTATACATTTGTAATCAAGCTTGTATCAGGGCAGTTACAAGCAAGATGGGTGACCATGACATTTCTGTTTTACATTGCTAATAACTTCTACAACTGCAAAGTTGTGACGCAAATTGTGTATAAGATATGAAAACTACGTTGTGTTAGTTTTTAGCGATTCATAAAAATATATCTGGTAGATACTTTCATAGTTTTATTTGTGACAGATAGCTAGTTATTATATTATGTTCATATTTATTTTTAGCTTTTTAATTATAGTAATTTCGTTTTTGAAGTAAAATTGCACTTTTTCCTTTTGAAGCTTTTGATTCATTATTTCGTATTCAAGTTATATTTTAATATCTGTTTATTCTTTACTTTTATGTGTAAATATTGTGTATAATAATAAACAATATAAAATTACAATTAATCACAATTTACACTATAAAATTTTCCATATTTAGTCACGTGTAATTCATATATAATTCACGATAATTACAACGTGTAATAGTAGCTTCCTGGTACGATTGTGTTTATTGTTTCACGCTTAGAATCTGAGCAAAGTGCTTTGGCAGTAATTTAATTTGAGTGAAGAGTTTGGAAGACCATTAGTTCGAAAATCGACTGCCTCTTATTGCAGATTGTATCGATATAACTCGACAAATTATCCGTTCAAGAAACTTTGACATTTCACGATTTTCACAACAATTTCAGGCTATTTCAGCAGCAAAATATCACACATAATTCCCTGAAAATATACCTTGCAGTTCTGCATAAAAATAGATGACATACAGGTCAAATTATCTCTGAAATACGGGCACCCATCTTGCTTGTAACTGCACTGATACAAGCTTAACTATGTCTTATTTACTACTCGAAATGTAAAAAACAAATAACAATATTCTAGGTTAATTCTAATGAAATACAAGTGAAATTATTTCTGAAATTTCTTGCTGAACTGTGTAAGAATATCATGAAAATAATGTAAAATAAATTGATATATGATACTGTTTTTGTGTCGCTCAAAAATGTTTTTATAAAGTAATATGATATTTGTCATAAATTTTATTCTTTTGTTGAATGTGATAGTGTTATTCATATACAGATCTTTGCACAAATGAAATATTAAAATTGTAATTATTCATTCAATTTAACAAAATAGTTATTTATGTATTAAGGGCATAATCAGAAGATTATAGCACTAGGGAATGTTTAAATTTTCTGAGGGCTATAATCTTGATTATGCCCTAGGTACATACAAAGTTTTATTTCATTTTATGGTACTTGAATTTCATGCTGTGGTTTCTTTACAGATAGTTGTCATTGTTAGATTGTTTGTTCTTAAACAAATTTAATATAATCCAAGTGTCACTGTTACTGTCAAATATTTATAAACCGTCACATACTGATTATTATGGCGAAATATTAATGGAATTTGAGGCTGCACAGACCAAGTTAGTTTCTAAAAATTCTGAAGATTTATATGAAACAAAATTTGAATAGTTCTGTGAATGTTAAATTAAAATTTATTGTATTATTTGACATTTATTCATTAACCGTAATTTTAATCTGTTTTGTCAAATTCATTCTCTGTATTACATGTGAAATGAGGCAAACAAATATATTGGTCTGTATTTTAGCTCTTATATTTATCTCTTTTAAGCTTTCTTTAGCTAGAGACGGTCTCTATGTTTAATGAAGGTTTTAGTTATAACCATATTCAGAAACCTTCTTTTAGTTTTCTTTAACGAAAGATAATCTTTTTCTAAACTACATTTGACAACATTTATTTTTTATTTCCTTATTATTAACACCAAATAATTCCCAAACAGTTACTATGCCATCAATATTATGCACAAATCAACCATTTTTATGACTAAACAAGAGTTTAAAGACGATCCCTGTCATTTCTAAGTAACTAATCTAAGAAAGATCCTTTATTATTGCTAATCCTGAGAGGTGAATATGAAATCTTAGTGAAGCGTCTTTAAATTACTTAACATTACAGACCACAGTAACTATGAATTATGACAAATCCTATGTTTCATGTTAAAAAATACTCACGGTTTAACAATTTGAATGCTGTTATACGTATATAATAGAAAAATAGAAAAATATTTTCGGTTATTTTATGTGTCTAATTTCCAACTTACGCAGCGTCGATCTAGTTCTCCGAAGTGAGATACGTAAGTGATATATTTAGTGCATTGTTGATAATTCCCAATGCGTCTTTGTTCCAGTAGCATTGAGCGTACGGTTCGTATAAGCAGGCCATATGCACAGACTTAAAATAGACTTAGCTGTTAGCTCTTCATGGGAGGCTTGGCATTTTTACCCTGTTTAGCCGGGGTCTAAATATAGAAGTTTAGGTATATGAAACTGACTTATGGGGGTTTTACAACCTTTTATGGAAGGGTAGGAAGCTTTGTGATCAGGACACAGAATAGGTTTATACGGCAGCGACAGTAAGACAGAGAAGCGAAAATTAGAGAGAGATGGGGAATGTGAACAAATTTAAAAAGGCTAATTGTTTAAAATCGGAAAGTTCCCTCACATCTTAGAGAGAGAGATAAGGAAAGAGCGCTAATTTAAAGGTCTACACAATGCTTTAAGGTCATAGAACTGGATAGGGGAACATGAAAGGTACCGACACGGAGTGTCGCTTCTGTGTGTAACTATTCTGTGGTCAGGAGTTATAAATTATCCCAACTCAAAGGTATTACTTGAAAAGTAAGAACAGGTCCGTATTAAATAAATTCATACTGTACTTACTTTGTATAAATAAATAACTAATAATGGACTTGCTAAGCAACCGTTAAAAATAATAGTTTATAACACAGTGAATACTTTTAAAACGTTGTCATTGACAACGAATTAAAAGTAAAAAACAAATTTACTTTTAACACTTGTGTTAAAAAGGAACTAAATCTAGTTACCTGTCAAAAATGTCATTCTATAATGCTTAGTTTTTATTTACTAATACATAACTAGGGTCGTAGGAAAAATAGTGTATGATATTTGTGTTAAAAGTGATTTTATTTCGTTCGTGGGGATGTTACACTCGGCTTCGCCTCGTTTCAAACTTCCCCACTCACTCATAAAATGTCACTTTTAACACTTATATCATAAATAACTATTAATTATTTTCTATTATTTTTTATGAGCATTGTAAAATTTTTACAGGTTAGTTACTGTAATTGTTTAATTACTTAGCTACCAAGAAGCCTGTAAAGTGACAATTATATAGAAGGTGGAAATAATATACTATATCATCTTAACTTGAACCAGTAAGCTACCAATGAATAATTATAATTCCTGTTTTATAACCCCCGACCTTGTTTTTCTATTTCTAACTTCCCATAGCCTACCATATCCTGTTCCTGTTTACGGCAAGGTAGTTTACGTGAGATCGATCCGCCGACGTCGAGACGTCGTCTAGCCAGCGAGTCGCCCGCCGCGACGCTAAGGTAAAGAACAGTTGTACACCCCGGCTAAACAGGGTAAAAATGCCAAGCCTCCCATGAACAGCTAACAGCTATAGTAGAAGTTTAGTTATATGAAATTCACTTTCGGATAAGCCGATTAGCCCTTATAAAGTTTTATGGGACTTGCGGTATTGGTACTTTTAGGCAGGTAGATTTTTCTGTCGTATGTTAAGGGCCGTACCAGAAATTTTCTTTCAAAATGTTTCCTAATTATATACTTTTGAATCTAAAGTAAAATATTCAAATAATAATGCATTTTAAATGCCGTCTTCTAATTTCAATTTGTAAATTGAGAAGAGATTAAATTATTAAAATAAATTCAACCGTAAATTTTAAATACAAACAGTTATTAAATAAATATAAGAAACACTTAATTGTTTAAAAAAATTGAATTTTATTTTTATTCATATTTCGACTTTTATGGCCATTAACAGGAAATACTAATAAATATACTTCACAGAAAATTTGTAGTATTTATACATAGAAGAACAAAGACAGAAACTAAGTATTAACCACCTTTTCAATGGTAAGAATATGTAAAAAGGATTAAAGCGGAGAGATCAATGGGGATTTGACTAAGTCAAGTTGTTCATTCTTAAGAATTTTCTTTTCATTGGTGATCTTTGGATTTCCAATTACATATGTTAAGAACTCCATTATTAGTTATTTATTTATACAAATTAAATAGGGTATGAATTTATTAAATCCGGACCTGTTCTTACTTTGAAGTGATACCTTTGAGTTGGGATAATTTATAACACCTGACCACAAAGCTTCTTACCCGTCCATAAAAGGTTGTAAAACCCGCTTAAGTCAGTTTCATATAACTAAACTTCTACTATGACAGCTATAGTAGAAGTTTAGGTATATGAAATTCACTTTCAGAAAAGCCGATTGGCCCTTATAAAGTTTTATTTCCACCTTGTACATAATTGTCACTTTAAGGAACAAATTAATGTTCAGGTCAAAATGTTTGATATTGTCAATATAATTTTTTTAGTAGGATTGGGATTTAAATGCTGGAAATGAAAAAATAATATATATACTACGGTAGAGAAGAGCATTATTGACCAGCGCCTTATGTCCCTCGGTGGTTCTAGGAGAATAATGATAATCTTGTCAACCTTGGTTTATAATATACTATTTTCTACAACTATCAAAAAATGTTGACATTTTTGCACTAATATTTAGGTGTAAAATATGCCATTCTTTCATGTGTTATGTTTGTATGTATCTGAGATATCCAGGTAAATTTTCATCCCCAAAGTAAACATTGCACGAAATTTGGGGGTAAACAGGTTAACACCAGTGTTACAAATGATATATTACTCACAGCCCTTGCAAGTTACGTAATTAATTAATATATCTTCATATACCACCTTGTTCTGACATAGACTTATGTCTCTTTGTGTGACATTTATTATATGTAGCAAAAAATTTTGATGACATTTGTTTGTACGATTATAAAAATAGTCGAGCTTGGATCAGGACAGTTACAAGCAAGATGGGTGACTGTGTTTCATTGATATTTTTACTTGTGTTTCATGTGGGTTTCATCTAGATTATACTGCCTTCCTTAGTGTTACTAGTAAAACTTGTATCAGTGCAGTGACAATCTAGATGGGTGACAGTGTTTCCTTTCTTACAAGGTATATAAAATGACTTTGAGAGGAGGCATGTGAACATGTTATATGCCTTCAGTACGAGTTTGAACTTGCTAGAATCATTTGGTTGTCTGTAGCGATTTTTTCGTTAAACAGTTTTTTCTTGTGCCTTCTAAAAATGAGTAACGTCAATTTCAAACAAAGGTGTGCTATCAGGTTTTGCTTCAGACTTGGGCACAGTGCAATAGAAACTTACAAAACTTAAGCAGATCTACGGAGACAGTGTTGTTTCAAGGGGCCAGGTTTTTCGGCGGTTTTAGACATTTTCAGAAGTAAAAAGGTCGATTGAAGATGAAACACACAGCGGAAGGCCTTCATCTTCAAGAACTGATGAAAATGTCGACAGAATCTGGGATCTTGTGTATTCAGATCGTCGGTTGACAGTACTGAAAGATTGGGGAAGAGTTAAATTTGATTCACACCACCGTTCAGCAGATTTTAAATAATTCTTGGGGATGAGAAATATCTGCGCAAAAATGGTTTAAAAAAATATTTCAGAAGGAAAAAAGTCAATTGAAGATGAAACACGCACTTTTATTTTTATATATTTGTGTTAGATTACACTCCCTCTTTTCATATAAGCAAAACTGGTTGCAGTAGTGTAAGGCTATATAAGTCGTCTATTCAAGTGTACTTTTATTTACACATATATTCAAGTGTAATGCGCATATAAAATCCGTTTATTTATTGTTTTTAAAATAAACATAATCCCTACATTGTTTACTAGTACAATAGCCTTGTTAAGTGCTTGTTTATTTATTTATTTTATTTATAAACATTGTTCATGTCCTTATATACAGTGTGTGCAACAAAATATAGAATGTAGGACTTTTTGGAACACTCGGTATGTGACAGTTTAATGAAGTATCACTGATTATAATTCTTAGTGTCTGTATTTTAATTTTATTTAAATTAAATTTAAATTATTTTTCATTAATAATATACCAATATTATAAAAATATAAAATTATCTAGTATGACATGTAATTAACTGTCACAATTGGCACATAGAAATTTTCCTTTATTTACATGGCTATGTCTGATTTTGAAAGAAAATGTTACATTTTATATTTAAAATTTAATAAATCGCGTACTGTAGACATGCAGTTGCATTAATTTTGATCTTATCTGAGGTAGAATTTAATTTTCAATAACTTTGTACTGTTGTAGTTTTGTTCTAAATCTATCAGGAGAGAGAGTATCCGCATTTTTTTTAAATCCCGTGTTAAAGTCCTATGTTCCGCGTTTCGTTGCATACACTGTATATTTATATGAATATTAGAATAAAAAAATTTAAAGGTTAATTTGTATTTTTATTGTTAATCCATTTAGTATGAATGAACTTTAATATATGTTGCAATGCGTCAGTTTTGATATTTCATTTTAATAATACAAAAATAAAAATTTATCTAATAAGTAAGGAAACAAAGGTTGATATTTAACGCATACGAAAATTATAAAACGAGACGGAGGCAAGTATTGTAAGAGCAGAAGTTAAATAACAACCAAGTATACTTATGTGTTTCATATAATATTTTTTCTATTCTGTTAGAATAAGTTCAAAAATATATTTGAAATTATAAATTTTTGATATTTTGATAACATAAAATAAACAAAAAAGACATAACATTAACTGTCTAATAGTGTGCGTTACAAAGTTACTATAACAAAATTGTTGGTTATAAACAGATAAACTATGTAAATAAAGTTGTCATTCGAGTTATTTGAATTGTAAAATATGAGTCACTGTAATTCTAATAAATGTAGTATCTATATTATTAATATTTGTAAAGCAAATAAGAACTAAATATTCTATTTTTGTAGCTGTTAATGTTTCTATATATACCTACTTTCCATTTAGATTTCGAGTGAAATAATGATCTTATTATGTTACTAGTGAAATAATGGAATTAATAACCTAACTAAAATTAGTAAAATAAAGAGTTTCTTACTTAAACAGAAGTCAAAAATGAAATTTTCAAGTACCCAATAATGGGTTACAAGATATAATAATTTATTGATTATAAAAAATGTAAAGTTTTTATGGTTAATAGTAATTAGTGTGTTACTAATTATTATAATAATTATCTACAAGAAAATAACACTACAAGTTTGTTGAACAAAAGCAAACAAACGTAGTAGTTGGCCATGAAACGCAATCAATAAAAACAAGTGCGAATTAATATCGTTTCGATCCACAACGAAAATTTTGTCGTGGGCACTTTGTGCTTTATGGAGAAAGTACAACACTTTGTACTATATATCGGTACACGTCTTATATACAGGGTGGAAGCGAAAGTTGGGCACATGATTTTACTTGGAAGTTATTACAGATACAAAAATAAACCAAATTACAAAGTTGTAGGAGACCAATATTCTTTTAAACCAGTGGTTCTCAAGTTACAGTATTTTTTTTAAATAGGATTATACATATTTTTTATGTCTTTTCGTCAGCGAATTTTTTTCTGAATTCAACCATGTATTAGTCTGATATCTTTACATAATAAAAATATAAAAAAATGCGAAAGAAATTTAAATAAATTTTTATTTAAAAATTAATGTACAATGGCTATGAATGAAAAACAATAACAAAATCTAGCGGTTGTAAGTAATATTATTGTTCTAATTTTATTTTTAATATTACTGAATTAACTTTTTTTTCCTAATTTTTTTTTACCAGCGCCTTGTATCCTTCGGTTGCTTCACACTTCGGGACAAAATCTTGGCGCTAGGTCAGTAATAATAGTCTTCTCACTTATCATAATTGATTTTACTTACTAAAAATAAACTCGTAAAGTACCTCATTAATCTCTACTGTAAGATAAAATATAATAAAAAATTATTCATTATATCAATATATTTTTAAATATCAATCAAGTATACTATATTTGCCGCAGTTGATCCTCACGTCATCTATTTCTGTTGCAAGAATTATTAAACTTTTATCTTGCATCTTTGTCATATACGCACGACATAGGAAAAACTTTTATTCGCTATCTCATTATTGTCATTTATGTCATTCCTGTCATTTCTGACGGTGATTTTGGTGTCGACAATTTGTGCTTCATTGTATGTTGGTAGTTTTGTTAGTTTACTCTACAACTCTTTTCGTATGTTGGAATGTTTCATCTATTATTATATTTGTAAGTTTTAACATTGATTTTCTTCGAAAATCGTACTATTTCACCTGACAAGATGATATCAAAATAATAACCAGGATCGTGTAACTTAAATAGGTGAGACTGGGCTCGTTTTGTCTTACCATCTCTTCGTTGTTCCCTAGAAGTTTAATAGAAGTAATAATTTAGTTGGCTTTCATTTTTTTACAAAACATTTGATTTTTTGTTAATAAATTTAATACGATTGACAAAATATATTTCTTGAGATATGTAGCAACAACTCTTTTTTTCAAAAACCTTTCTTGGAACACACGGTATAAAAGCAAATTTTGGGTACGGTACGACAGATGATAGGGACGTCTTATTTTATAATGACTTTCAAATTTCGTTTTATGTATGTGATAGCTTCAAATACCTGTGTTATAAAAGTGTGCATAGGGGTGGGATTCTATAACTCATAACAATTGTAGACAACAATTGTTAAAATATCAATTACAAACGTCAAATGTCACCATGACGGAAATTCAAATTTGCAATGAATTTAAGACGTTCGTATCAACCATAAATAACCATTACGTATAGAATAGCAAGTATACTTTGTAGTTGATATTTGCAATTGATATCATAACAAGTTCAAATGATAGTAAGCGAAGTTATAGAATCCTACTCTAGTTTTGTAGCTCAGTGATACATTTTCTATAAGACACCACATACAAATTCTGGTGAAATTAAGTTTTCAATGACAGCAGGCAGTAGGCCTTGGCGTAGTCAACTGTTTCTCCGCTACCGCTTTGCATTTGTTACTATCTTTAGATAAGTAGCAGTGGTCTGTTGCTGTCGAGTGAATACACAGTATGCTAGTGATAGCACGTCAACTAACATGTGAATGTGATTGTTTTCTACTGTTTTTATTCTTTTGTTTTTACTTTGTGATATATAAGACTGATTTTGACAATGGGGTTAAACCTTTCAACTAATATTAATATTAGACATGGTGCTAGAAAAGAAAGTGGTAAGAAATTTGATTTATTTTTATCAATAAAGACAATGGGACCTATCTATATATTTAATCAGTTGTTAAAGTTTTTGATAAGTAAAAATAAACATTACGAGTCATATTTTGATATTTTCTCCAGTACTATCTATTTGTATTGCAGAAAAAAAATTAGCAACTATTTGAAAATGAACCACTAAATTAGAGAATGAGGTAAAATATGTAGAATGACATATTTATTTACTTATAAAATAAAATTTGATATTTTTACTAGTTTTACTAGTATTACTAGTAGTAAAGTTTGTTTTTCTCTATAAATATTCATATTATTATACAGGCACTATAAACTGCAATACAAAATTCAAACGTGGTGTATCAAATTCAAACAATTTCAAACAAAACAATTCAATTTGTTTCTGAAATCTGCCAAATAAATCTTACAATATTTAATTTGACAAACAGTGCTTCTAAAACTATTCACAAATACACAATGTTTAATATCAATAGTCAAGCTTGTATCAGGGTAGTTATAAACAAGATGGGTGACTTTGTTCAGAGATAATTTTACTTGTATTTCATGAAGATTTCTACTTGATTTGTACAGATGGTTTAAAAGTTATTTGTTGTGTTTTATATTACGTGTTATGTATAAAATAGTCAAGCTTGTATCAGGGTAGTTACAAGCAAGATGGGTGACTTTGTTCAAAGAAAATTTTACTTGTATTTCATGTAGATTTTTGCTTGATTTGTACAGCGACTTTTGCAGTTATAAGTTGTGTTTTATGATTACTAACGATTACTCAAATACTAGTGAACAAAAAAAATTGAAATTTTGGACATAACATTGGGACACCCTAGATTAGATCTGATTAGATTTTGGTGTTAATCGTGCAATAAGAAGTGGAGTTTTTATAAAGATCTGAAGTATTTTTCTGAAATATTTTAATTATGAATATATGAGAATTTTTGTAAATAATAATTATATATTTAGTCATTAGCTAAAATTTTAAGTTCAAATTTGTTTCTTATTTAACTATTACCAGTAATTGTTGATTCGGGTAATTTGTTACAATAGCGGTTGATATATTTATTTCCAATGGAAATATATATTTTATATTTGACAGTGACAGTTATTATAATTATATAATTGATAGTGAAAATATTATACACATAATTATCGAATACTCTGACAGGAATTGTACTAATACTGCAAGTGCTAATTATTTTAATAATTCAATTTATCGTGACAGCAGTCAATGCATTACTCATATATATATATATATATATATATATATATATATATATATATATATATATATATATAATGCAAATATTAATAAACAGTATAAAGAGGACAGTCAAGAGGTTATGTGGTGGTCACATGAGATTTTCTGTTTGGTAAATACGCTATATAATAACAACAATTCTACAGCGAGACTTTTGCATAAAGTATTATTTTTAGAAGCAGATAAAGTACATGTAAACATGTTTACATTAACTTGGTTCAAATATTTTAGACCAAATTTTCATATCTTTCATTCTTCTTTTGTTCCTTAATTTACAACAATAGAAAGTTCATTGACTGTCACTTATCTTTAATAAAATATTAGTACTTTCATAAGTGCATACCTTTGTGATACTCTGTTACCTCTCATGGGTAAAAATATATTTACCCACAAGAGGTTTTTGGCATGAACGAGGGCATGAATATACAAGGTCACTAATGAAACTGTTTAATTATAAGGATTTCGAGAACTGTAAGAGATACGAAGTCGGTTAAATTAGACAAAAGTTGTCTCATGTGGGGGTCATTTTGTACATGTTTTTGTTTTTACAAAAAAAAAAAATGCATAGGTGTCTAGATATAAACAAAAATGTAAATTTTTCAATATTCGTTTTTTGCTTACAACTTTTTTATTTCAATAAAAAAAATATTATAACTTGCACATTATTCAGGCACTTTTTAAAGACGAATTCACTGCAGTACTCAAAATTTTTATTTCTCATACCGTTTTCGATAAAATTATACCAACTTTCAATTTTCATAAGAGTGTCAAAGTAGGCTGTGAGTTTGTTAGTTTTTTTTTCTCTTTTCAACAAAAAATTAAATTATTTAATATTGGTTATTCCACACACGTCATTATGACCCACTGCCCTTAGGTAGTTTTTCAGTGAAGAAATTTGGTAAAACCATTTGTTGATAACAAAAATTTTATGTTATAATTTGAGCTATGAATTTAATTGGTAAAATTTACTTATAATTCCTGTGAAGCAACGACAACTCAGGTCAAAAATGACTCTTAAATTACTCTAGTTTCGCTGTCATGATCTATATGTCATTTTTGACACTCGTTTGACTGTTACTACGTTACTAGCAACAACTATTCGTAAATTTTGCCAATAAATTCCTGGCTCTTATTATATTAATTATGATTATTTTTTTTAAATCGATACTAAAGTACACGTTATCAGTCCGCGAAATTAGCCAAAATAGTAGCTAAAGTACAACTTTACAGACTCTTATGTCAAAATTTGACTTTACGGACTTATCTGTCAAACTGAATTAACGTATATTTTAATAGTATTATATTTTTGCAGTTTATTTTAGCACTACCTAAAATAACAAATATATCATT
The DNA here is from genome assembly GCA_035578165.1 of Stenolophus ochropezus. Lineage (NCBI taxonomy): Eukaryota > Metazoa > Arthropoda > Insecta > Coleoptera > Carabidae > Stenolophus > Stenolophus ochropezus. Next base: position 1,495,101 of record JAQOWZ010000056.1, read on the forward strand.
CTATAATATTATTGGCGAATTTATTTATTATTTAACTTTAATAATAATTTATCTGATTTCATGCAGACGACGTCTAAGCAGGTGTAAACATAAATGAAAATTATAAAGAAATATTTGACACTTAGACAGTACGTTTGTTATCACAGCCATCCCCGTCTCAATAGTTATTATAGCTGACGTTTTACAAACACATAATGCTATTTATTTATGTTTTTAATTAATAATTTAACGATTTCGGAAAAAAATATAATGTATATCTAAGGACTAAAGTATTTTTTTTATTACTCATATGGTTTATTCACCTCGGCTGTCGCCTTGTAGAATAAATTCCGTATTCGTACCTAATAAAAAATTGTACTTTAGTACCTTGATATACAAATAATTATTTTATGACAACTTATATATACCTTTATTTTTTTTATTTGGTGTAGTTTTTTATGAAAATAATTGCTTTTATTTAATTTATGTAAATTTTAATAAATTTAAGATAAAATAATAATTCTTGCAGCAGAAATTGAAAATGCGTTGGACAAGTCGGTATAACCAAAATTTTGTATGACAAAAATTCAATGAAAAACACACTTAACCTAATGTGTAAATAATTTAAAAACATTTGATAAATTTTCTAATACGTATTAATTTTGTCATCTTATCAATATTCTAAGAAAATTTTGTGATATAAATATATTTTTTTCAATATAATATATTAAATTTTTCGTGGTATATTTATAGAAATAATTAACACATTTCAAGTTCATGTTCTTGTTTCAAAAGTGTAAAATTTATTCATTAAATGCAATTAAATTCTCTTTTTATTTTGTCCTTCAAAATATATTAATAAATTATTTTGCAAACAGGATATTGTGTACTGCGTAGTGTGGTTTATTAAGTTTTATTTTACTTGCATTTTTATTAGCACAGCTTTATATATTCAAATAACAGAATACTAAGCACATTATACTAGTATTCAGACTTAAGAGAATAATGTTTAGAAATTTGGGTATGGAAGCTATGTTTTGAAGTTAAGTAAACATAGTATATTATGTATTATTAATATTATTTCATTCTAAAAATATATCTGGCAACTGTTTTATTTTCCAAGCCAACACTAAACAACACATTTAAATTTAGAAACTTGTAATTCCAACCTAACCTAATGTAAAAAAAATGTGTTCAACACATTACCTCCCACCACTGTAGTAATATATTCTATATAAGTTTTCCAGTACATTCAATTTGTAGTTTTAAAATAAGATTTTTATTGCAGTTCAGAATATTTTTAATTCATTTCATACCTAAAATTCTCTTCATAAAATTTGTATAACAAAAAAACAGCTATTTTTGATGTTATTAAAACCGGAACCGTACTTGTACCTTGATTCACGCATTCATATATATTCCTTATATATTTCTTGCACCTTTTTTATTTTACAACAAAACTACTTCATATGTACTTATTTTATCTTTTAAACTTTCTTACACGAAATTTGACATCATATGTCAAATTTTCTGAACATATGAATACCTCATCTGTTTTATAGAAATTCCTCAGACTAAATGATATGTAAAATTATTATAAATTATATATTTTTTTCTATCTACCTAGAAGTTATATATAAACGTAATTATGCAGATCGGTAGAAAATTAAAAATCTTTATATTTAATAGTAACGTAATTTGTGAGAAAATGATATTTAGAGATGATTTTTAGGAAGAACTGTTTAAAGCTTCAAGTAAAGTACTAAGTACTACTTCCAGTTAACCAATTGTAGATAATATATTTTTTACATCTATCATATCACACATACACGGACATACAGACAACACGGTAAAAATAGCAAAATCGTATTCTAGGGATCTTAATTCGTGCTCATATGTTGAAAACTCACACTCGAGAAATTTGACCAAATACAATACCTCCTTTATCTATATATTGATAGGCGGGAAGGAAAAATATAAATTTTTCCAAATTTAAATTCGATTGTATGTTTTTTGATAAAAGATAACGAAAATGACTAAGCGAGTGACTTTTGTTTTGTGGAATAATTGAAGCATACAAAGGCTGCCGGAATCAATAACTCATTTCAACTGTTGACTATCGACGTGTTTTGTTTTTCTGTCTAGTTGGTTCTTAATTGTTCTACAGATGGAATTAAATAATTCATAAAAATATATTTCTATTATTTTTCATGTAGGCTTCCATTTATAAAAGTGAATTTTATATCGGAGTAGTTATAAGCAAAATGGGTGTCTAATTTTCAAAAATAATTTCACTTACATTTCATTTAAGTTTTCGCTGTATTATACATCCTCCCTTATAGTTATTATACAGGGTGATTCATAAAAATGCCCGTCTTCGATATCTCCCTTGTCGTAGAAATACAATATAAATTTATTACCAGAATTTATTCGTCTACTCAATGAGCATAACGTAAAATTATTTTTACATATACAGGGTGTTGCATTACAGCTCGATGAGAATTGTTTGCCTTTTTTAATGGTACACTATATATTTTTACATTTATTTAATTTTATTTTATTGTCCTATACGGACATATGAATTTTGTTTTAGTTTTCCGCGGCGTTGCCAAGTTATTCCGTTTATTCTCCAAATACAGGCATTGCTTTATAAAGACGTACTGAATTTATTTCTGTACAATTGTAACTATACTATATGTTCTCACATAATTTTTTTAAATATAATTATACAGGTTGTTTAAAAAAGCGAATCAAATTTACTTAATTTCAAATTACTACAACTCGTCATTTTCAAATGAAACACCCTATATTTTATAATTCAGTTGGGTATCTTTTTATATTAGCTTCATAGGTCATAATGTTATTAAAGGTAGCCTATGCCTAAAACAATAATTTCAGAGATTTTCATCATTATGGTTTTTTCTAGTTAATTTTTCAACATTTTATGTAGTACATGTAGTCAAGCTTGTATGTGTGCAGTTACAAGAAAAATGGGTGACTGTGTTAGAAATAATTTCACTTGTATCTCATGTAGATTTTTACTTGATTATATTCGTTGATTGAAAAATATATAGATAGGCAACCTTATGAGAAAATTCGTTTCACCTACATAACTGTGTGTCTGGTTACATTTGGGTTAATATCAGGCGTTTCTGTCTAATATTATAAAAAAAGAGCAAACGTCAAATAATTAATAATACAAATTGGTTTTATTTTAAAAAATACCAATGAATTATTGAAAGAACCATTTTAATAGATACCAAAAAATTCAGTAAATATGTAAAACAACTTTATTTGATATTTTTTACTGTCTAATTCCGAAAAGTATTTGATGGAATCATGAACGAAATGGCTCTGCTGAATCTGATTCCAAAACAGCGGTACGCAAAAACATACAGGCTTACTTTTCTATATATTTTTCAATCAACGTTATATTGCTATAGTTATTAGAGTATCCATAATATTGTAAGAAAGTCACTAGTCAAGCAATATGAGTAGATACCTATGTTATAGCATATTATGTTTCCATTTTATAAGATAATAATGTTTTCCAAATTTAAAAGCGTTTAACCGTGCAATGAACAGTTTATTTACAATATAAAGAATCGTGGCGACAGAAAAATAAAACAGTACAAACGTAAGGTGTAATTTACAATTATAATGTACACAGGTGTATGTTTATAAATAAGTACAGCTATTCTTGTTGGAAAGAATGTCCTGTCAACCTTGGAAACTTACAACTAACTTTGACTACTCTGAGCAAATGTATATCATCACCATTTCGTTTCGGTATTGTATTTGTCCACTTACACTGTTTGTATTGTCGTAGTTTTATAAAATAAGACGATTGTCCCTATCTTCTGTCGGACCGTACCCAAAATTTGCTTTTATACCGTGTGTTCCAAAAAACTGTCCGGTTAATAATAACTCACCATATTGTACAGGACAATACTACATGTATTCCTATATTTTATTTAATACAGATTACTTCATTTTTATAACATAATTCAACGAAATTCACAAAAAATAATTTATTCGTCTGATGTTGTATAGGTAGTATTTGACATATATGTATTTGAAATAAATATTTGAAATAGATTATGTATTTTGTGCCTTCATTTCAAATACATCTCAAATAGTATATTGTACAACAAGCATGGAATGGTACACATTTCATACGAGTATGACAGTTTGTCGGTTCATGCTGCATATCATATGAGTATGAAATGGACATTCCATGCGAGTTGTACACTATACTTTTTCTACGACCACGATATTATTTTCTAATTAATTAAATTTGGAACAATTTATTTTTGACATAACTGTGAGATATGAATAATTTTTGACAGAACTGTGAGAAATGAATTTATACCTTAACGTTTTCTATGGTTACCGTGGGAATTGAAAATGTGTTTACAATAAATTATATATCCGTAGCAATAACAAACATACAACAAGGAAATATCTTAACGGTTGTAGGAAAAATATTTTATATTTTAATACATTACTTATTTGCATTATATATATATAAGAATTCGAATTACATATTAGTATTTGAAGTACATATTAGAATTTGAAATACAAATTATCATGATTAATTATTTTCTGTTTTATTATATATCAGCTATACGTATAATTCGAAGAATATAGATTCTATTTTAGAATTCAAAGAACACATTGACATTGGATGTAATAAACTCCATAAAAATGTTTATTTTAATGATATTTTTAATTTTCTTTTATTAATTTCATGTGAAATAATTAAAACTATTTGATATACTTAAAAGTAATTGAAATACAATTAAAGTATTTTAGTATTTGAAATACTGAATGTTTCAAATACAAAAAATTTAATGTATTTTATAAATGTAATACCCTCAGTATAAATATCATATTTATATCGTAGAAAGTGTTTACAAGACGTCATCTTCCGGGTACTCTAGCTGCTAGTGAGAGTGCACCACTACCACTTCATTTCTAAATAAAAGTAAAAAATAGTCCAATAAAACATACCTATCTCTTGGACTGCCTGGCTAAAATGCAAGTGAAAAAATAATTATGAAATTCAATGTCACTTAAGTTCTTAATTTGTGTAATATAATCGACTTCTGATTTCTCAACTTTTTATCACATGTTTCGTGTAAAATATGTTATTAACATCAAGGTTTCTTGCAACACTGTTCATTTTTTTCTGCATGCATTTGTTTATTTGTTCATTTCTCATGTTTAGACGTCTGCTATGTCACGCAATAAGAAAATATTCAATAATAGTTCACCGTAAATGTAATGACAAGACAATAATCTTTGATAACAATTGATTGTTGGTATTTTTATCTGATAGTCAATTGTTAATAATACTAGTTATTTCTAGGTTAGACCAGAATTTGTTTGTTACAGTTTAAATGTATTTAAATTATACGAAAGTATTTGTGGTGCATTTTCCACAATAGTTATTAGTGTATGAACTTTTAGTATATGAACAGTAAAAATTATTATTGAAATAACGAAAACGCCACACCCACTAATAGGTAAAAATATTGTATCGATATAAATATCAATATTGTCTTATCTGTACGATAAAATATTATTTCCGTAATAACATTTTTATCTAATTGTGGGAACTTTTAGTATTGATTAATTTTTTTAAATTTCAATATTTATTTTATAAAAACAAGTACGGTTAGACAAGCGTAGCAGAAGGGCGCCAAAAATTGAAAAATAAAATACTTGTAATTTATTTGTAAAATTAAAAACTGCAAATTGTATATTTTCTCCTATATTTATCGATTTATTTATTTAGCATATGACATTTACGTATGTAGTAATAACAGGGGAAGAAATTTGCAAAGCCGCTGATGCTGTATTTTTGAGTAACCTCAAAAATATTTGAAAATATCGAATATTTACCTCGAAAATTTTCAAATTTTACAAAATTTTGTTTATAATATTTTTTAAAGAATAAACTACGTTGATTCCAAATTTACAAACAGAATTTAATTATCTCTTTCCGTTTCGGAGATATTTGTTGTCAAAGTTGCACTTCAAAAATGTGTGTTTTTTGAGTATATTTCAAAAATGAGTAGAGATACAATCTCAACTACTTTACCATTCGATTCTACGGGAAAAGTTATGTAAAGAAATGTTTTGTCCGCATATACGTTCTTTGGAACGATTTGGTGAAAAATGAGAAAAACGAAAAATCAGGAATTTCAGTTTTTCATTGGGAAACTTTTTCTCTCCAAAATTTTTCATTTTCTAGACATAAGTAGATATCGATGCGCTGATTTCAAATTTTCAAACCGAATTCAATTATCTCATTCCGTTCTCGAGATATTTACGTTTAAAGTTAGACCTGAAAAAAGTGGTTTTTCAGGAATAGCCCTGAAATGGGTCGAGATACGACTTCGGCAATATCACCAATCGATTCTACGGGCAAAATTACATAAGTGTACCAATTTTCACATTTTTACTCGAAGAGATACAATTTTTAGAAAGGAAAAACTGAAAATGTCCAAAATCGAAAAAAATCGCAAGGGGTTCATCAGGCGTTTTTTTCGATTTCGGCCATTTTCGTTTTTCCTTTCTAAAAATTGTATCCTTTGGAATAAAAATCTGAAAATTGGTACTCTTATGTAATTTTGCCCGTAGAATCGATTGGCGGGGTCGCCGAAGTCATAAACCTAACCCTTAAAGGGGTATACCTAAAAAACCTGTTTTTTTAGGTATTGCCAAAACTCAACTTTGAACGTTAATATCTCGAGAACGAAGAGAGATAATTCAATTCGGTTTGAAAATTTGGAATCAGCGCATCAATATCTACTTAAGTTCAGAAAATGAAAAGTTTTGGAAACAAAAAGTTCCTCGGAGAAATTTTGAAATTTAGGTTTTTTCGATTTTCTCATTTTTCACCGAATCGTTCCAAAGAACGTATATGCGGAGAAAACATTTCTTTATGTAACTTTTCTCATAGAATCGACTGGTATAATCGTTAAGATTGTATCTCAACCCATTTTAGAGATATAGCCAAAAAACACACTTTTCTGAGGAGCAACTTTGACATCAAATATCTCAGGAACGAAAAGAAATAATTAAGTTCGGTTTGAAAATTTGAAATCAGCGTGTTGAGCTCTATCAACGTACACTATTTCCCAAAATCAAAATTTTGGGCACAAAAATGAGTATTTTTGGGATATTTCGCGTTTGTCAACACAATTTTTGTATAAATATAAGTATGGTAGATCTCTATCGAATTTAGTCCTTTCAATTATATCTAAGTAAACAATAAATGGTCACTGCAATGTCTTTGACAGACTAATTTATTACTCTTTCTCTCATTAAAAAACGGACTATAGAGTCGTCACCTCTTGGGCACTCTAGCTGATGTGGAGAGTACACCTTAGATAATTTTAAAGTTATGAATTGTAGGTGTTATTTTTAAATACACAGACAGATTAATTGGACAGTAACATTTTCATTTTGTTGACTCAGAGCCAAATTTCTGTTTTGATGCACATCACAACATCTTTTATAATTTCCGGGTTCTAAATATTTTTATCTACACATTTATTATTACATTACATATACACTTTTCTTCAAATTTAGTGAAAAATTCATTTTAAATTACTTCTTAGAAACAATTTTCATAAGTTTTTTTCCTCAAAATTTGTTTTTACGCATGTAACAGGTACGGTCGCCTACGACGAAATGTAGTACTTGACATACAAGGGTTTTAATTTATGAGTTTTACTTGCCTCAAAAGTAATCCAGAAATTATATTAATGAACAACTTTTACACGAGACAAGGGTAACGATAGTCGCTGCCACCACTATCACTTTATTTAAAAGTCTGCCGTGATAGAAGCAGACAAGGGAATGTTAATAATGATAACAGACGCGGTTTACTATATGGTCAAATTGGTGCAGGGTAGTAATATTAGAACAATAGAGTTTTACCTACGCGTTGTGCTACCATGTCACAAAGACAGGGGTTGGAATAGGATAGGCTGAATGAAACACGATATTCCAGCAATAACAAAATTATATAAATTTTAATAATCAACCGCGATCAAAAACACTTATATAATTCAAATAAACTATAACGCGTAACTTGATTCTATATAAACTCTAAATTCTTACTTTTATAATTTACAAACAATTTTGAAAACCTTTTTACATTGATCTATAAATCAATATTGATCCACAAAGAATATAATAACAACTACTTACAAATTTACACCACGATGAGAGAGCTTTTACACACAGTAAAACAACTAATTGGTTATTTCACTAAGAAATACCAAGGTATGTCTGACGTTCAGTCAAGACATTACAACAAGAGAGAGAGAGATTTCAAACTTTGGAGTACCATTTAATGGTAAAAATCCAGAAGTTCTCAACCTATGTCCGGCTCTTCTCATCCCCTAAGTATGAACTATGGTAGAAATAACCTAACTATTGATGTCCACCGAGGGCATCACGTACCGGAAACGGACAGTTATTTCTTTGAAAACAAGCTTGAAGGCGCAAAATGTGCATCCTTCACCATAAATCTGTCCATTTCGTAACATCTGGAGTACTACAAAACCAAAAATTTACAAAAAAAAGCGACCGTTTTCCACGTAAAAGAAAATTTGTAAAGCCACCTCTGTCGGCATCCATACAACATAGTTACACCTTACGTCAACCTGTTGCCATAGCAACGAGTACTCGGTCAAATAACTGGGTAGTAACAAATGATTGATTTAACAACATAAGTTGCATAACTACATATGGTAATTTATCATTGGTTTAAGGTACTTATAAAGGTTTAAGGGGTAGATTTGTATGACTCATATTTCATTAAATATCGTTCATATGATAAATAAATCATCATAAAATGGCAACTGCCACCAAATTTTTTAATGAAATTTGGTCACCCGTCTTGTTTGTAACTTCACTGATACAAGCTTGACTATTTACTAATTCGAGACCTAACAACTATATGTTAAGACGCTCAGTGATATATTATAAATAGTTGCTTATATTAATAATGTCATATTTTGTGAAATTACCTCTAAAACACAGTCACCCATCTTGCTTATAACTGAACTAATACAAGCTTGACTATTTCGTGAAATGTACTGAAAAAAAATAACTATAAAGGAGATAAAATATTTAGCAGAAAAACATGAAAAACAAATGAAATTATATCTGAGACACAGTCATCCAATTCTAGTGTCCTACTTAATAAACGAAAAACAAGAAATATATTTTGATTATTCCCATTAACCTAATAATGCCCATGATAAAATTATCACTATTTCATATTAATTTAATGTTTATCAAATGTCAAGCTATAAAAAAATTAATTATAAAATTGTCCACGTCAGGAATTAGGAATTGACCTTTCAGATTAGAATTTAAAATTTTGTTGAGACAAATTTGCAAGAGTACAATGTACTTTAGTTTGATGAGTGATGTCACAGTTTGTGATTATTTTAGTACCGGAAATACAAATTAATTAATTTAGCAAATGTAGATGGTATGAATTAAATTAAATTAACATTTCTTCTGTTTTTTCAAAAAAATTTCACTTGTATTTTATGTTTTATAGTTGTATTTTTTCAATAAATTCATGTACAAAATAGTTAAGCTTGTATCAGTACAGTTACGAACAAGATGGGTGACCGTTTTCCAGCATAATTTTATTTGTATTTCATGTAGGTTTCAGCTAAATTATACTGTCTGTTTTATACGAGCCCTAACAACTATAAGTTCATGTCCGTTTTAAGAGACTAAATATTGGGATTTTGAGAACTGTAAGAGATACGAAGTCGGTTAAATTGTTGGCCAATTTAACGATGTTTTTGTTTTTCGTAAAAAAATGCAATAAACTGATTTCGTCAAATTTACTTTTTCACTTTTAACTTGTTTGTTTTAATTCATAAAATTTTGCAGTTTACACATTCTAGAAATTCGAGAAATTTATTCTAACTTTCAATTTTCGTATGGCGCTCTAAAGTTGTCTTCAATACTGTTAAATAGAGATTTTTTTCTTTTTCCATTTTCCAATGATATAAAACACAGGCACATTAAAATAAAAATATACTAAGAAATTAGAGAATTATTGATTTTATTCAATTTCGCTATTGTTTGGGAATTTTATAAGAGTTCGGAAGGCTCTGGAATGTTCTAGATTAATTGGCGGCAGGTATATGAGGGTCGCATCGGTCGGCACATTGAAGGCAGTATCGGTCAGAGTGTTCAAAGAGTCACAGAAGAAAGTCAGTGTTGGTCAGTACATGTCAGCGACATGCAAAGTAGAAATAAATAAATAGTTGGTGATATAAATATGTAGTTGGTGATATAAACAAATAGTGGATGATATAAATATTTGTGCAAAGAAATATTATTACAGGTCATTTTACTTATATTTTATGTAGATTTCATATAGATTACATGTATCCCTCATAGTGTCATAGTTATAAGTTTTGTTTTGTGGTATATGTCACTATTTAAACTACTATCAGGCTGTTATAATATGGAATATATTTTTGATAGTTCTTGTGGCAATGTAATAATTTATTCATTTCTAAAGATAACTTTATGAATTCAGCGTGATTCCTAACTCATTTTGATCAATATTGAAGCAATTAATTTGTGAAATTATAACCGAATTGTTATTCAAAAGATGGCCTCATTCCAAATTATTATTCAGTGGAGTACAATTAATCTGATTTTAATTGTCTCATTGTGAAGCACTGAAGTCCATATCATTTATTATTTCTATCTCATATACCCTTTTGTGCATAATTTATTCCAATAACATAAATATATCTTTATATTTTATACTAATTATGTTCCTAAGTGATGATATAGTTGTGCAAATTAATGAGACCAACGCGTTAATGTTACTTTTTTTAAAATTATTTTTCGCTCCACCGTTCACAAGTATTACACATGCAAAACAACATTACTCATAAGTTTCGGATAACATTTGTTCTTCGGTGTTATCATTGTCAACAGAGTGTTATAGAAAATAACTGTCCTACTAGTAAATCATACGAATTTCATATACGTTTGGTCGTCTAGCAACGGGTAAAATTAATGTAACGTTTATTTATTTGGGTGAAGTGTAAAAATAATTGAAAAACGAATATTTATATAAATAAGTATAATACACGAATAACATATTATGAAATGATAATAAAAATGTAGATAAAAACTTAAACACTAAAAATATTTATTTAATCATTTAACACTACGCACTAATTATTTACACGATACTTATTTCCACCAACCATTTATGTTCGCAGCTTATAGTAGAGTAATTAAGGTCTGGAATATTCTCGCACCTTCGACGCATCAGTACAATAGAAGGGTGAAACATGTCTCGTTAAAAAGAAAAGTAAATTATAATGAAAATGTATTTCTTTGCTATAAATTTATTACTAACAACCAAAATAAGTTCCGTACTTAATAATATCTTTAAATCATATGATATTTTATCACGTCGTTTGTCATAATAGAAGAAAAAAAGTAAGTATTTAAATGTGTAACAAAAAGTAAAAAATCTTTGTTACTCTTCTTAGTTTTATTCAGATGAATAATTTTGGTTTTGTTTATGAAATAAAATATTAATATTGCTTTCAAAACAATTAAAAAAGTGCTGTTAACACTTATTTTTGAGTTTTTTAAATAAATTTTGCCAACACTGATTACTAACATGAAAAAAATAAAACAGAAAACATAGAATAAATCTATAATTCCACTTAAATTGATGAATCCAAAATAGTGGTTGTATGTTTATATTTCTTGACCTTTCTTACGTACAAAGTAAAGTAAAGAAGGAATGAGTAATGAGCTAAAAACAACTTATATTTTTAAATCTATTTGCAGCAGAGAAATAAGGAAAAACAAAAATCAAGGTCCTTTCTATTCGAAATAACAAGGAGAACTCCTTTGTTTCATTTCCTTTTCGTAATTTATTTATATTAGGTTGTTATGCTCTCATTAAAAATTAAGATCTTGTCTGACAAAGTAACTGATCTTCCGATCTCCCATCTTGCTTGTAACTGCACTGATACAAGCTTGACTTGTGGATTATTTAATTCATGAAATTACAATATTAAATTATTAATTTCAAAAAATAACCTTTTTTTATTATAATGTGCATTTTATGAAATTACATGATGTCAACATAAATGATTTATGCTTATCTAGAAGAATATCTGTAACATATGTTGTCCTTCTAGATAACCTTTATAGATAAAAATTATCAATAAATGAAAAAAGAAATAGATAATTGTTGCGTACAAGAGTTTGAAAATAAAAATACAATTTAATTTATGTAATTGAAAAAGGTTTTCATTATATTATTATTTAAAGTTATATATATATATATATATATATATATATATATATATATATATATTATAAGCTACAAGGAATGTAAGTACATTATAACATTCGAGGTGGTTCGAATTGAGGCGGAGCTTATAAAGCCGAAGTTCATATTACCATACGAGAATAATTTTTAGTACGTACTTACATTCCAAGTTGCTTATCATATTTTTTTTCGATCGGACGAAAACTATTACCTTTCCGACGTGTTTTCGAACCGGAAAGTGCATTATTCCGGTGTTTTAGTGTAGTTGCTAAGCTACGAAAAATAACAATCCAGGAATATATTTTTCTACGACCATTAAGATATATGCTTGTTGTATGTTTGGTATTGCTACGAATACAAAATATATTGTAAACATATTTTAATTTCTCACGGTAACTATAGATAAAGTTAAGGTATAAATTCATATCTCAGAGTTCTGTCAAAAATCGTATTGTTTATTTTTGTTTTGTATCCATTGTTTTCCGTAAATAAAAATACAATAATATTTTTCTACGATCACTATGGAAATTGGTATATATAAAGCTTGAAAGTTACGTATTTAGCATAATGGTGGGTTAAAATGCGAGAAATTATTTCTCAAAGTATTTACCAACATTGCACATATGCAGTGTGTGAAGTATCATATCTTACAATAATTTCCAACACTGCGTTTATCAGGTTACTTGCGTCATATTGTTTTTCATTTCAAATAGCTTTCGTGCATGTATTTTTGTTCTGTAACGTTTAGCAATGTGGTTGTAGAAAAAGAATAGTGTGCCACTCGTGCAGAATCACCTATTTCCCAACTCCCCACTTTCATACCTTGTGGTAAATAGGCGACTTCCTGCACTTGTTGCACAATATATTATTATTGAATATAAACAGTGACATCTCGGATTTCTTTTAATTTTTGCCTATAACTTGAATTGCTCAGTTGCCTATATATTAATTAATTGGGGGAGCAAACATCGAGTGGCGCTCAAATCAGTCCCAATTAATATAATTGCAGTTTCTCATCTATAGTAGACAAAAATATTATATATAATGCTTTGAACTATTAATAACCAGAATTTTTGAAACTATAGTTATAGTCTTTTTCACGAAAATGTGATCGTACGTCATAATGTTCCCTGATGCAACGTTGCCAAGTATTTGTAGGATACATTCAAGTGTTGATGGTTGCATAGTACATCAAGTGTGTATATATCATATTGTGAATTATTTACATAAAAGAAATTAAATTTATTCAGCATCCCCCTCTGTATCTTCGTTTGTCACGTTCTTGTTCGAAATACCTTATTACAGAATTCACCATATTCTGTGCACAACTTCCTAAATTTTTTTCTCGATTTTTTGACATTTTTCAAAAATATTATTATTTTTTGACATTTCGAGAATGGCAACGTTGTACAGGATTACCAACCATTTATTAGTAAAAGACACTAAGTTCCGTGTATTTTACTGGGTATATGCTAGGGATAGTAACATTGCTATTTTGGCTACAATTTTATGACTAGGTATGACGTACGATCACATTTTCGTGAAAAAGACTATACCAACGAAGATAAAAATAGCAAAACAAATTTTGTTACAAAATTATGTAAAAATTTGGTGGAAGCGCTGTTTACAAAATTACAATATTTTCGCTCAATTGTTAAACAAATCTCACAATTCTTTAAAATCAATAAACAAACAAAACAAAAAACAAATAAACAATTAATAAATTATTAACAGCTTAAACCGGCATCAATAATTCATGTGGACAATTCCCGTCACTCTTCGTGCGTTTCCGTAGCGTCTCGACGCCGTCGTCGCGTGTGTTCCTCGGCGTCGACATTTGTAGGTTAGTTTTGCTGGTCGTCGTGCCAGGAGCAGGGTGGCCAACATGAACGAGTCGATTTCCCTGTCCGTTACCTAACTGGGGGGATTTCAAATTCGGGACCAACAATTGTGATAGTGATGATTAGTGTAGAATAGTGATTTTGATTTTGTTTTGTACTAATGGGTATTGTTATTGGATCTTGTGTACCTGATGAAGAGCCTGATAATAATTATAGGTTTCACAGGGTTGTTTATGGTGAGAAATTTAAAATATTGTAACGTTTTATATATTAAGGTAAAGTGCAAAAAATATTAAAACACGAGTTTTTTATAACTAGGTTTAATAAACAAGTAATAAATTATAGGAATATAATAAAAACAAGTAACTAGAAATAAACAAATATTAAGACTATAATTTAGAAGTAATTATTATTAATAAAGGCTTAAGCACTATTAACATTTATTTAAACACTTAAAACTACAGAATATTTATTTCCACAATATATTTATATCACCAACTATTTATTTATTTTATCATCTATTTATTTATATCATCAAGTATTTATTTATTTCTACTTTACATGTCGCTGACATGTACTGACAGACACTGACTTTCTTGAGTGACTCTCTGCACATGCTGACCGATACTAACTCACTGTATACTTGTCGCCGATTAATCTCTAGAACATTCAACAGCCTTCCAGAATCCAGACTATAAAATTCCCTGAACAATAACTGCGTCGCTCCTACCCCACTTGACATTTAACGCGGTACTTGTCCAGACAGGTCAGGTGTGATGACTCATGCACGGTGAGTTTCGCTCGTTACACTATTAAAAAAAAAGTTATAAGTCATTAGAGACAGTCCTCACATTTTATATATACTCTCAAACCAATTAGTTTCCGTAAACCAGTAAAGAAAAAATTGAATTAAATATATGAAATTTTATATTATAACTTACTATATTAATAAATAAAATAATGTATTGCCTTTGTAAATTTTTCCTAGTGAAATCGAGGAAAAATAGTTATTTTTTATACAAGAGGATAAAATAATATTTTATCGACAAGCGTGTTAATTCACGAGCGGTATAATCGCGAGTGACTTATTTTTCGTGAGTAGATAATTTAATTTTATCGTCGTGTATAAAATTCAATTTTTTTCTGTATCTGATTTTAAAGAAATTGAAATTAGAAAAATTTTATTTTTAGTTGAGAACAATTTTAAAATGTCAGTAGTGTGAGTTACTATTGAAATGTACTTCAAATAAATATAAGTTAAAGTAATTTATCTACCCTTGCTGTTGAAGTGTTACTTTATCTACCCTTGCGGTTAAAGTGCTACTTTATCTACTATTTTGAGTAGATAAAATTGCATTTTAATATCTGCTATAGAAAAAAAATATTTTTTATATTTTGCGTTAACAATTGTCCTATTGTTATATTGAAAACAGTTTAATAATATCAGATATTGTTAAACTGGTTTTGGTATTTTTGTTATTCAAAAATTGGTACTTCTAACAACTGTACCCCACTTTGAATGTGAAATTGATAAACTCAAATATTTTTAAATGTTTTTTTAATATAATTTATATTATTTCTCAGTGTGAAAACCGAATAAACAAAACTGATTTAAAAAGATATTAAAATTTCGTAAGTTATAAGCTACAGATTTGTAAATATTTTCACAATATTTTAAATGCATTTTGACAGATGTGCCCAACTTTATTCAACAGAGTTACCATATTTCACAAATGTATCCTTAGATTATCATTTGTTATTTTTTTAATTGAAAATTTTAAGATTTCCATTAAATAAATGAAGAAAAGTATAAAAAATAAGTAGTATATTATACTCGTTTTATACGACGCATATATTGTCTTATAAAACTTTTATAATAATATACTTTATTATAACAACTAAGTACGCCAATACAGTCTCCGTATACATGTAAAATAAATAGTATCAGTGATCTTTTGAATCGCTATTCATTTTGAATTACTTCCCTTAAATGGTTTGTCATACTTCCCACTAATTTTTTGGAGTTTCTGAGTCAATTTTACCCCATTCTTCTACCATAATAGCACTATGTGGCTTCCCAAGGAATTTGAGGGAGACAATATTGAATTGTAATTCGAACAATTTAAAGAAAAATTAGTCTTATTACTTAATTTACTCACCTCGTATAATAATAATAATAATAATAATAATAATATCCTATCATTTCATTGAGAACACAAATTTCACAACTCAATTAATCAGAGCGCGTTTACCAAATGAGCTACCATTGCATATAGTTTTCTAAATTTTATAGTTGTTAGTAGATATATCTCGCTTATTAAATAAACAAAAAGTGAAATACCTTATAAATTTTCAATAATATATTTAAATATATAAATATACATATCCCTGCTCTAAATATTTTTTTCGGAATTCCGTTTCAAATATAAAAACTATGTACATAAAAACAATCCAATAATCGAGAAACTAAAACTCAGGTTACAATCAATAAATAAAGTTTGCTTCACAATAATTCTAGTATTTGAAATTGGAACAAATTGTAATAATTACTCATTCGAATAGTAATTTAGGTACCCTTGAAACAAAATCGTTTTTTGTTAGGACACGCTAAAAAGTAATACATAGTTTTGTACACTGAAAAACTTTTACTGAAATGTCGCTGAAGGAAAGAGTGTGATATATTAATCAGATTAATTATTCGTATAATGGATGAAATATAAAAAAAAATAGTTGTAGATTAAACTAATGAAACTACTGTACTAGCACACAATGAAGCACAAATTGTCGACGCCAAAATCAACTTACTATTGAAAAATGACAATTTGTTTTTAAATATTTGAAAATACACGTTTCCACGGTTACACTGTTTTTATTTCATTTTTGTCGTTGGTCCAGAACAGCCAAATCTGCTCTAGAATGTGCTCTGTTCTCTGTAGGTCAAGAATTAGAGTAAACTTTTTAAAGTCCTCTAATTCCTGATCAATTGAAACCAGAGCACAATTCAGAGCAGCCAAATCTTCTCCAGAATGTGCTCTGATTTCAGCCGTCCTAGAACTAGAGCAAACACTTCTGAGTACTCTAATTTCTAACCCACTGAAACTAGATCACAATCCAGAGCAGCCAAATCTGCTCCAGAAAGTGCTCTGGATTTAGCAGACCAAGAATTAGAGTACACACTGATTTAAAATGAGAAATTTCTTTTCATACTACTAGCACAGAATAGTTACACACAGAAGCGATACTCCGTGTCGGTACCTTTCATGTTCCCCTAGTCAGTTCTATGACCTTGAAGCATTGTGTAGACCTTTAAATTTGTGCTCTTTCCCTGTCTCTCTCTCAGATGTGAGGAAACTTTCCGATTTTAAACAATGGGCCCTTTAAATTTGTGCACATTCTCCATCTCTCTCTAATTTTCGCTTCTCTGTCTTACTGTCGCTTCTGTATAAACCTATTCTTGTGCTACTATTGTGATTCATACGAATATGATTTGATGACGTGAAACCACACACGAAAAATGAACTATATAATTCTATTTATAACCATATGTAGTGACTGGCAATACAAACAAAATTTCTTGGAATTTTTTCCATGTAAATACAATCGAACTTGTAATATTGTAATATGTTTGTGACAATGTATGTTGAACATGCATTAAACAATCGATATTTCTAATAAATAATGGAAGAAATGTCAAGTTTAATGGGTCTTTATGTCATTAGTATCCATGAGTCTAATTTTTCAATAAATTATAATTTGCTCTTATAATATAAAGGTAGAACTATATATAGCAATATTGCATTGTTATTAAAAATGCATTATTTGAATATTTCATAACTGTTCAACCAATACTCAAATCATATGAAATTATAACAGAAATTATAAAACTTTTTGAAATCATTTAGTAATCTATCATATTCTACAAAATCGGTAGTGAATCTAATAAATATTGATGCTTTCAACGAGTTCTATAACTGATTAAATTTAATGTAATTAGGTACCCGATCCGAAAAATTTTTGGGTTTGGTTACAGTTAACGGTTTTTACATTAATAAAAATTCGGTTTTGGTTATCGGTAACGGTTTTTTGAAAATGTTATATTGGTTTTCGTTTCGGTTAAAATAAACCAATAAATTTCGGTTTCGTTACGGTTTTGGTTTAAATTTGTGTTGTATTAAGTAAAAAGTATAGTCACTTTAATTTTAAGTTGTGATCTAAAAATGAAAATTGCGCTTTAAAATATAACTAGGTATAAGTTAAAGATTTATAAAAATAAGTAAAATTTATGGTTAATATTTTCAATTGTTTAATATTTATATTTATATGGTTTTAGTACCGATATTTTTTGGTTCGGTTACGTTTTCGGTTACAGAATAAATTTATTTTTCGTATCGGTTTTCGGTTTCCATATTTGAAGAAATAAAATATAGGTTTCGGTTTTCGGTTACGGTTTGATAAAAAATCAAATATCGGTACGGTTTTCGGTTACGGTTTCTTTACGGTTCGGGTCCCTGAATGTAATACTTATTTCTGTTACACCCTGTATATTTGGTCTTGTCTAAAGTACAGTCCATGTAAATACAATAATCTTATAATCGTTGATACATATTAGTATAAGGGTTGTTTATACACTCATACGTGACACGGACCACATAGAGAATAAGAATATTGTCTTAGAAAGATAAATATTGTTAGAGTAAATGTTTTCCGTACAGCAAAAAACTTCTAAGAAACTAATTTCAATTACAAATCATTAAAACTTTATAAAAGCAAATCAATGAGTTACTAATTGATAGATAGCAAATTAAGTCCCTTAAATAGATGAAGGGCATATTTAAATGTTATTAGGGCAGGCAAATGATTCAAGAAATTCAAGGGCAATGCTTATCGACTTGACATTACTATAGAGTTCAAGTTTCAAATTTCCGGTTTCATTTATAGGAGCTGATAGAAAATTGTAGTCACCCATCTTGCTTGTAATTGCTCTGATACAAGCTTGATTAGTTGCATTGTAATCTAGCAGTAATAATCATGAAATACAAATTTAATTATCACT
This sequence comes from Stenolophus ochropezus, assembly GCA_035578165.1. Taxonomy (NCBI): domain Eukaryota; kingdom Metazoa; phylum Arthropoda; class Insecta; order Coleoptera; family Carabidae; genus Stenolophus; species Stenolophus ochropezus. The sequence continues at coordinate 1,514,341 of JAQOWZ010000056.1, forward strand.
GAAACATGTTCACCCATCTTGCTTGTAACTGCACTGATACAAGCTTGACTATTTATCACATAAAATGCGGTTTATAAACATAACTAATAACTTTAGGGAGGCAGTATAATCTAGCTGAAATCTACATGAAATATATGTGAAATTACCACTGAAACATAGTCACCCATCTTACTTGTAACTGCACTGATACAAGCTTGACTATTTATCACATAAAATGTGGTTTAGGAACATAAATAATAACTTTAGTGAGGCAGTATAATCTAGCTGAAATATACATGAAACACAAGTGAAATTACCATTGAAACATAGTCACCCATCTTGTTTGTTACTGCACTGATACAAGCTTGACTATTTATTACATAAAATGCGGTTTATAAACATAAATAATAACTTTAGTGAGGCAGTATAATCTAGCTGAAATCTACATGAAATTCATGTGAAATTACCATTGAAACATAGTCACTCATCTTGTTTGTCACTGTACTGATACAAGCTTGACTATTTATCACAGAAAATGTGATTTAGGAACATAACTAATAACTTTAGGAAGGCAGTATAATCAAGCTAAAATCTACATGAAACGCAAGTGAAATTGCCCTGATACATAGTCACCCATCTTGTTTGTCACTGCACTGATACAAGCTTGACTATTTGTCACATAAAAAGTGGTTTAGATACATAACTAATAAATTTGAGGGAGGCAGTATAATCTAGTTGAAATCTACATGAAATTTATTTTATTTACTAAATCAATGATTTACGTATTAGTGGATTTTCTGGAACCGATAAACTAATAAACAAATTACGGATGTTATGAATCATACCAGACCTTAGATTCTTAAAATTCTTGCTCTACAAATTCGGATTTCAGGCCGTCTTCTGTGGCAGTTATGATATTCATAACAATCCTAGGTATGTTAATAGCTATAATCAGAAAAATTTCTTTATAATATAGTATATAAAAAAACAAAAAACTATAACATAAATATTTATTTGTAAAACGAAATTTATAAACCATAATTTATTTTTTTTCGCGACATGTATAGAAAGCTTTACTTCTTCTCGTGAAAAAGAGAGGAAAAAGTACAGTGTTACCAACAATACAACATGTATATTATTATAGAATGACATATTGGAAAAATACATTATTATATTAAAAAAATATTTAATAATAATATTCTTAAAAAAAATTATAGCAAATATTTCTTGTTCTTTTCTTTTTTTAAATTATTTCAGAATTTAACAACTTTAACTTGAATTGGCATATCATATTATAAAAAATCTGTTGAAAGATTGTTATTGACATGTTATAAGTGACAGATGACGGCGTTTATCTTCTTAAATTTTTCAACGACAACTAACATTTTTATTTTGCTAAATTTTATTGAGCTAGAATTCTCAATTGTCCCAATTATTTTGACAAATCAGGGGTGGAATTTAATATATATATATATATATATATATATATATATATATATATATATAATTTCGGTTGTTATCATTTGGACTTGCTAGGATATCAATTGCAAATATTAACAACAAATTGTACTAAAAATACTATATTCATATACTGATGTGAGAATATCTTAAATTCATTACAAATTTAAATTTCCGCCATGGTGACATTTGACGTTTGATATAATAACAAGTACAATTTTTATTTGTAGTTGTTCTGAGTTCTGAAGTCCTAACCCTGTACGGTAATATTTTACCATACTGAGTTGTCAAAATTACATGGGATACAATTATGACTTAGTTACCCCACTTATTTTTGTCTACCGGTAAAATATTGTAACATACATTATACATAATGTAAGTACATAAAACTCAGTGTACAGACGCATAAATCCAGCCGATATATGAAACGGTAAATCCGAATTATTTTGCATATTCGTCGTTATAAATAATTTTCACTGTTTGTGCAGCAAATACTCATAGTTTATTTGTAAAATGAAGTAAATACAAAATGACACAAGTTAGTGCAATGTTGCATTCCCACATCCATTATTCATCCTCGCATGTCCTCTGCCTATGACTTGCTTATGCCCATTATAAAATCGATGATGCCCTGTTTTATACCTATGTTTGCTTGCAGGTATAAAATGCCCAGTATGTAGCAAGTTCGTTCTCCCAGATGACATCGAGTGCCATCTGGTCATGTGCCTCACGAAGCCGCGGCTGTCGTACAACGAAGACGTGCTGACGGACGACAAGGGCGAGTGTGTCATCTGCCTCGAGGAGCTCACGCAGGGGGATGTCATTGCGAGGTTGCCCTGCTTGTGTATATACCATAAGGGGTGAGTCCAAGTGCATGTGCGATTAGCTTTCGGGGTCCTAAATGCAAGGTTGCTATGTTGAGTGAGTGAGTCCAAGTGCATGTGCTCTTAGCTTTGGGGGTTCTAAATGCAAGGTTGCCATGTTTATGTATATACCATAAGGGGTGAGTCCAAGTGCATGTGCGATTAGCTTTCGGGGTCCTAAATGCAAGGTTGCCATGTTTATGTATATATAAGGGGTGAGTCCAAGTGCATGTGCGATTAGCTTTGGGGTAGGGAAGTCATAAGGGCAAGGTTGCCATGTTTATGTGTATACCATAAGGGGTGAGTCCAAGTGCATGTGCGATTAGCTTTCGGGGGTAGGGAAGTCATAAGTGCAAGGTTGCCATGTTTATGTGTATACCATAAGGGGTGAGTCCAAGTGCATGTGCTCTTAGCTTTGGGGTCTTTTCTGTAGAAGATAAGTCATTAGTGCAAGGTTGCCATGTTTATTGAGTGAGTCCAAGTGCTCTTAGCTTTGGGGGGTCTTTTCTAATACATATTTATTTTTGCATTAGTATAACGGTCATTTTGTGGCGCCAAATTCAAACTGAAACCCTAACTCGCCTCTGCCGATTTATAAGCCCATGTTATTCTTATGGGAATCAAAATGTGCTATCTTTAAATTTCTAGAAAGTATTATAAAATGCAAATCTTAACTATTAAACCTTATAAATACTAATCTCTAATGTTTTATCTATCTTCTAATGCAATATACAAACCCAAAAAACACAATATTATTTAATAAACTTCAATTTAAACAGTAGGTGCAAATTTCTGAAAACGTATGTCGTAGCTGTCTTAGTATTCAGTTGAACCTGTCACTTTAACGCGACGTTTTTAACCTGCTGCACCAAGTTACGACATATGTTACTATTTATGATACTACTTTCTTTAAAATCAATTTTTTCTTAATTTATTCTTTTATTTGTATTTTTTCTGTACGGAAAGCAAAGAGTAATATTTTAGGATATTAAAAAATACTATGTTATAGTTAAGAATCGCCAAAATGCTTTAATATCGTGAATTGAAAATGTACTCCCATAAGAAATGCATACACTCAGATTTGAATTAGGGTTTCGCGGTAAATATAAATCTTAACCTCACTAACGTGGTCTATAGGAAAGTCATAAGTGCAAGGTTGCCATGTTTATGTATATACCATAAGAGGTGAGTCCAAGTGCATGTGCTCTTAGCTTTGGGGGTCTTGTCTTTAGGAAAGTCATAAGTGCAAGGTTGCCATGTTTATTTATATAGCTTAAGGGGTGAGTCCAAGTGCATGTGCTCTTCGCTTTCGGGGAGATTTTCTATAGGGTAAAAATTATAAGTGCAAGGTTGCCCTGTTTATGTATATACCATAGGGGTGAGTCCAAGTGCATGTGCTCTTAGCTTTCGGGAGCTTTTCCTATAGGGTAAAAGTTATAAATGCAAGGTTGCCCTGTTTATGTATATATTATAAGAGGTGAGTCCATGGGAATTGCTTTTAGGGGCTTGTGCTCTTAGCTTTTGAAACATTTCCTATAGGGTAAAAGTCATTAATGCAAGGTTGCTTTGATTACCTATATATTATAAGGGATGAGTCCATGTGAAATTGCTTTTGGGGGCTTGGTTCTCTATGCTTCACAACCTTTTCCAAATATTGCCTGATTATCCTGTTTATATATAGGGTCTTTTATTTTGTACGCCTAATCTTTTAAAGTTAATAAAAAGACTTGCACTTAAGTTATAGCAAGAATTTTTATTGCGACTTTGAACACATTTACGTATTGGCAAGCGACAGTCGGAGAGACCCAATTTGCAATTACTTTTTCCTCTGGTTTCAGCAGGTCAAGAATTAGAGCACATGCCGAAGCGTGCTTCAATTCGTGGCCGGTTGAACTAGATCAACTTCAGGGCATGAAATAACAATTACAAAACAAATAATTTAAATCAATGATTTAAAAAAAAATCGATGTGATTTAAATCTGATTTAAATCAATGCAGCCCTGGAAAGTGTACTTACTGATGGCATGATTTTCGAGAAAATTCAACATTCGGTATAACCAGAATAGGCCATTTTTAATTTACTATTAGAAAATATAGAGTTAAGTCAATTTAGAATGAAAAAACTACATTGTTACTGTCTGATATTATTTTCTGTACCCTTAACTATATGTACAGCCCTAAAACATGATGCCGTGATGGCAGACATTGGAGATGATCTCCATAGATAACACCAACCCAGGATCTAAAAAAGTAGGAAAATCGCCCTTGCAATCCTTAACGCTTTTCAATATTCACTGCAGAAAAGAAAGGGGAAGTTTAGCGCTGGGTTCCCATGGTAACAGAAAAGCGTATGGTGTAATGCCTCAAAATACAACCTACGTGCAAAAAGTCAGATTTCACCATCGCTTCTGCGCAAGCGCATAACTCACTTGTGACGTCAGTGTGGCTCCAAGATAAATCATAATTTTAACTTTCAATTACATTTTAAGTTATAATGGGGTCATTTCAAAAAAAAAATGTTACGATTTTTTTTACATATATGGAATCTGCGACACTTACTATGCATATAGCAATAAAATGTATGCAGAAATATAATACTTTTCATTCATAACTTTGTTATAAGATATTCGCGCTGCGAATTTCGTGACGTCACGCATTCAAAACCCACACAAAGATACATCTCACACATACACGTACACCGAGGCGCTACAAGTTGAACGTTAGTGTAACGCAGGAAGTATAATTTTATACTTTGTGATGTAAAGTAACCTAAAATTTATATAGTTGTCAGAGGAAAAGTACGCAGGTTTTTGTTTTGTTTATATTAGTGTAGAACTACATGTTTGTAAGCGTGAAATATAGTTGAAATTACATCAGAGTGTAATATATTTAAATATTTAGGTAAAGCATGGTCAACGAAGTTTACATTTCGTCCGCCAGAGTGAGCTGATCATTATAAATTCGTGATGTATTGGCAAATAGCGTCCTGTTGAGATTTGAAATCGAAGTCTAATTTCAAAAAATTATATCTACAAAACAATGTACCCAAATGACATGAAAATATTATTTACATATATTGTAGACGGTAGACTTTCAGGAAAAAAATAAAACAGAAAATGTGAAATGACCCCATTATTCATATACTTATAAAGATATTTGACATGTAACTTCAAGCACGCTAAACTTCCCCACTGTATAGTGTAGAGTAATAAGGGTGTGTTTACTTGCAGATGCATCGACAAATGGTTCGAAATCAACCGCTCGTGTCCGGAACACCCGGGCGACTAACCTCAGCAGCCCTGACTTCATTGTACATACGTGTAAATAGCCTGGTAACCAGTTACCGTCGTATAGGAAGCTCTACTATTCAGTTTACCTGGTGTTTAAGTCGAGTGGTGGCAACCTGCTGTACAGACACGGTGACATATCAGAGTGCTCAGAAGATGGCGGGGTCAACCACTCATCACTAGCAACTAGCAACTTAACTTTTTATTTTTCTAAGCCAAATTGTTTTATATGATGCCTAAACACCATTATGTAGACTATTTCAATCATTTCTAAATATTATATAACCACACTTGCAAATTTTTCAACAATAAATATTTTAATGGTAACGTTTGTATTTACTGACTTTTGTTGCAGGACACATGTCAAGATTTTTTGTAAATTAAATAAAATATACAATATATTTGTTCACTTTTACTTTCCTACCTCTTTTATTGATATTTGTGCTCTGTGTCGTTAATAGACTGCATTAGTGTAACGGTCATTTTGTGGCGCCAAATTCAAACTGAAACCCTAACTCACCTCTGCCGATTTATACGCCCATGTTTTTCTTATGGGAATAAAAATATGATATCTTTAAATTGCTAGAAAGTATTACAAAATGCAAATCTTAACTATTAAACCTTATAAATACTAATCTCTAATGTTTTATCTATCTTCTAATGTAATATATACACCCAAAAAACATAATATCATTTAATAAACTTAAATTTAAACAGTAGGTACAAATTTCTGAAAACGTATGTCGTAGCTGTCTTAGTATTCAGTTGAACCTGTCATTTTAACGCGGCGTTTTTAACCTGCTGCGCCAAGTAACGACATATGTTACTATTTGCGATATTACTTTCTTTAAAATCAAATTTTTCTTAATTTATTCTTTTATTTGTACTTTTTCTGTAAGGAAAGCAAAGAGTAATGTTTTGGAATATAAAAAATCTCTATGTTATAATTAAGAATCGCCAAAATGCTTTAATATCGTGAATTGAAAATGTACTCCTATAAGAAATGCATACATTCAGATTTGAATTAGGGTTTCGCGCCAAATGTAAATCTCAACCTCACTAACGTGATCTATTGAAAAATTATGGCCCGTATTACGAGCTCACTTTTATAATAAAATCGCGATTTTAACGCCCACTTTTACATCATAATCTTATGTAAAATTGAAAGTTAAAATCACGATATTATTATAAAAATGAGCTAGTTCGCTTTTATAATAAAATCGCGATTTTAACTTTCAATTTTACATAAGATTATGATGTAAAAGTGTGCGTTAAAATCGCGATTTTATTATAAAAGTGAGCTCGTAATACGGGCCATTGTCTTTTGATTAATTATGAGTTCTGAAAGCTTTTTTCAATATTGAAAAATATATAGATAGGCAAGCCAGTATATTTTTGCGTACCGCTGTTTTGGAATCAGAATCGACAGAGCCATCTAGTTCGTAATTCCATTAACTACTTTGTGCAATTAAACAGACAAAATATCACATAAATAAAAATGTTTTATATATTTACTGATTTTTTTTTGTATCTATTAAAATAGTTCTTTCTATAATTCATTGGTACATTTTATAGCAAAATTAATTTGTATTATTAATTATTTGACAGAACGCCTGATATTAACCCAAATACAACCAGAATCACGGTTATGTAGGTGAAACGAATTTTTTCATAAGCTTGACTATTTATATATTTTTAATGTATTTTCTTCGAAGGTGGAGATATTTGTAGCCGTTGAGGAATAACTACAATAGAACCTGCATTTAACACAACGTCGTGTTAATGGTAAAGTAATGCACATTTTATTTGATATACAGAGTGGCCTAGTGAAAATTATTAGCGTAATGTTTGGCCACTTAACATTAATGTTGCTAAAAACGCTTGAACACGTCAATTTTAATATAAAGGGGGACACCTAAATGGATTAGTACCAATGGCATAACTTCAACACTAAAATGGGTGTGGACTTCACCTCAAAAATTTTAAATGGAAAAGGGTGTCAAACATGACACATTTCGAAAGGCCTTTCAATTCTCTTTTCAACAGTTTTTTTATTTTTCAAATTCGATCATTAGTTCCAGAGAAATATCGTTTAAAATAAATTTTATCAGGTGTTCAAAATTGCAATCAAGTAGGCTTAAACAAATGACTGTAAAATTATTCACTTGTAAATAAAAATGATACAGTACGGTAATAAAAATATTCTTTCTTGACATGTATGTATTTATGTAACTCCCATGCACTCCCCTCAACAGTTATAAGTGCCCTGATAAATGCAGTCTGGGGTGCAAGTATAATAATTCAAAAAAATTTGGACAAAAAAAAATTGGCACCCGTAAAAATTGGTCATCGAAATTATATTACATCTTACTACCATACCCAAAATTGGGGCACCCAAAAATTAGTTAAAAATTCTATGCATTTATTTATTTATTATTTTAAAAAATATACTCGTCTCTTTCTTACAAGGCAGCCATGTTTCAACGTCATTACATCTTTACGTAATTTTTCAGTCAATTAATTAATTAAACATTTTAAAATTGCCAGGTAATATTCGGTCATTTGCTTTTTGTAGTTGAAAGTGTTAACATCGCGTTGTACGTACAGTACTCGGTAGTGCCTCGTCGCCATTTGCAATTAGTTTTTAAATATTTTCCAACCTTTTCCGATAATTTCATGGAGGCCGAGCCCAGCAGTTCCAAGGATGGGAGACCGGACTTTGTTCGAATCAATTGGTTTTGGTAATTTCTAACCAAGTTAACTTGGTAACAAGGTATAGTTTGCTACAACTTTCCAGCAAATTCATTCCCCTAAAAGTACTACACCCACATATTTGTGTATTATATTTAAATATGTATCACATATACAGTAAAAAAAATATACGTGTATAAATACGTATATTACGTAATCATACTTTAAAAAATTCTAAATTAATTCTATTTTATCATATTTATGAAAGTAATTTTAAAAAGTAGATATATATTTCTCACTTGCATTTTACGTAGGTACTTTTATTTTTATTTTCATTCAATTATAAAGTAGGATATTTTTTTTATTTTATTCCTAAAATATGTATTGGTCATTACGTAACATTTCCTCTTGTAATAACTTGCATAATTAAAATACAATTGTACCTTAACTAATCAATGCCCTATATTCCATATTTACACGAGATTGGAAAAATTATTATTTTACAATATATAATTTAACTGTTATTCTGTTGTATTTTTTATATTGTACATTATTACGTAACTTTAATCAAAAGTGAATTTCTTTTTTAAATACTGATTTTATATTTCTTTTAAATAATTTTCCATTTTATATATATTTTTTTCTATAGCGAAACAAGAATTTTAAATGATATTTTTTGTGAATTCATTACATAATTACTTGAAAAACAAATATATAATGCTAATCTGTCTAAACCAGATAAGCACACCCAATAATGGGTAATTAGATAACATAATACATTTACTCTCATGCATAAAACTGGGTACAATTTGGCAATAGATATAAGGTATGGTATGAGTGTGTGTGAGCGATTGGGTAAGCGATATCTTGCTCTATAAAATTGCCCGGGAAGTTTTATAAAGTAAATATCGCTTTAGTTAAGTTATTAGTTAGATATAAGCAGTGAGTATAAAGCTATAATTACTTTATACTCACTGATATAAGGCATGACTGTCAAGCTGTACTCAGTTTTATTTCATTTTGTACTTTTTGCTTTCTTACATAGTTCTATAATTATAACAAACATATGTTTTATGATATATTATAACCCTGATCGTTTAAAATTTGATTGTTTCGCTCTAATTTTATAAGTAGGTACTTTTTTTATTAACTTTATGAAATTTTTTGCAAAATGTTGTACTTTGATCAATACATATAATTTTTATTTTAATGGCTACAATTTTTGTATCTATAAATAGTTTTATTTATTTTAAAAATATACCTTAGAAGTATAAAAGTAATTCGAATTTTGCTGGAAAGTTCGCTGTATAGACAATGAACGTAATTTTTTTTATTAGTATTTCAAATATTTAGCTGAATGAATGTCTGTGTGTGAATGTGTGTGCAAAAAAATATACGAAGAAAAAAATGTAAGAAAAAGAAAAAAAAGCGTGTTGCGTGTTTTCCTTTTATCCTCCGCGTATGAATGCAGTAGGGACTTATAACAATAAATATGAATTAAATTAATAATTTAAAAGAATTAAAACAAAGAATACAATATATGTAGATTAATATCAGATTCATTGCACTTTTCAGTTGTTATAATTTTAAATTGTAATAAATAAAATTGAAAGTTATTTATTTTAAATTAAGTTGAAATAAATTAAATTATAGTAACACACTAGATGTAACTGATTATGCAATACAGTAAGAAATCAATTACATTACATCATGAGTTTCTGTAATCATATACGAATAAGAATATTTTTACTTGCCTGACTTTAACATTCAATTGAAACGTTCATTGTCGTACAGCAGCAAAAATTAACAAAAATATGAATTAAATCAGTAATTTAAAAGAATTGAATCAAAGAATTAAAGATAGATTAATATTAGATTCATTGCATTTTGCAGTTATCATAAATATTAAATTGTATTAAATTAAATTTTAAGTTATTTATTTTAAATAAATAAATGCAAGTTGAAATAAATAAAATTGTAGGTACAAATATTAGATGTAACTGATTATGCAATACAGTAAGATATGAATTACATAACATCATGAATTACAGTAATCATATATGAATAAAAAAAATTTTTACTTGCTTGAGTTTAACAATTAATTGAAAGGTTCATTGTTGCAAAAAAAATAACAAAGTTAGTTTTAAGAGGGGCGCGCGTCATCCTAAATTCCTAGCTCGCGTATCCCGGAATAAGTCCGGGCCGACCGTTCCGCGGTTACATTCCCAGAATAAGGGCTGGGTTGTTCGTTCCGTTCACATTAGCTCGTGTGTGGAACCCAACAAAAAGTCTGGGTCGATAGGCCGGGACCCAGGACCCGGACAACGCGAGATTTCGTGGGACGCCGAGGGACCGGGATGGTAGCAAGGCCTTGAGGGCTTTGAGCAAGTCTCGAGGCCATCCAGGAGGAAGAACTCACGAGTTAAAGCCGCGAACATACTCGAAACTTTGTGCGAAAACCCGGGCGCGATATTTTAATTTTTTTGATAGGTTTTCTTTTTATTGTTATAATTATTTTGTATCGTGAATATTTTTTTATATTTGTTGCTATTTAAATTGTAAAGTAGCATAGGGTACTTGCAGGGTTAATTCCGTTCGCGATCGTTCTAAGGAGAGAGAGCAGCAGCAGCAGCAGCAGTTGGGGGTGGCAATGGGGTGTGTTTATGAGTGCGATCACCTGGTGCTTGTTGAATGGTGAGAAGGACTCTCAACATAGTGCATCCAGTGCTATGTTGTAGTTTCCGACTCACACCCTACATCCCTTACAAATTGTCGGGGCTCTGTAGGTGCCTACAATCACTGGCTTTTCCCAAACCCTCGAGGCTTTGCACGGGTTAAGTCAGTGATTGGGGCGACACACACCGTCCAAGCGCCACATCACATTAATGCGTAAAAAACATTGATGTGCCATGGGGTTCTTGGCGGCCTGATCCCGGCAGGTGTGCTGTCTCCGATCCTTTTCTTTCCTCCCAGGACTTGACAGGACCATTTCATCTCATTTGTTAGGATGTACTAATCTTTTTCTTTCAGGTGCGATTCATTAGCTGGTATGAGTTGTCAGGGTTGTATTGTTATAGGGCCACTTAGATTGTTACCAGTTAGGCACCCCGGTCGTAGTTTTAGACTCGGGGTGGTTCTGCCCATTCTGCTTATTGAATCGCTAGGCGGCTTGGGTAGGACTCCCTGCCCAAGTGGAGAGACCTTGGCAGGGCTTAACCACACCCAAAATTGGGGTGGAAACAACGTCTCCACGTCTTTTTGTGTTTCAGCATCTTACATCTCAACAGAGTCCTCTACAAGAGCTGCAGATAGACCTGGGGGAGTTGTACATGTATACCTTGCACATGTCATTGTTGCAGAAGATGGTATTTTTGTACACAATATAAATGATTCGCTCTTTAAACGAGTATCTTAAAAACATAAATTTCAGGACATTATTTCATTGTTGCAGAACCTCTGTTAAATCATTTATCACCTAGGAGAACTCCAGGAGATCGTGACTAGCTCTAGGAACCGTCCCCAGACTTCCCATACCGAACTGAAAAATTTCTGAAGGAGACTACGTTCAGATCATCACCCGTCAGCCTTAAGAAGAACTGAATGCATATATCATTGTTGCAGATTGTCTCATTGTTACACAACAAATAAATGGTTAGCTCTTTAAACGGGTATCTTAATATATTTGCACAAATCTCATAAGATTTTCCATTGTTTCAGAAGCCCAGAGCAACTGATATCAGCTGGTTAAATCATTTATACCTAGATGAGCACCAGGAGTTCATGAATCCAGACTACACCTCTAGAAACAGTTCCCAGATTTCTCATAAATTAAACAACAATTCCCGAAGAAGAGCATCCCCTACAAGCCCGTAGAAGACCTGGTGCAGTTTCATTGTTGCAGAAGGCCTCATTGTTGCACCCATATATTTAAATGGTTTGTACTCTTAATAAAACATTATCTCTATAATAATATAATATCTTTATATCTTAAAAGAAATTTGCATTTTAAATACACACATGTCTTAACAATCAACACTCTTCACATCAGCTGTGAATGCCCTTGTTAAATAATAGCAATTTGCATTTTAAATACCCACAAATATTAACAATATATATACTTTACATCAGCTGTAAATGCCCATGTTAAAAAATACTAATTTGAATTTTAATTACACACAATCTTAACAATAAACACTCTTCACATCAGCTGTGAATGCCCGTGTTAAATAATACAATAAATACACAATCAATAATTGTTTGAATATAATAATGGACTTTTTTCATAAAATTTTGATTTCCTGGTTTGTTTCCATTGTTGCATATATTCTTAAATATTTAACTTGAATTACTCATATTTGATTCTGCATTACATGAACACAAGTTCATTCCACTTTACTTGTGCAAATGCATTTTTCGAAGCAACTTATGTAATCCCAGACATCAATTAACGTATGCAATTCATTATTTTATTTCATTTTTAAGAATTCCCTGTTGTTATCTAACACTTTAACTCTTACATAGATAACCATACTCAGTTCTATTGTTACAGTGTTAGTGTAAAGACTTGTGTGTGGTGTGCTCGTGCTCTGAAGCCTCGAGGACGACTTCCTGGTGCTTAGAATCCACTACAGGACACTCACAGGACCTGGAGTAATCCCTGGAGATATTATTTGTTTAGTAAGTCCATATTTTATTGTTTTCATATGCCTTTAGAAGTCATTGACCTAGTACACATTGTTGAATATACCTTACATTATTTCATATTACACCAAGCAATAGACACATGATCTATTTAAATACTTGTTCTGATTTCTAATTATCTGGGCATCTATATTACATCTTTTCCGATAATTTCATGGAGGCCGAGCCCAGCAGTTCCAAGGATGGGAGACCGGACTTTGTTCGAATCAATTGGTTTTGGTAATTTCTAATCAAGTTTACTTGGTAACAAGGTATAGTTTGCTACAACTTTCCAGCAAATTCATTCCCCTAAAAGTACTACACCCACATATTTGTGTATTATATTTAAATATGTATCACATATATAGTAAAAAAAAAAATATACGTGTATAAATACGTATATTACTTAATCATACTTTAAAAAATCCTAAATTAATTCTATTTTATCATATTTATGAAAGTAATTTTAAAAAGTAGATATATATATTTCTCACTTGCATTTTACATACTTTTATTTTTATTTTCATTCAATTATAAAGCAGGATATTTTTTTTTAATTTATTCCTAAGATATGTATTGGTCATTACGTAACATTTCCTCTTGTAATAACTTGCATAATTAAAATACAATTGTACCTTAACTAATCAATGCCCTATATTCCATATTTACACGAGATTGGAAAAATTATTATTTTACAATATATAATTTAACTGTTATTCTGTTGTATTTTTTATATTGTACATTATTACGTAACTTTAATCAAGAGTGAAGTTATTTTTTAAATACTGATTTCATATTTCTTTTAAATAATTTTCCATTTTATATATTTTTTTTCTATAGCGAAACAAGAATTTTAAATGATTTTTTTGTTAATTCATTACATAATTATTTGAAAAAGAAATACATAATGCTAATCTGTCTAGAACAGATTGGCACACCCAATAATGGGTAATAAGCTAACATAATATATTTATTCTCATATATAAAACTGGGTACAATTTGGCAATAGATATAAGGTATGGTATGAGTGTGTGTGAGCGATTGGGTAAGCGATATCTTGCTCTATAAAATTGCCCGGGAAGTTTTATAAAGTAAATATCGCTTTAGTTAAGTTATTAGTTAGATATAAGTAGTGAGTATAAAGCTATAATTACTTTATACTCACTGATATAAGGCATGACTGTCAAGCTGTACTCAGTTTTATTCCATTTTGTACTTTTTGCTTTCTTACATAGTTCTATAATTATAACGAAACATATGTTTTATGATATATTATAACCCTGAACGTTTAAAATTTGATTGTTTCGCTTTAATTTTATAAGTAGGTACTTTTTTTATTAACTTTCTGACATTTTCCCCAAAATGTTGTACTTTGATCAATACATATAATTTTTATTAAAAATATATACATAATATACAATTATTTAGGCCTACTTGATTGCAATTTTGAACACCTGATAAAATTTGTTTTAAACCATATTTCTCTCGAACTAATGATCGGATTTGAAAAATAAAAAAACTGTTATAAAGGGAATTGAAAGGCCTTTCGAACTATCATGTTTGACACCCTTTTTCATTTAAAATTTTTGAGGTGCAGTCCACCCCCATTTTAGGGTTGAAGTTATGCCATTGGTACTAATCCACTCAGGTGTCCCCCTTTATACTAAAATTGACGTGTTCGAGCGTTTTTTGCAAAATTGATGTTAAGTGGCCAAAAATTACGCTGATAATTTTCGTTGGGCCACTCTGTATTATTAGTTGTGTGTCTCACTGGCACACCAAACAAGTGGTTCGCTACATACGACTAGTTGTATAATCTCTTGATAATGAGAATAAACACTTTGAGCATTCATATACAATATGTTGTTTTTACACTTTGCATAATTTTGTAATTGCTATGCTGTATATTCCGTTTTCTTCTGGACCGCATTAAATATTCTTTTATAACATGGACAGTCTAAATCATTTGCTTTATGTTCAGTACTTAATGTTAAATTGTACTTAGCGTTTGCTTTAATACAATTAATACACTTTTTATATCTGAATTACATTTTAATCCACTGTGATTCCCTGTACACACCGAACATACTTGAACTTTACTATCACAATTTTTTGCAACGTCCTTCGCACCCAATTATTTTTTCACCATCAAAATCACATAAACATTTAGCACAAAATTTTTCTTTCTCTTTACTCGCCGCCATCTTACCATTGATGTACTAATCTTTTTCTTTCAGCTGCGATTCATTAGCTGATATGAGTTGTCAGGGTTGTATTGTTATAGGACCACTTAGATTGTTACTCGTTAGGCTTATTTCATTGTTGCAGAACTTCTGTTAAATCAATTAGCACCTGGAGGAACTCCAGGAGGTCGTGACTAGCTCTAGGAACCGTCCCCAGACTTCCCATATCGAACAGAAAAATTCCTGAAGGAGACTACGTCCAGATCATCACCCTTCAGCCTTAAGAAGACCTGGATGCATATATCATTGTTGCAGATTGTCTCATTGTTGCACAACAAATACATGGTTAGCTCTTTAAACGGGTATCTTAAAATATTTGCATAAATCTCATACGATTTTCCATTGTTTCAGAACTCCAGAGCAGCTGATATCAGCTGGTTAAATCATTTATACCTAGACGAGCACCAGGAGTTCATGAATTCAGACTACACCTCTAGAAACAGTTCCCAGATTTCTCATAAATTAATCAACAATTCCCGAAGAAGAGCATCCCCTACAAGCCCGTAGAAGACCTGGTGCAGATTCATTGTTGCAGAAGGCCTCATTGTTGCACCCGTATATTTAAATGGTTTGTACTCTTAATAAAACATTATCTCTATAATAATATATAATCTTTATATCTTAGAAGAAATTTGCATTTTAAATACACACGTGCCTTAACAATAAACACTCTTCACATCAGCTGTGAATGCCCGTGTTATATAATACCAATATGCATTTTATATACACACATGTCTTAGCAATCAACACTCTTCACATCAGCTGTGAATGCCCGTGTTAAATATTAGCAATTTGCATTTTAAATACACACAAATATTAACAATATATATTCTTCACATCAGCTGTAAATGCCTGTGTTAAATAATACTAATTTGAATTTTAAATACACACATATTTTAACAATGAATACTCTTTACATCAGCTGTGAATGCCCGTGTTAAATAATACAATAAATACACAATAAATAATTGTTTGAATATAATAATGGACTTAGAATTTTTTTATAAAATTTTGATTTCCTGGTTTGTTTCCATTGTTGCACATATTCTTAAATATTTAACTTGAATTACTCATATTTGATTCTGCATTAATATCAAGTTCATTGCACTTTACTTGTGTAAATGCATTCATCGAGGCAACTTATGTAATCCCAGACATCAATTAACTTATGCAATTCATTATTTCTCTCTTTCTTACAGGGCAGCCATGTTTCAACGTCATTACATCTTTAAGTAATTTTTCAGTCAATTAATTAAACATTTTAAAATGGCCAGATAACATTCGGTCATTTGCTTTTTGTAGTTGAAAGTGTTAACATCGCGTTGTACGTACAGTACTCGGTAGTGCCTCGTCGCCATTTGCAATTAGTTTTTAAATATTTTCCAACCTTTTCCGATAATTTCATGGAGGCCGAGCCCAGCAGTTCCAAGGATGGGAGACCGGACTTTGTTCGAATCAATTGGTTTTGGTAATTTCTAATCAAGTTAACTTGGTAACAAGGTATAGTTTGCTACAACTTTCCAGCAAATTCATTCCCCTAAAAGTTCTACACCCACATATTTGTGTATTATATTTAAATATGTATCACATGTACAGTAAAAAAAAATATACGTGTATAAATACGTATATTACGTAATCATACTTTAAAAAATCTTAAATTAATTCTATTTAATCATATTTATTAAAGTAATTTTAAAAAGTAGATATATATTTCTCACTTGCATTTTACATACTTTTATTTTTATTTTCATTCAATTATAAAGTAGGATATTTTTTTAAATTTTATTCCTAAAATATGTATTGGTCATTACGTAACATTTCCTCTTGTAATAACTTGCATAATTAAAATACAATTGTACCTTAACTAATCAATGCCCTATATTCCATATTTACATGAGATTGGAAAAAATATTATTTTACAATATGTAATTTAACTGTTATTCTGTCCTTTTTTATATTATACATTATTACGTAACTTTAATTAAGAGTGAAGTTATTTTTTAAATACTGATTTCATATTTCTTTTAAATAATTTTCCATTTTATATATTTTTTTTCTATAGCGAAACAAGAATTTTAAATGATTTTTTTTGTGAATTCATTACATAATTATTTGAAAAAGAAATACATAATGCTAATCTGTCTAGAACAGATTGGCACACCCAATAATGGGTAATAAGCTAACATAATATATTTATTCTCATATATAAAACTGGGTACAATTTGGCAATAGATATAAGGTATGGTATGAGTGTGTATGAGCGATTGGGTAAGCGATATCTTGCTCTATAAAATTGCCCGGGAAGTTTTATAAAGTAAATATCGCTTTAGTTAAGTTATTAGTTAGATATAAGCAGTGAGTATAAAGCTATAATTACTTTATACTCACTGATATAAGGCATGACTGTCAAGCTGTACTCAGTTTTATTTCATTTTGTACTTTTTGCTTTCTTACATAGTTCTATAATTATAACGAAACATATGTTTTATGATATATTATAACCCTCAACGTTTAAAATTTGATTGTTTCGCTTTAATTTTATAAGTAGGTACTTTTTTTATTAACTTTCTGAAATTTTCCCCAAAATGTTGTACTTTGATCAATACATATAATTTTTATTAAAAATATATACATAATATACATTTGTTTAAGCCTACTTGATTGCAATTTTGAACACCCGATAAAATTTGTTTTAAACCATATTTCTCTGGAACTAATGATCGGATTTGAAAAATAAAAAAACTGTTGAAAAGGGAATTGAAAGGCCTTTCGAACTGTGTCATATTTGACACCCTTTTTCATTTAAAATTTTTGAGGTGCAGTCCACCCACATTTTAGGGTTGAAGTTATGCCATTGGTACTAATCCATTCAGGTGTCCCCCTTTATACTAAAATTGACGTGTTCGAGCGTTTTTTGCAAAATTGATGTTAAGTGGCCAAAAATTGCGCTGATAATTTTCGTTGGGCCACTCTGTATTATTAGTTGTGTGTCTCACTGGCACACAAAACAAGTGGTTCGCTACAGACGACTAGATGTATAATCTCTTGATAATGAGAATAAACACTTTGAGCATTCATATACAATATGTTGTTTTTACACTTTGCATAATTTTGTAATTGCTATGCTGTATGTATATTCCGTTTTCTTCTGGACCGCATTAAATATTCTTTTATAACATGGACAGTCTAAATCATTTGCTTTATGTTCAGTACTTAATGTTAAATTGTACTTAGCGTTTGCTTTAATACAATTAATACACTTTTTATATCTGAATTACATTTTAATCCACTGTGATTCCCTGTACACACCGAACATACTTGAACTTTACTATCACAATTTTTTGCAACGTCCTTCGCACCCAATTATTTTTTCACCATCAAAATCACATAAACATTTAGCACAAAATTTTTCTTTCTCTTTACTCGCCGCCATCTTACCATTGATGTACTAATCTTTTTCTTTCAGCTGCGATTCATTAGCTGATATGAGTTGTCAGGGTTGTATTGTTATAGGACCACTTAGATTGTTACTCGTTAGGCTTATTTCATTGTTGCAGAACTTCTGTTAAATCAATTAGCACCTGGAGGAACTCCAGGAGGTCGTGACTAGCTCTAGGAACCGTCCCCAGACTTCCCATATCGAACAGAAAAATTCCTGAAGGAGACTACGTCCAGATCATCACCCTTCAGCCTTAAGAAGACCTGGATGCATATATCATTGTTGCAGATTGTCTCATTGTTGCACAACAAATACATGGTTAGCTCTTTAAACGGGTATCTTAAAATATTTGCATAAATCTCATACGATTTTCCATTGTTTCAGAACTCCAGAGCAGCTGATATCAGCTGGTTAAATCATTTATACCTAGACGAGCACCAGGAGTTCATGAATTCAGACTACACCTCTAGAAACAGTTCCCAGATTTCTCATAAATTAATCAACAATTCCCGAAGAAGAGCATCCCCTACAAGCCCGTAGAAGACCTGGTGCAGATTCATTGTTGCAGAAGGCCTCATTGTTGCACCCATATATTTAAATGGTTTGTACTCTTAATAAAACATTATCTGTATCATAATATATAATCTTTATATATTAGAAGAAATTTGCATTTTAAATACACACATGCCTTAACAATAAACACTCTTCACATCAGCTGTGAATGCCCGTGCTAAATAATACAATAAATACACAATAAATAATTGTTTGAATATAATTTTTTTATAAAATTTTGATTTCCTGGTTTGTTTCCATTGTTGCACATATTCTTAAATATTTAACTTGAATTACTTATATTTGATTCTGCATTATATCAACTTCATTGCACTTTACTTGTGCAAATGCATTTGTCGAGGCAACTTATGTAATCCCAGACTTCAATTAACTTATATGCAATTCATTATTTCTCTCTTTCTTACAGGGCAGCCATGTTTCAACGTCATTACATCTTTACGTACTTTTTCAGTCAATTAATTAATTAAACATTTTAAAATGGCCAGATAACATTCGGTCATTTGCTTTTTGGTGTTGAAAGTGTTAACATCGCGTTGTACGTACAGTACTCGGTAGTGCCTCGTCGCCATTTGCAATTAGTTTTTAAATATTTTCCAACCTTTTCCGATAATTTCATGGAGGCCGAGCCCAGCAGTTCCAAGGATGGGAGACCGGACTTTGTTCGAATCAATTGGTTTTGGTAATTTCTAACCAAGTTAACTTGGTAACAAGGTATAGTTCGCTACAACTTTCCAGCAAATTCATTCCCCTAAAAGTACTAGACCCACATATTTGTGTATTATATTTAAATATGTATCACATATACAGTAAAAAATATATATACATGTATAAATACGTATATTACGTAATCATACTTTAAAAAATCCTAAATTAATTCTATTTTATCACATTTATTAAAGTAATTTTAAAAAGTAGATATATATTTCTCACTTGTATTTTACGTACTTTTATTTTTATTTTCATTCAATTATAAAGTAGGATATTTTTTTTATTTTATTCCTAAAATATGTATTGGTCATTACGTAACATTTCCTCTTGTAATAACTTGCATAATTCAAATACAATTGTACCTTAACTAATCAATGCCCTATATTCCATATTTACA
The DNA here is from genome assembly GCA_035578165.1 of Stenolophus ochropezus. Classification (NCBI taxonomy): domain Eukaryota; kingdom Metazoa; phylum Arthropoda; class Insecta; order Coleoptera; family Carabidae; genus Stenolophus; species Stenolophus ochropezus. The sequence goes on from JAQOWZ010000056.1 coordinate 1,534,659, forward strand.
CGAGATTGGAAAAATTATTATTTTACAATATATAATTTAACTGTTATTCTGTTGTATTTTTTATATTGTACATTATTACGTAACTTTAATCAAGAGTGAAGTTATTTTTTAAATACTGATTTCATATTTCTTTGAAATAATTTTCCATTTTATATATTTTTTTTCTATAGTGAAACAAGAATTTTAAATGATATTTTTTGTGAATTCATTACATAATTACTTGAAAAACAAATATATAATGCTAATCTGTCTAAACCAGATTAGCACACCCAATAATGGGTAATTAGATAACATAATACATTTATTCTCATGCATAAAACTGGGTACAATTTGGCAATAGATATAAGGTATGGTATGAGTGTGTGTGAGCGATTGGGTAAGCGATATCTTGCTCTATAAAATTGCCCGGGAAGTTTTATAAAGTAAATATCGCTTTAGTTAAGTTATTAGTTAGATATAAGCAGTGAGTATAAAGCTATAATTACTTTATACTCACTGATATAAGGCATGACTTCCAATGCTGTACTCAGTTTTATTTCATTTTGTACTTTTTGCTTTCTTACATAGTTCTATAATTATAACAAACATATGTTTTATGATATATTATAACCCTGATCATTTAAAATTTGATTGTTTCGCTCTAATTTTATAAGTACTTTTTTTATTAACTTTATGAAATTTTCGCCAAAATGTTGTACTATGATCAATACATAGGTATAATTTTTATTTTAATGTCTACCCATATTTTTATATCTATAAATGGTTTTGTTTATTTTCAAAATATATCTTAGAAGTATAAAAGTAATAAGAATTTTGCTGGAAAGTTCGCTGTATTGACTATGAACGTAAATATTTTATTTATGAGTTGTCATGGTTGTATTGTTATAGGGTCACTTAGATTGTTACCCGTTAGGCACCCCGGTCGTGGTTTTAGACTCGGGGTGGTCTGCCCCAGTGGAGAGACCTTGACGTGGTGGCAGGGCTTAACCACACCCAATATTGGGGTGGAACAAACGTCTCCACGTTTTCTTATGTTTCAGCATCTTACATCTCAACAGAGTCCTCTACATGAGCTGCAGATAAACCTGGGGGAGTTGTTCATGTATACTTTGCACATTTTATTATTGCAGATGATCGTATTATTGCACACAATATAAATGGTTAGCTCTTTAAACGAGTATCTTAAAAACATAAATATTTCAGGACATTGTCTTTGTTGCAAAACCCCTGTTAAATTATTTAGCACCTGGAGGAACTCCAAGAGGTCGTGACTAGCTCTAGGAACCGTCCCCAGACTTCCCATATCGAACAGAAAAATTCCTGAAGGAGACTACGTCCAGATCATCACCCTTCAACCTTAAGAAGACCTGGATGCATATATCATTGTTGCAGATTGTCTCATTGTTGCACAACAAATAAATGGTTAGCTCTTTAAACGGGTATCTTAAAATACATCAATCTCATAATATTTTCCATTGTTTCAGAACCCCAGAGCAGCTGATATCAGCTGGTTAAATCATTTATACCTAGACGAGCACCAGGACTTCATGAATCCAGACTGCACCTCTAGAAACAGTTCCCAGATTTCTCATAAATTAAACAGCAATACCCGCAGAAGATTACACCCAGAGCATCCCCTACAAGCCCTTAGAAGACCTGGTGCAGGTTCATTGTTGCAGAAGGCCTCATTGTTGCACCCATATATTTAAATGGTTTGTACTCTTAATAAAACATTATCTATATCATAATATGTTATCTTTATATATTAGAAAAAAATTGCATTTTAAATACACACAAACCTTAACAATAAACACTCTTCACATCAACTGTGAATGCCCCTGTTAAATAATACCAATTTTCGGTTTTAGTACAATAACAATATAAACACTCTTCACATCAGCTGTTAGTACCAATGTTAAATAATAACAATTTACTTTTTAAATAGACATGCCTTAACAATAAGCACTCTTCATATCAGCTGTGAGGGCCTGTGTTAAATAATGCCAACTTACGTTTTAAATACACACATGTCTTAAAAATAAACACACTTCACATCAATTGACATCAGCTGTTAGTGCCCGTGTTAAATAATAACAATTTGCGTTTTGAATACACACATGTCAAATTTCAATACTACAATTCCTGAAATTTATAAATTATTTTATTCCTGAAATTTATAAATTATTTTATTCCAGTATAGTAGATATCAATGACCTTTCATCATTATAAATACGAATTATTTACACTCACTATTTATTACAATTATTCATAACATGTATTCATGGAACTTTAATATTTCAAGTGTGTTTGATTTATTACAGAACCCCACTACTGCGAGATGAGCTGAACCCAATCTATAGCCCCAGAAGCGGTTTCCAGACTTCCCCTTAGGCAAGAAAAAATCCCAGAGAACTACGCCCAAAACCCCTCATATTTATCTGTACCCTTTGACTCATACTTAGTTTTAAGTTATAAATAAATAAAACTACCCTTCCTAGATAATATAAAACTAGTATTTATTAGTAAATATTTTCCCTAAATTACAAATTTGTTATATTGAACATATATGCATATTTTTAGATCATGGTTCTTTAAAATAAAAACAAAAATATTGCGCAAAATTTATGCAAATTTATTCCATGAACTATTATTATTTCCAGATTTTACTAGATATATTTAACCACGTAATAGTTCCCTTGTATATTTATTTTACAGTTTTTAAAATTACCATTATATGTATTCATAAATATTTGCATATAACTTTAAACATCTTTTATTTAGAAATAAATAATTATCATATATATTTTAGTAATAAATATAAAATACATGACATTTGCTAACAATAAAAATGTGATTTTCATCCCCTAACTTTGTAACAAATAAATAAATATTCTGTGGTAAATACGACTTACATAATAACTTCATTTATTAGCTAATTTATTTTTTACACTATTAAATACTATGTTCATGGATAAATTTTTGTTGTATATTTTTGACTTGTAGTAAATAGATCAAATTCCATTATTTATATGCATATATGTGTAGTAAATTGTTTAAATATTTATTCTGTATTTAAAGTAGATCATATCAAACATTGAGGCTCCATTTTTAATTAATTAAGTCATATACATCTTTATTGTACTAAATTAAAAAAAAATAATATAAAATTGCATTTCCTTTTTTTCATAACAAAAAAATTGTATCAAATTTTATATTTTAAAATAATACAGGGTAAATTTTAAGGGCTGACATATAACTCAAAAAAAATAGTTAAATTCCTTAAAGTACATTTTTTTGAGTTTTCCTTTAAGCGAACACAAAATAAATATATTTCCTTTCTCCATACCCAAATTTTGGCCCTAAAGAGCTGATATGTTCTTTATTATAAAACATATTTTATAAGTTCCTAATCCAATGTCTTACAAACATTATTTTTATTTGTAGTCCATTGTTATAAATAAATAGAAAATAGCCTTATATTTAATATATATTATTTAAAGTTCTATTTGTTGTAAAAATACCATATGTAAATGTCTGTTATGTAAACTGTTACTTCCGTTTTTTACATGTATCATAGTTGTAAGTTTAAACTGTTATACTTTCCGTAGTAATAAGGGAATAAACATAAAATATCTATACAAATAACCATACATTTTTAGCATAGTTAGAAAATAAGATGTGGGGTCATGTGAGGTCAAATACACCTTAATACAAAAAATAATGGGAGCAAAATATCTTTATCATTTGCAATGCATCAAATAGTGCAAAAACATGTATATATCTTTTTATTTCAAATAATATATAATGTTCATAAAATTGCTCTATTTATTCTGTACATTTTAATATGTCACACTACGTACAAATAAATTTCTTATAACAAATAATATATTTTTTCTAAGTTCAAAAATACTGCTCTCATTTATTCATAAATGTAGCACTCACTAAATTACGTAAATCCGAACGTATTGAGGTGTATCATGACGTCAGAGACCTATTTCATATAGCCTAGTTTTAATCACAATTGTATCACAATAAATGAACAATAAAAACTATTTAAAAATTACATAATCTTTCAATTCAAAATACCGATCGAATTCCAAGCATTTTCAGGGCATTCCAGGCACCGGCGTACCCTGGTCTGCGGCCCAGGGTGCGAACCGGGCGGCCAGCGATCCGGGCAACCGGCCGGGCCAGCGGACCGAGCGCGCCGGCTAGCCAGCTGGAGCAGCCGGCTAGCCATTATAGCCGAAAAACCAGCCTTATAACCGAGGTTATGTAATTTTCTGAAGCAGAGTGAATGAAATTCAGCTAGGAAGCCATATATCAAGCGAAATTTTGAGGCGGGAAGGCTATGAGCTACGATGTGCAGGCTTCAGAGCCTCCGATTCGTCGGATTTTTAAATTCTGGTGGTGTGATTTTGATGAATTTGAAAAGTGCCGGTAGAAGCACTTTTTGTATGAGTGTTTGGCGGCTACTATGACTTCGAAAAGTGCTCGTAGAAGCACTTTTTCTAATGCTTGTCCAACGGTTTGCTATGTGTTTCAAAAGTGCTCGTAGAAGCAATTTTTATATACGTTGAAAAGTGCTGTTAGAAGCACTTTTTATATCAGTTGAAAGTGCCCGTAGAAGCAAATAATATAGATGATTTTTGGAGATGTCTTCTACTCGTTCGTGTCATGTTGGTCACCTACACTTGTGAATATCAGGAATTTAATAATAGATAATGTTCATTTACATAACATTTATTGGTATTGTTGTATTACATTGTTAAAATAACAATAACTTGTAAAATTAGTATACAGAGTATCAAACATTCATTTGAAAATAGAAATGATACAGTACGATAATAAAAATATTCCTTCAAAACATATGTGTATTTATGTAACTCCAATGCATTCCCCTCAACAGTTATAAGTGCCCTGAGAAATGCAGTCTGGGGGGCAAGTATTATTATTCCAAAAAATTCGGGCAAAAAAAAAATTGGCACCCGTAAAAATTGGTCATCGAAAATATATTACATCTTATTTTTAAAAGTAGAACTGCCATACCCAAAATTGGGGCACCCAAAAATTAGTTAAAAATTCTATGCATTTATTTATTTATTATATAAAAAAATATACCCGTCTCTTTCTTACAGGGCAGCCATGTTTCAACGTCATTACATCTTTACGTAATTTTTCAGTCAATTAATTAATTAATCATTTTAAAATACTCAGACTCAGGTAATGTTCGGTCATTTGCTTTTTGGTGTTGAAAGTGTTAACATCGCGTTGTACGTACAGTACTCGGTAGTGCCTCGTCGCCATTTGCAAGCAGTGTTTAAATATATTTCAACCTATTTCGAGCCCAGCAGTTCCAAGGATGGGAGACCGGACTTCGTTGGAATCAATTGGTTTTGGTAATTTCTAACCAAGTTAACTTGGTAACAAGGTATGGTTTGCTACAACTTTCCAGCAAATTAATCCCTTAAAATTCTACACCCAAATATTTGAGTATTATATTTAAATATGTATCACATATATAGTAAAAAAAAATATACGTGTATAAATACGTATATTACGTAATCATACTTTAAAAAATCCTAAATTAATTCTATTTTATCATACGTGTATGTATCATACTTAAAAAGATCGTAAATTAATTCTGTTTTATCATTTTTATTAAAGTTATTCTAAATATTTTACATATATTTCTCACTTACATTTTACTTAGTTTCTTTTTTATTTTAATTTAATTATAAAGTAGTATATTTTTCAATTTATGCCTGAAATATGTATTGGTCATTACGTAATATTACCTCTTGTTACAACTTGCTTTATTAAATTACAATTATACCTTAACAAATTAATGCCCTATATTCCATATTCATATGAGATTGGAAAAATTATAATTCCATAATATATAAATTTAACAGTTATTCTTCTACATTTTTTATATTGTACATTATTACGTACCTTTAAGCAATAGCGAATTTAATTTTCAAATACCGATTTTATATTTCTTTTAAATAATATTCCTTTTTTTTCCTATAGCGAAACAAGAATTTTAAATGATTTTTTTTATTAATTCATTACATATTACATAATTATTTAAAAAAGAAACAAATATATTATGATAATCTGTCTAAAACAGATTGGCACACCCAATAATGGGTAATAAGCTAACATAATATATTTATTCTCATACATAAAACTGGGTACAATTTGGCAATAGATATAAGGTATGGTATGGTGTGTGTGAGCGATTGGGTAAGTGATATCTTGCTCTATAAAATTGCCCGGGAAGTTTTATAAAGTAAATATCGCTTTAGTTAAGTTAGTAGATAGATATAAGGCATGACTGCCAATGCTGTACTCAGTTTTTATTTCATTTTGTACTTTTTGCTTTCTTACATAATTTTATAGTTATAACAAATACATATTTTATGATATGTAACTCTGATCATTTAAAATTTTATTGTTTCGCTCTGCTTTTATAAGTACTTTTCTATTAACTTTCTAAAATTTTCCCTGATATGTTTTACTTTGACCAATACATAATTTCTTTTCCAATGTCTAGCCACATTTTTTATATTTATAATTTGTTTTATTTACTTTAAAAAAATACGTTGAAAGTAATAAACCAATAACAATTTTGCTGGAAAGTTCGCTGTATAGACAATGAACGTATAGTTTTTATTTAGATTTCAAATACTTAGCTGTATGAATGTCCAATTGTGTGAATGTGTGTGTGCAAAAAAAAAATACGAAAAAAGAAAAACAAAAAAATATGTTGCGTGTTTCCTTTTATCCTCCCCGTATGAATGCAGTAGGGCCTCAACAATAAATATGAATTAAATCAATAATTTAAAAGAATTAAAACAAAGAATACAATACATGTAGACTAATATCAGATTCATTGAATTTTTCAGTTGTTATAATTTTAAATTGTAATAAATAAAATTTAAAGTTATTTATTTTAAATAAATATATTTAAGTTGAAATAAATAAAATTATAGGAACACACTATATGTAACTGATTATGCAATACAGTAAGAAATCAATTACATTACATCATGAATTTCTGTAATCCTATACGAATAAGAATATTTTTAATTGCTTCACTTTAACAATCAATTGAAACGTTCATTGTCGTACAGCAGCAAAAAATAACAAAAATATGAATTAAATCAGTAATTTAAAAGAATTGAAACAAAAGATTCAATATAGATCAATATTAGATTCATTGCATTTTGCAGTTATCATAAATATTAAATTGTAATAAATTAAATTTTAAGTTATTTATTTTAAATAAATAAATGCAAGTTGAAATAAATAAAATTATAGGTACAAATATTAGATGTAACTGATTATGCAATACAGTAAGATATGAATTACATAACATCATGAATTACAGTAATCATATATGAATAAAAAAAAATTTTACTTGCTTGAGTTTAACAATTAATTGAAACGTTCATTGTTGCAAAAAAATAACAAAGTTAGTTTTAAGAGGGGCGCGCGTCATCCTAAATTCCTAGCTCGCGTATCCCGGAATAAGTCCGGGCCGACCGTTCCGCGGTTACATTCCCAGAATAAGGGCTGGGTTGTTCGTTCCGTTCACATTAGCTCGTGTGTGGAACCCAACAAATAGTCTGGGTCGATAGGCCGGGACCCAGGACCCGGACAACGCGAGATTTCGTGGGACGCCGAGGGACCGGGATGGTAGCAAGGCCTTGAGGGCTTTGAGCAAGTCTCGAGGCCATCCAGGAGGAAGAACCCGCGAGTTAAAGCCGCGAACATACTCGAAACTTTGTTGCGAAAACCCGGGCGCGATATTTTCATTTTTTTGATAGGTTTTCTTTTTATTATAACATAATTATTTTGTATCGTGAATATTTTTTATATTTGTTGCTATTTAAATTATAAACTAGCATGGGGTACTTGCAGGGTAAATTCCGTTCGCGATCGTTCTAAGGAGAGAGAGCAGCAGCAGCAGCAGTTGGGGGTGGCAATGGGGTGTGTTTATGAGTGCGATCACCTGGTGCTTGTTGAATGGTGAGAAGGACTCTCAACATAGTGCATCCAGTGCTTTGTTGTAGTTTCCGACTCACACCCTACATCCCTTACAAATTGTCGGGGCTCTGTAGGTGCCTACGATCACTGGCTTTTCCCAAACCCTCGAGGCTTTGCACGGGTTAAGTCAGTGATTGGGGCGACACACACCGTCCAAGCGCCACATCACATTAGTGCGTAAAAAACATTGATGTGCCATGGGGTTCTTGGCGGCCTGATCCCGGCAGGTGTGCTGTCTCCGATCCTTTTCTTTCCTCCCAGGACTTGACAGGACCATTTCATCTCATTTGTTAGGATGTACTAATCTTTTTCTTTCAGCTGCGATTCATTAGTTGATATAAGTTGTTAGGGTTGTATTGTTATAGGGCCACTTAGATTGTTACCCGTTAGGCACCCCGGTCGTGGTTTTAGACTCGGGGTGGTTCTACCCATTCTGCCTATTGAATCGCTAGGCGGCTTGGGTAGGACTCCCTGCCCCAGTGGAGAGACCTTGACGTGGTGGCAGGGCTTAACCACACCCAAAATTGGGGTGGAACCAACGTCTCCACGTCTTCTTATGTTTCAGCATCTAACATCTCAACATAGTCCTCTACATGAGCTGCAAATAGACCTGAGGGAGTTGTACATGTATACCTTGCACATGTCATTGTTGCAGAAGATTGCATTATTGCACACAATATAAATGGTTAGCTCTTTAAACGGGTATCTTAAAATACACAAATCTCGTAAGATTTTCTATTGTTGCAGAACCCCAGAGCAGCTGATATCAGCTGGTTAAATAATTTACTAAGACGAGCTCCAGGGGTTCATGAATCCAGACTGCACCTCTAGAAACAGTTCCCAGATTTCCCATAAATTAAACAGCAATACCCGAAGAAGATTACGCCCAGATCATCCCCTGCAAGCCCTTAGAAGACCTGGTGCAGTTTCATTGTTGCAGAAGGCCTCATTATTGCACCCATATATTTAAATGGTTTGTACTATTAATAAAATATTATCTTATATCATAATAATATCTTAGAAAAAAATTACATTTTAGATACACACAAACCTTAACAATAAAAACTTTTCACATCAGCTGTGAGTGCCCGTGTTAAATAATACCTATTTTTGTTTTAAGTACAATAACAATATAAACACTCTTCACATCTTAAATAATAACAATTTACTTTTTAAATAGACATGCCTTATCAATAAACAGTCTACATATCAGCTGTGAATGCCCATGTTAAATAATGCTAACTTACGTTTTAAATACACACATATCTTAACAATAAATACTCTTCACATTAACTGTGAGTGCCCGTGTTAAATAATACCTATACAAAATTCAAATAGCATTACCAAAATTCATGATACTTTTATTTTGTTAATATTTTCTTACAATTATATTAGAAGTCATTGACCTCAAGTACACATTGTTGAATATACTTAACATTGTTTCATATTATAGCAAGCATAGATATTTATTCTATTTAAATAATTATTCCGGTTTTAATTTACAAAAGATTTAAGAGTTGAATTTGAATTTATTTAAAATTATTTCATGTCAGAATTATACCGTCTATGTATACGTTTATTAAATCATATATCATGATCTATTATTTTATTATCTGCATTATGCTATGCATATTATTTACTCCAAATATTTTTTGATATAATTTTAAAATTGTCCATATATATAAAATCAGAACTTGTACTTTATGTAATCTCAGACATTAATTATTTTATTTAATTTTTTGAGAATTCCCTGTTGTTATCTAACACTTTAACTCTTACATAGATAATCATATTAAGTTCTATTGTTACAGTGTTGGTGTAAAAACTTGTGTGTGGTGTGCTCGTGCTCTGAAGCCTCGAGGACGACTTCCTGGTGCTTAGAATCTGGAGTAATCCCTGGAGATATTATTTGTTTAGTCCATATTTTATTGTTTTCATATGCCTTTAGAAGTCATTGACCTAGTACACATTGTTGAATATGGCTTACATTATATCATATTACACGAAGCAATAGACACATGCTCTATTTAAATCCTTGTTCTGATTTCAAATTATCTGGGCATCTATATTACATCTAGAGTTATTTGAATTTATTTCATGATACTTTTATTTTGTTAATATTTTCTTATAATTATATTAGAAGTCATTGACCTCAAGTACACATTGTTGAATATACCTAACATTGTTTCATATTATAGCAAACATAGATATTTACTCTATTTAAATAATTATTCCAGTTTTACTTTACAAAAGATTTAGAGTTGAATTTGAATTTATTTAAAATTATTTCATGTCACAATTATACCGTATATGTATATACATTTATTATATCATATATCATGATCTATTATTATCTGCATTATGCTATGCATATTATTTACTCCAAATATTTTTTATATAATCTTAAAGTTGTCCATGTATATGAAATTAGAACAGTACACCTATTACGTAATTTGTACCTTATGTAATCCCAGACATCAATTATTTTATTTTATTTTTTGAGAATTGCCTGTTGTTATCTAACACTTTAACTCTTACTTAGATAATCATATTCATTTCTATTGTTACAGTGCTAGTGTAAAGACTTGAGTGTGGTGAAGCCTCGAGGATGACTTCCTGGTGCTTACAAGCAACTACAGTGCACTCACAGGACCTGGAGTAATCCCTGGAGATACTATTTGTTTAGTAAGTTTATATTTTATTGTTTTCATATGCCTGTAGAAGTAATTGAACTTCTATACATTGTTCAATATACATTACTTTATTTCATATTATTTTAAATACTTATTCTGATTTAATATACCTATATTGAACCTAGAGTTATTTGAATTTATTTCATATTATTTTATGATGTTTTCATATTAAAAGTCATTGACCTTAGTACACATTGTTGAATATACTCAACATTATTTCATTCAATTTATTTAAACAAATATTCCGATGTATGTATGCATTTAATATACTATATATCATTATTTTATTATTTGCATACTATGTGTATTATTTAATCCATACATATTTTTTTATCTTTATCCATATTTATGAAATCAGAACAGTACACCTATTACGTAACTTGTACCTCATTAATCATATATTAATTTATTCATAGAATGTATTGTTTAACTTACAATCATTTACTATTTATTAATAATCCACAATAAAGTGAATACTATTCTACATGTTCATTGTTTAGTCTTTCACATACACATTTTTTGTTTGATTGTTGCAGTTTCCTAGAGCTGAGACAAGCTACAAGAGTTGCAGATGAAACTGGGGGAGTTGCACATGAACCTGAATCCAGATTTCATTGTTGAAGATGATCACATTGTTGCAGAGCGTCTATATTTTAAATGGTTAGGGTCTTTACATAATTCATTATTATATAACTTTATTTCATAATTTTACCGCAAATTAATTCATCTGTTACATGATCATCATTCGTTATATATTGTATATTTCATCTATAAAATAGAAACTCTACTAACATTCTTAAATTTCACTAATAGAATTCTTGAATTTTATTAATTTATAGATCATTTTATTCCTGTATGTGAGATGTCAATGACACTTCATCATTATAAATACATATAAATTAAATCCATTATTTCTTACAATTATTCATAAATATATTCATAGAACCCAAATATTTCAAGTGAATTTGGAATTATTACAGAACTCCACTACTGCGAGATGAGCTGAACAAATGCACGAGTTCCAGAAGATCCTGAACCCAATTTGCAGCCCCAGCAGCGGTTTCCAGACTTCCCCTAACGCAAGAAAAAATCCCAGAGGACTACGCCCAAAACCCCTCATGTATCTGTACCCCTTGACTCATATTTATTTTTAAAATATAAATAAATAAAACTACATTTCATAGATATAGTAATATTTATTAGATAATATTTTCCTCGAATTGCAAATTTATGATATTGACCACATATGCATATTTTTTTATCATAGTATATTCATATACACATACTCATACACTTACACATACAAACAGACACAAACACACACAAACACAGCTGATGATCAGCTTAATAATAGTTTTGTTTTGAACATCAACCCTTTCAAGGATTAGAGCTATACACGGATTCTAAAGAAAAGGTCCATGTGCTGATGACATTCACAATATGTTAATATAATTTGGACGGTGCGCGGGTTCTAGACAGTAGATGCATGGTTAATAACATGGGAATATTATAATATTACGACATTTTTTGACCACTTAACATCAATTTTGCAAAAAACACTCCAACAGGTCGATTTTAGTATAAAAGGGGACACCTGAATGTATTAGTACCAATGACACTACTTCAACCCTAGAATGGGGGTGGAATGTATTAGTACCAATGACACTACTTCAACCCTAGAATGGGGGTGGACAAAAAACAAAACAAAACAAAACAAAACAACTCTGAGATAGCGCGT